>CM034149.1:78047926-78647926 GCA_019776745.2 Taxus chinensis
CTAATTCCTCATTGATATTGCTTTATCAAAAGTTAACTTTTTATAATAATAAAACTTTATCAAAAGTTACATTTTATGATGATAAAACATAAGTGTCTTTTATAATGTTTTTTTTCAGCACTTAAGTTATATTATTAATTTATTATACTTTATTTAAAAATGGAATATAACAACGCTCCCCTCCCAAAATTGCTTGCCCTCGAGCAATTGCAAGTTCACTCTTCAACTCCTTTAGACTAAACCCTTCTATGAATACCAAGATCCCAAATCAATCTCAGCAACTCCTCGCTGTGCCTTTGTTGTATCACTCTGATACAACTGGAAGTTGAAAAGCCTCCATGAGCTGCAGAGTCGAAACTCCCACAACTTGGATCCCATATCATCCTTGGGAATTGGTGTGACCAAGTACCCCAAATTTCAAATTGATGTGTTTCTTGAATCGGAACTTTCCTCTCATGATTTGAACTAACATCATACAAATGCTCCAAGTGCTTACCGCCTTTGGCTCAAGTAGAAGCTTTTGATGGATTTGCCTTAACACCGCCAATCTTGTCAAGTGCCTTTCCATAATTGTCCTATAAGTCCATCTCATATGGTAATGACTCAACCTTGGGAGGATTGATGGGTACTTCTTGGGCTAAAACCACTTCAACCTTAGACACTTGGCATCTAGCATCTAAAGCATGATCTTCCTCCTCCTCTTCTTCTTCTTCTTCTTCTTCTCCATCTGATAATAACTCAATGTAAAGAATTTTCCCTTTGCCAAGGAAATGATGACCGAGAGTCCGTGGATCCTTGCATGTGAAGTGCAAGTTCTTTCTTCTTAACCCATTCCATGTCTCAATTTCATTGCTTGTTCTTTGGCAGCTCGTTTGGTTGCATTTTCTCCTTGCTGTAATGGCCTTCCTTGACTGTCCAAAAGTTGTTATTCTAGGTTGCCCAAAAGATGCTGCTCCTTGGCTGCCCAAAAGAAGGTGTTCTTTGTTGTAGTATAGGCAGAAGTTTTTCCTCAGGGGCTGGTATTTCTAGATCAAATGCCCATTCGATGGCTGATCTTGTTAATGTCTCCTTCCTTTTATGTGCTCATACCCTATCTTCAATTCATAATATTCCATGAAAGACATGTCATGGCGGATTGATGCACTTAGAGCTTGATACCCTTCATAAAACCATTCATCTCATCCTCCTAACGAGGCAGTGGTTGTTGCTCCCACTCTAATAGAACTTCTTCTTCCCTTTGCAAAAGCTTAGCATTGAAAGTCTTCGAAAGAGGGTTGACTGAAGCTCTTTCATTGGCAGAAGAGCTGCCCTCTCCTAGATTTCCCTTGTTCTCAGTAGCACCCTGTATAGCTTGAATTAATTCTATCAAAGATGCGCTCATAATTCTTTGGAAACTTTGTTCCATCTCCATTTGATTCCATACCATTAACTCCTGCAAGTAACTAATGTCATTTGTAGGGCGGATCTATGTTCCCACTCTCCCATGGCGTTTTTTGTTGGTGTTCTCCTTTGGTAATACTTGAGGCAATCCTCACTAGTGTGCATTCAAATCTGACTTCTCCTCGCATGCTGGGAGAATTCTAGCTCTGATACCACTGTAATGTCCCTTTCCTGGAAAAATAAGGACAATTTGGGTTTTCCAACAAACCCTAAAATTTGAAAGTCTAATATTCTGAATTTTATATGAAACCCTCAAAGAAAATACAGAATTCTGGAAATTCTATTTTTTTCTCAATAAAATCCTAAATCAAAAAATTAAATTCTAAATTCTTGTTTTATTTATGAAAATTCTAGAAATAACAATTTTGTGGAAACAAATGGCAGAATTTTATTACAAATAAGTGCAGAAAATTATACTTTATTCCAAGTAATCAGCTAAATACAAAGTTGCAGAAATAACCCAGAAAACGGCTACAAATGAAGAAGCCCTAGGCTGGAAGTGTGACAAAAGCCCTAGGCTGGAAGTGTGACAACAGCCCTAGGGAATGCCCAAAATGAAATCAGAATTGTGACGTCAGCCTTTAGGAGGATGCCCTAGCTATTCTAGATAAAAATCTAGAATTCTCTTAACTGATTTTTGATGATCTGAAAATTTTTGAATGATGCCCTAGCTGAAATTGCTCTGTCAAACGGATGTGAAGCTCAATCATAACCCCTGAATAGAGATATCCTGGAAGATCGGAGAGTTTTCTTCCTCAAATCTAGCTGCAAGGGAGGGTTTTCGTCCTCAATCGCTGACCACACAAGAGGGTTTTCGTCTTCTAATGCAAAATTTGGAGCAGTAGCTCAAAGTCTCAATAAAAAGATAGATAATTGCCAAAAGATGGTCTCAAATGACCCCCACACTCTTCTTTTATAACTTTTCATTCACATTCCACGATGAAAGAGTCCCAAAAGCAACTTTCCCTTTTCTATTTCCTCATTAATATTATTTTATCGAAAAGCAACTTTTTATAAGGATAAAATTTTATCAAAAGTTACTTTTTATAATAATAAAACATAAGTATCTTTTATAAAGTTACTTTTCAACACTTAAGTTATATTATTAATTTATTATACTTTATTTAAAAAGGGGACATGACAACTCTCGTGGCAAGAAAATCATAACTTGTTACCAATTAGCTTGTCATGGATTGTGTACCAATACATTTATGCATAATTAGTGCATGGGTGCTTTTTTTATGTATAAGAGGAAGAAGGAAGAATGAGATTGCATTAGTAAAGGTAAATCCAGCTGAAGGTGGGCCAAACCCTTGCCTAATCGGCACTAATCTCAGCATAGACATATTAGCATTGACTTAGTCTTAAGGGGGCTCTGAGGTACTAAAGCGAAACATCACATGCTTATAGAATCATGATGGAGCGGTGGAGACACAAGCAAGCCACTCTTGGACAGAGTGTCAAGGAAAAAGGAATGCACTAAAGAGAAACATCACATGCCGGTGGAATCATGATGGAGGGGTGGAGATGCAAGTGGGCCATTCTTGGACACAGATTGTCAAGGAACAAGTAAAGCAAACCATAGGAGTGGGGCCCTTATGCAAGGTTTGCAATGGTCTTAATTCTTTCCTTAATGTTACCATGAGGAAGAGTGGTCCATGTGCACCACTTATGTGTGGGTCACATATATTTGAGTAGGAAGGTATCACATAACTTGGTTTAATTCTCATTCTTTAACTTACCCTATAATCTTGACACGTAGAAGGTGCTTCCCAATGGTGTTCTTTATCCATAGAACATAGAGTTGTTTCTAATGGTGTGTTCTTGAAGTTTAGAAGGCCATTTTTTAATGGAGCTATGTTTCTCCACATCAAAAAACGTCAATGCTGTATCACGAAATTCCGAATATACGTCAAAAGCTATCATCAAACCCGCTAATATATATAAGAAAGACAAACATCTTGTTCCTCTACCTACACCACCTACCTGGGGGTTGACTTTTTGACTTCCCTCTTTGAAGAGGCGAGATCAACTAAACAAGAACTTCTTACCAAACCAATAATAGGAGATATAGCCTCTAGAAGGAAGCGACAAGGTCTCGAGTTTAGTTTGGCAGGCCTTGTACACTTTGACTACTTGGCGTAGACTGTATGGCGTACACTTTTTTCCCAGCACTGGTTCATGGTTCCATAGACATTTTGATCTCCTAGACATATTAAAATCTTTCATTTCATTTCTCAAATTCCAAAAGCAATCTCCTCTCAGCACCTTACATGCTAACAAACTTATCCCTTTCAACTTCTCTTCTTTGATATTAGTCTATCAAGCTTCTACCAGGGCTGGGCAGATTGATACTATGGCATAATTCTTTTGCTACAACTGCCAACTTCCCTTTTAGCCTTGCTAAAGAATCATGATGGAACCCATTAACTATAGCTTGTACCATTGTCTCTACTTAAGCACATTAAAAACACCACATCAATTGATCTGAAATTGTAAATCTTCTAAGCATACTTGAAAACATGGTAAGTATTGTGGTGATCAATTCTCCATGATTGTGCCCTCAACGGAGGTACATCCCTGTCTCAAATGTTTACACTCCCATAGTTATAATATACTACACACATCTTTTTGATCTTCTTCAATTTGACTTGAATTTCCTACAAATTCCCCTCTTTAATTGGTACTTCTTGGTGTCCATATGTTAGATTTATGCCATTGATTAGTACAGTTGTTCTAGATTTCATTCTCCAAGCTATGACTGAATTTGGACCATCTTTATCACAACAATAGCTATTTCTTTTTGCAAATGCTTGTTAAGGCTGTGCCTGTTTTGTCCCAGAGCGTTATGCCTGTATGTACTTCCTCACAAACATTGTTTTTACTTCTTACCTTTCTAAACATTTCTATACCACCTAAAGATGGTTTGTCAACCTATGTGTATCTCTGTGTCAAAGAAATTAACGACCCAAGAAAGTGGATTGTTGGGTATGAACACCTCCAATAATCTCAAATAGGGGTATTTTATGTCATAAAGGCTCCTTTCTCCATTGGTAACCTCACATCATCATCAAGTGCTTTGAGGGCCAAGTAACACAAAAGTAGAGAAATGTGAGGAGGGCAAAAATCATGGTAAAATAAATAACTGCATTCAGCTCAGTTTTTCCAAAACTAAACGATGAATAATTTTATGTATTCAAATACATAAAAAATACCAAATTATAATTAGGAAGGGAAACAAGAGAATGATGGACAATATTGACATTAAAAAATGTGTTTCAGAAAAACTAAGCAGATTTATCAGATATGTTACATATGTATGATGAGAAAAAGTCACTTCTAAAAGCATATCTTATTATCTCCCTTTCAGAAACACAGGCCCAAATAGAAACACATTTTCATCCATATCTCCCATGCTAAACATGATTTTGAGACAAATAGACCGAGATTATTGACCAGATAAAAGAAACTGACCTTCTTCTGGATCAATAGCATGTTCTCCATTTAGAACTAATGCTCTTGGCTTATGACTACCATCATTCTCATTTTCTACATTTACAATATGTGGATATGTCTCATCTACAGGAGCCTGCAACTGCAACTGCAATCATAAAAATCCAATCAGTTATTGTAAACGATGAGAAGTTCGACATAACAACAAATAATACCAATGCAACAAATCCAATGGATTCAAAAACTGTAAACCGTGAAAAGTTTAACATAATGACAAATAATACCTCTGGCATCTCACTTGCACGTCTAATAGAAGAAGTGCGCCAACCTACGATATCTTTGTGACCAGTTAAGGGCAATTCCATAATAATTATGAACCCAAAACAACCAAAATAACTTAAAGTTGAATAGAATGTGAAAGGTCAACAAAACATCATTGAAACGTAAGATACGGTCATAGCACACATTTGAATAGGCAATTCGATGTTTAAATGCTCGCAAAGCAGACCTTCAGTCACAGAACAGTCACTGATGATTATAATTTGCTAGAAAATTCATGGATAAATATTAGCACATAAAACATTAACATTCAAAATTTTCATAGTTTGCGAAGATGTTTCCACAAACTTAATGAACCCCAGAAATGAACATTGAAGAAAATACACACATGAAATAAAGATCACCACAATCATTCACCATACGACGAAGTAATGGTAATTTCCCCTCATCACTATCAGTGAGAAAGAGGTGTCGCCCAGTCCTCCCAAGAAATATATGAACGCCTAAACATGCAACTTTCTCCAAAAAAGGTGAACCAAAAAGAAATGGAACCTGTAATGGAAACAAACATAAGGCATTTAATTTTTAAAGACAAAATATTGGAACTGACAACCTCATCACGTAGCAATAGGAGGAAAGATATTCATGTTTTGATGAAAATCAATTATATTGGTAACAGAAAATGCATTTACAAAAGCAATTATTTATATTATATTGAGGCTCACAACCTTTAGAACACCAACAAAACTCATCGTCAGCGTAATGTGCTAAAAAGAAGATAAATAGATACTAAACACAATTTTATTCTGCAAAAGTTTAAAGTCATCATGCACAGCTGCAAAAATATCACTAGTACCTAGCATTACCAACGATAGTCCTCTTTTATATGCTGAATATTGAGATCCCTAGTGAGATGATTAGCAAGTCTTTTGTAACATCTTCACATATAATAATAGAATAATCCAAATAATATACGGAATATAATGAAGATCAACACAACACAAGATATTGGTGGGACAAGATGCCCTAATATGCAATACATTCAGAAACAGAATGAATACCCTTAACGTAGGGCAACACTATGCAATACTACTTTAGGAAGGAATAACTCCACAAGATCTCCCAGTATGAGGATGCCACTTCGAGGGGGTCGCCCTAATATCCTACCAAATGGATGACTCTTCATTTACTTGACATCTGTCATAATGATATTCATCTCCTTTATATAGACATACATTACTCTTATTGGGTAGGTAACATTAATCCAATGTAAGCTGACTCATTACCCAATATAATTATTTCTACAGTTACTTATTTGACCCAATAAATATAACCATATTACTAAGAGGATGTGCGCCACATGTCCGCATCTCCATCAACCCATATACATTATAATATCCTATCCCTAGGTGCATAACGTGTTATCTCTCCTTGACATGTTTCGTCCCCAAAACATAAGAAGAAAACAAGTAATGAGTGTGTTTCAAATCATTGTGAACTTGTTGCCATGCCCAATCATCCAACCACCCATATGCGATCTTGGTTAGTGATATCTCTTTAAAGTCAGTTGTGTAGTCTACTGTACTGCTTTGATTCCATGCATGACCATAGTGATTGTTGCTATGACGCTCCCTAACATGCCTCCATGAATGTTGCCTCTCATGATGATGAGGGTGTCTATATGCCTCAACCTTGGTACCCTTGACCTTATCAACCTTTTTCCTCTATTTTCTTTGCCTCTTCCATGTTTCCGTTTGCTAGTGCCTTTGTCTATTAAGTAGATGAATTAGTCTTTTCTCCTTTTTCTTCATATTCTTCTTGGTCTTCTTCTAGGTCCCCATTCTTTTCATCACCATCTCTAGATTCATCCTTATGCTCAACCTCGACCTTTCTTTGTTCTTTGCGAAGTGTGATATCCTACAAGGTGACCTTTTATCTCATGTACCAAAGCTTTATGAACTTTTTTTGCAAATTAATATTTATTTCTCCCAAGGTCTCAAACCAAGGGTATCCAAGAACAATATCCAAACCATCCATATCCAACACATAACATCCGAATGCCAAACATATTTGTCCATAGTGAGCTTCAAACCCTCAAGAACTTGATTTTGCTTACCATCCACTTGAGCTTCCTTGATATTCCTTGCTTGAACTTGTAGATGTTGAGCCACATCCATGTTGATGGAGTTAAACTTACAGCTAGGGTCTATGGACACAATTACCTTCTTCATTTAAAAGCATCCATGAAACTGAATATTGAAGTTGTTTTCTTTGGAGCTAATTATTTGCACCATTATCCTCCATCTCTACTACTTCATCATGATCCTCGCCACTTCTTCTACATCATACATAGCCTCATCATCATCATTAGTATTGTCTTCTTCTTCTTCATCATCATCTGCATCCACTTCCTTTTTATCATAATTACCAACATTATTTTCTTCCATTTGTTCCGCACCCTCCTCTTTTTTTGCCTTCTCATAATCACCCACATAGTTTTGCATCTTTTGCATAGCCTCCAGCATAATGCGCACCTGCTTTGGGTACTCTTCTGGATCAATGATTCAAATATCCAAACAATATATAAAATGTAATGAATAATCAAAACAATATAAAAATTCCAAAATGTAATGATGATCAACATAACACAAGCGATCGCCAATGGGGTTTGGGTGGATCAGTTAAGACGGACGATAGTGTCCGGATCCACCCAGGTTCAAATCCTGCTAGGCGCGATCCCTTCGGGGTGGTTTACCGGTGGTGGCGAGTGTTGCATCACCGGTAGGTTGCGGCCGTTTGGTGGTGGCAGGTGTTGCATCACTGATGGATGTAGCTCGTGGCTTCGATTGGTGGTTCTTGACGGTGGTGGAATTTGCATCATTGGTGTTGGCATTGGTGACGACTGGTGGCTCTAAAAACGGCGGTGGCGGAAAAATTGCATCGTCGGTGCGGGCTAAGTGGCGCGGTGGTTTGTGTTGGTCTTTATTGTTATATCTTGTCTGAGGACATTGTTGTAGGGTGGGGCCCCTCTAGTCAAAAGCGTTTAACAATAAAAAAAAAAAACATAACACAAGCGATATTGGTGGGTCTAAGATGCCCTAATATGTTATATATTCAGAAATAGAATGAATACCCTTAAGGTAGGGCAACATTATACAATACTACTTTAGGAAGGAATAACTTCACAAGATCACCCAATATGGGAATGCCAATTCAAGGGGGACACCTCCAATATACTTCTACTAAATAGAAGACTCTTTACTTACTTGATATCCATCATAATGATAATCATCTCCTTTTTATAGATATACATTACTCTTATTGGGTGGATGACACATGATCCCTATGTAGGCCGACTCATTACACATATAACTAATCCAAAAGTTAACTATTTGACCCAATATATTATAACCATATAACTAATTAAGAGGGATGTGAGACAAATGACATCATCTCCATCAAACCATATACATTATAATATTGTATCCCTAGGTACATAACATTTTTCAATGCTTTTCCTAAATCCTCTGGCAACATTACATTTGTATTCTTCTCCAATAACATAAATCAATTCTATGTAAGAATTTTTTGACCTAAAGAAATTTGACACAAAATAGTCAGATTCACCTAGGATATACAGCCTTGCCAAGAACACCTTTCAAACTTACTTTATGAGAATTTCAACAAAAAAAGAAGCTCGTTACTAAAAACACGCTAACACAAACACTGATATATTCTTCATAAAATCAACCTTAGAAATGTATGATAACCTCTTCTATTTATAAAAATGAAAAGATAGAGAAGATAAGATTCTCCATGATAAACTCAGAAGAAATCAACAAAAGAGATGCAAGTAAATAAGAGAAGGCATGTTAAGCCCCCGAGGACTGGCCTAATCAATCTCGGAGGTTGTGTTCCCTGCCTGTAGTCATGGGTTTGAGTCCCCAATCTAAACGCCCTGCGGGAATGGGGCATCTAAATCAACATCGGGGTTATAGTGGCAAACCAATTCAAACTCAGGAGCTCCAATGAAGAGGCTTCACGGGCGGTCTCTCTTACTGATTTCACTTGAATCAATAAAGAGAGAGAGAGAGAGAAGGCATTCATATAAAAGTATGATGCAAAAAGAGACTATGGTGACAACTACCAGTAGTGTAACATGGTTTATGGCTAATTAATGAATTATTCACTTGCACTATTATTTGCATGTGCATAAAAAACAAACTTTTGGAAAATGAACAAAGTGTAAGTTTAAAGTGCATGGTTCCTAAAATGACCTATGCACCAACATGCCCCTTTAAGATTAACTTGGGGAATTGAGGAAGGAGGAATTTACAACTATCCCCCTAAAGAACAACTTCTTGAACCCCTACAATACCTCAAAAATACACAAACTCTAATGGTTTGGTGAAGATGTTTGCCACCTATTGGTCTCTTCGAGAATTCTATAAGTTGACTCCATCGTGGATCAATTGTCGAATATGGTGCATGTAGACTTCAATGTGTTCATTGTATTGGTGTTCCACTAGATTACTATAGATGTGTATTACACTCTGACTATAGCACCAAATAGTCATGGGCTGCTCCAACTAAATGTCAATCTTTGATAGAATCTGATGAATCTAATTGGACTTGGTCGTGGCATTAACAACTCTATATTTAGTCATTGTGGAGGAAACAAAAATGACTAACTACTACTTTCTCAACCAAACAACATGACCTAAGCCAAGTTGAAAAACATGGTCTGAGATGGACTTGCGATCATCAATGTCGCTAGCCCAATTGGGGTCCATGGAACTTGATAGTTTTGCAGTCTCCCTTGCCAAATACCATATCCTCAAATAATGGGTGCACCTAATGTATCTAAGAATATGCTTTGCAGTTTTCCAATGGCTCTCATGAGGCTCATGATTGAAACGAGTCTTGGCCAACTACAAAGGAGAAATCAACCTAGTTGTGTGTCAAGTAAAGGATGCATGCAACCAATTGCATGTACAATGTGGCATCTGATAGAGGCCCAGAACACGTGGCCAATAACTTGACACTAGAGAGAAATGGGTTAGGCGGGGATTTATCAAGCATAAAAACATCTCCAAAACGCTTAAGACCTACTTGCGCTGTGAGAAACTCAATTTGAGTGATCTTGTGCGTAAGGAAATAGTGCAAAGGACAAAGTCTAACATTTTGACTCTTATTTAAGTGAATCCTTCATATCCTGAACAAATGATGATAAGCTCCTTCTAAGTAGTAAATCATCAACATAGAAAAGCAATATTACAAGTTCACCATCATTCCTCTACTTGCGACAATGGGGTCGATGAGGCATCTACAAAATCCATGGTCAAGTAAAAATTGATCCATTTTCTCATACCTGGCCCTAGGACTTATTTGAGATAATATAGGGACTTCCTTATCCTTCTCACAAGCGAAGAATCCTCAATAAATTCTTGGGGCTACTCCATATAGATCTATTCCTGCAAGTCCCCATGAAGAAACACGCTCTTCACATCCATCTAATGCATTGTCCAACATTGAGAAGCCACTAGAAAAGGGACAAAGTCTTACTGAATTCATCGTGGCTACAGTAAGGTTTATGAATATTTGAATCCTTTCGATAAAATCATTTGGCATCCAAGAAACCTTCACACCTATCAATGCTTTGACTGTAGCATACTTGGTCTGATATACCCATCTGCATCAAACCCACTTTTTACCTTTTGGAAGAGGGACTAAGCCCCAAGTGTTATTCTTCATCAAAGAAGAATACTCGTCCGACAATGCTAAACCCCACTTTGTTTTCCCACTTGCTTAAGGTGGACAGATCTGAACTTGTAGCAAAGTAAACCATATTGTCACAAGTTATGCTTGTGTCCTTAGAAACATAGTTACCAGGTTCGGCCGGATTTGTATGAAATCCGGTTCGAACTGTATTTTTGAAGCAACCGAATAAATGCGGTTCAGTTCGGCCAATTTTTTTTTTTCACAAGGACAAAAAAAAATTTGCCATTTTTGGAAAGGGTCCAGGAAGATGTAGCAGCAAAAACTTGCATGTGCCATAACTTTCATTCTGTGGCTCCGTGTCAGGTGTCGTCTTCTCTAAAAGTGTATATTTTCTCGAGCTCTACGCATTGATGGCAATATTTTTCTTATTTTCATAAAATCCATTTTTGCACCTTTTTGGACCAAGCAACTTCTTGCAATCTTTTGAAAGAATCATTATGATGATAATGATTATGGTAGATGGATGCTTTTTTGTATGATTTGTCTATATATAATGATATAAGTATACAATAATATAAATTTATAATAATATAAGTATATATATTCCGAACCGGATTTTTCCGTATTTTTTCAAAAAAATTCGAGAACTCCAAATTTTCGGATTTTTTTGCCCTTCCGAATTTAATCGGATTTCCGAGCCTGGTAACTATGCTTAGAAAGCATTCAGAGACAAAGTATGACAAGTTGTGACCATATGGTCACCATGAAGATGTCAAAGAGCCCAATGGAAGACCAATAACCATATTCTACTTACTAGGATGCTGAAGATAGTGATAGTTCAAATGGCCAAATCACTCGTGCCAAAGTTTGCTCAAATCATTTGAGTGAGCAAGAATTACTAGTAGAAGATTCAAGTTCAAAATGTGAAAACTTATACAAGCAAGTACTATAATCAACTACACTTGTTGCAACAATGTGAATCATTGTCAAGCTCTCTTAACATTGTTGAATCAAGAAAAAATTCAACTAATTTACCTGCCCTAAAATGTGTTATCTAGCAGATAGAAAGAAAGTTGGCAAAGGTTGTGGAACATATCTAACATTGTGGAATTGTCTATCTCTCAAGTCAATAGCACCTTGCCTGAGAACCTCTAATGGTGAATTGTCACCCACAAAAAACTATGTTATGCATTTTTTTGTGGAAGTGAAAAACCCCTCATTGCTGAACATATGGTGTAAGAACTTGAACATTGATTCACTCTTACTCCTGAGATGTTTCAACTTTCAACCATTGAACGAGATCTAGCTGTGAGGGTTTTACCTTTGCCTTAACTAGAAGAAATGGATAACGAAGGAGGGAGGCTAACACATCTCTTCTGTGGGATCTCCAACTTCTTAAAGCAATGAGATTTCTAGTGGCTCTCTTTAACACAAATGCCACACTTCTTAGAACCATTCCTATCTATTGAAGATTGGCTTGAGCTTTGAACATTTTGAGGCGTTCAAGAAATTGGACTATTGCTTTCCTTTCCCTTGCTTGCCCTTGGATACCTTTTTCAGTTGAGGCTTTGGGCCTCTTGGGTTGTTGACCACTAGTGTGGTGTTCTTTGGCTGCTTTAGTGCCCCCATGTGTATGAGTTTGTCCTGCTGTTCGAATAGGTGTTCTGCAAACTATTTAAAGGTGGGCATTTTGAAAGGTTTTGCCAATGCATCTCTAGTACAATGAAAGGTTGAGACAAACATAGAGTAGAGATTTCCCAATTTGGATAAGACTGAGAGAATGAATCGCATGTCGTCCTCTATCCGATAATTTGTAATTTGAGTCCTAAAAAACTGGAACTTGGATAGAAAATCTTGAATTTTGTTAAAGTCTTGTGGACTCGACTAATCAATTTAATTTCAATTCGTGGCCTATTACTGCATCAACGTTGCCAAAGAGTTGATCAAATTTACTCCAAGCTTCACTAAAGGTGTCCATCCCTTTCATGTGAGAACAAAGTAGAGGTGCCACATTTAGACTGATAACACCTAAGGCTTCAACACACGTGTTAAACCATCTACTCTTCTCAATGGCATTGTTCAGCTTTGCTTCTACGCCGATTGCTACTTGGTATAGTCCTTTGCTCCTAAGCAACATAGTCATGTCCTCGTTCCAAGTGAAGATGTTGGACGACGTTGGAAGGGGTCAACAAGACAATACAATCTTCTAGTAGGTTGGACATCTTGCAACAAAAGAAAGGCTAGAGTACAAACTCAAAATACAATGTTGAATGGACGTACAACAAACAAGGTGTAAAGAGTCAATGAAAATTCATACAAAAAGTCTGCATGGTTTTGTGCACACTAAAGAGATGAAAGCAAAAAGAATCTTCTAGGTTCAACAGTTAAATCTATTATGGCACTTTATAATGATAGTGTGAAAACGATACTTCCCCCTTGAATAATCGCTTGTGAGTACACATATTTAGCTTTGGTTCTAATAGAATTGACCAAAAATGAGTCTTATGAGCTGCTTTGAATACTGGAGAGTTCCAGCACTTAAGAATCTAGATACAGAATGAGCCTCAACTAGCTACATGGATGCATACAACACGATAACATATGCAATTTCAAACAAAATTTCACCTCCAAAAGCTTCCATATGAGAGCGTTATGACCTCCATTGAGACTAAATAAACTCTTATAGCTGCATTAGAAATTGATAAAACATTATTGATTAAATGTGAGTGGGCATTCATTGAGACATGCATGCCTTTCTAATCTAATCTACTGTATGTGACGTATGTGACTGCAGGTAGTAAAGAAGGAATTTAGTAAAATATTTCTTTTGACACAGTCTCCTCCTGAGGAAAACCCCTGCTTCTCACATCGACCCCCATGCATATGTTTCCTATGCTAGTTCTCTTTACAACATCCTAGAGTAGCCGGTTGTCAACGTCTCCACTCCACCACCATCTTCTACTGTTTTCTCTGTAAGTACAGTCAGGAGGCCTACTCAGAAGTTATATACCAGAAAAGCAGCAAATTGAAAAGGCCTTCGAGCTGAGTCCCTCAAATATGGCATTTATTCCCTTACCTCCCATTGGCAAAGCTCTTTAATGAGGTTGTTTGCTTGGGTTTTCCTCATTCTTGGTCCCAGCTCATAATACATCCCATTCATAAGACCAGAGATAGCACAAAACCTAGCAACTACAATGTACTTAAGATTTGGCATGCATTTGCCAAACTTTATGCCACAAAGTTAGACATGCAGCTTTCAGACCACTTGGAGAAAGGTAATCTTAGAGCAGGGGGTTAGGCCAGCTTCAGGACAAAATACCAGACAACTGACTACATCTTTACACTCTGGGATATAATTAAGGAGGCTGAGGAGGCTCGGCATCGGTCTTTCAAAGTTTGTTGCTGTTTTGTAGACTTTGATAAGGCCTTTGACTTGGTTACAAGACATCTTTTCCAAATGTTGTGTGATGTCGGCATTTCAAATTCTTTCACTACTAGCACTTAGAGGCTCTATGACACAATTGTCGGGCTGTTTCATACTTCTCACGGTCTTTCTAGCTTTGTGAAGAGTACCACAAAGGTCGAGCAAGGATGCCCTCTCTCACCGACTCTCTTCAGCATTTACATAAATGAGGTAGAGGATTTTCTGCAGCAGCATATTCATGCAGATGATTGCATTTTACCTGATGTGGTGATAACCATACTTTCTTTTTGTCGATGACGTTCTAATCTCCCACCCTGCCAATTATAGAGAACACTTGATGCTCTTGCTCGTTTCTGTGAGCTTCATCAGCTAGCAGTCAACCTTAGCAAAACTATGGCCATGATATTGAAATGTCCCCTTAGGCCATAAATTAGAGAAAATTAGGTTTTCCCACAAACCCTTATGCAAAAATAACAGCAAGCTGATTTTTTAATAATTATAACAGCAACTCTTCAAAATTAAAGCACCGAAGACTGGAAATCACTGAAAACCCTCAAATATTTTTTTTATAAAAATGTTGGAATCAAATACAATCCAAATTCAAGCCAAATACAATTTTTAAGAATTTATTTGTTAGCTGCAAATTAGAGAATTGACAGCTGACCGTACAATGAGAAATGTTGCCGGAAA
Source organism: Taxus chinensis (assembly GCA_019776745.2). Lineage (NCBI taxonomy): Eukaryota > Viridiplantae > Streptophyta > Pinopsida > Cupressales > Taxaceae > Taxus > Taxus chinensis. The sequence goes on from CM034149.1 coordinate 78,062,934, forward strand.
AGAAGATCCAATTGATCAATGGATGCTTGAAGTAGAAAACAACCTTTAGCAGACCCCCGAAAACAAACATTGATGAAATGCAAGTTGCAACACCTCCCCAAGGTGATGTCAGCCCCTAGATAGGTGACATCAGCCCTCAAACAGCCTTGAAATCCACTGAAATTATGCTCCAGCCACCCTAGAAGATGCCCTAGTCGAAATGGCTGTCAAACTGATGTGAAGCTCAATTGTAACCCTTGAATGGAGATACCCTAGCAGATTGGAGGGTTGTCTTCCTCAAATTTGGTTCCAATGGAGGTTTTCGTCCTCAATCACTAAATACACAAGAGGGTTTTTGTCCTCTAATGCAAGAGGGTTTTCATACAAATTATGATAATGACAAAAGATGCCAAATGACCCCAAGCGACCTCCTTTTATGCTTTTTTCATGGCTCATATCTCAATACAAAGTCCCCAAATTGGACGTCCCACTTCAGCATTTTAATTTATTTAAAATAAAGTAATACTTTACTTTATTAAATATTTCAATAAAGTAATGCTTTTAATTTTTATTTTTTAAAATTTATCTTATAAAGTCACTTTTTAAATTAATAATAAATATTAAAACATAAGTGCTTATAATTAAGGTTACTTTTGCACTTAAGTTAAATTATTAATTTATTTCCCCTTTTTGTCACCCTATTAGCCCACAGGAAAATATTGGATAGGCTAAGGGTCTTCTCCAGGATTAATCTTGAGATGTGGACATTACAAATATTCAATGCCTCCAAACGTTCTCTTTCCCAATTCTGGTTCCTCTATAGAGGGTTACATGTAAAGATAGCATTGGCCTACACTTACTTGGGGGTCCAGTTTTCGAGACCATTTTTTAGTGTGAAGCTTGCCTCCTCGTCGTGCCTTTGTGAGGGATATGCCTCACTATCTGTCTTGGAGCACCAATGTTTTTTAGATCCACCTCCAAGACATCCCTTTAAGGATGCGCCTCTTCGATACAATTATCAAGCCAACGCTTTTATATGGAGCTAAGGTTAGGAGACCTAGTTTGAGGTCCCTTGTCTAGAATCTCATGATTTAGCATATATTCCGTTGCAAACAAATTGTTCCACAATGCCTCATCCAAGTTAAGATTGCCGCTCAACCATTGTGCCTTGAGACTTTCTTCAGGCTTACTTTCTACATTCACAAACTCATAACCGTGCGGGAATCAGCTTCAAGCCGTGAGAGGTATCCATACTTGGCCCTATGTTCTTCAAAGATGATTGCATTGGGCCCCAATAGATGCAAGCATTGTTAGTATTTTGATACTTGTTTTCTCCTCCAAGCTATTGGCAAGTTCACTCCTTTTAGGTATTCCTTTTATCCGCTCATCTACTTCTTCCCATAAAGTTAGTTATCATTATAATTGTCAAAAAGGATATTTACTAGCAGTGCATCTAGATCACTTGGACCTCTCCTCAACTGTTCAACCCAAGCTTTCCTTTTACACTAAGCCTTTCTTATGGGTGATGGATGGTGTAATTCTTCATCCAAACTGTCTCCAATGCCATTGGTCTCACAACTTGAGGTTTCCTCTCACTCAATTGAGGGTGTGCTCACACTAGTTGTTGGTTGAGATTGATCGCCATATTCTACATAAGGACTGGATCTGTTGTCTTTACTCCTTCCAAATGGTGGACATTGAGGAGCACATCATTTTCAGATGACCCATTTATTATGAAATATTGGGAGATACCACTACCTTTACAAAGACTCAAGCATTTGTCTATCCACTTTCTTTTAATACCCGGACCAACAATGAATTGCCCATTTTCTTCAACAACTTATCGCCCTTCGACACAAATCCCTACAAATAGCCCCCAAAACCCCTAGAGCTCATAGGCTAATCAACTCTTTCTTTCATCCCATCACAAAGGCACCCTTTAAATGTTGTTGCTTCACACACTGAGGGGGGTGTTGGTGAGGTGGGGCTCTTCTTTGCACAGCACTACTACTGAGATTCCCTATCACACTATCTCTTGGCAACAGGGATATAATCCTCAGCATTATGGATCCAATCCTCAACACAGTGGATCTATTCCATCTCAACCTCTTCCTAAGATGCAAGGACAAGCACACATTATGAGTATTACCACTACCGCAGTGCTTTCTTTGGCAGACTTGGATGTTAGGAGAGATTCTAGGGCAAGTGCCTTACTTCCTCCTAGGGTTACAACATAGTCCCCTCATACATAGACACTCCTTGATAAGCATTATCAAATCCTCAATTGACCCTTTCACAAAGATAAACGATGACACGGAAGATTCACCAATCCTAGGCATGATTAGAGATATTTGATGGGACTATTATCCAGTCTTTCTGACTTTCATCAACCCAAACCCTTTGGGGGTTCTTGTTGCCAATGGCCACCACCACCCCCCAAAAAAAGCTATTTGTATCGGTAACTTAACCGTATGGGTTGGGGCTTTACTACTTTGGGTTTACCCCTCGTTTATTTTCAATGCTTTAGTTCGTCTTTGATCCTGGGGTCCTTTTACTGTTAGCACTTTTTATTGTGATTGGTTGTATTCTCAAATTCCATTGACCCACTTTTAGTCATTTGTGGACATTAATATAATTTCTATTTCTATATCAATTTCAATTTCTATTTCTATTTCAATTTCTATTTCTCCACAACTTGGTTGCTAAACACCTTGATTTAATTATCCATATGCATGTCATGTGTGTGGATCTTATTCCCATTCCTTCCAATTTCAAAATGGAATGCAGTTTACATAGCATGTTGGTATGTGAAGGCAGCATTGAGTGAGCAGGTAGCAACCAAGCTAGCAAGTTGACCCAAGCATACGAAGTTCCTTTAAATCACATGGACAGGGGGCAACCAAAGGCCTAAATGTCAAGGGGTTGTAGAGGGTTTGGTTATAGCCCCCATGTCATAGTCAAAGGTTGTTTTAGGCGAGGCCGTTAAGACGAGCGGGGAAAAATTTGGCGTTTGTACAACACATTTTCGAGGAGTCCGTACAGTACAACACACGATTTTTACTACACAGTTCGTACTACACGCAGTTTGTAGTACGAGTTCTTTCTATAAAAGGAACCTATGGATTATAAAGTTGTATGATTGTACAAGATTGTAATCATTAGAGCTAGTGTGTGGTGGCTTTCATTGATGTAACAGATTTTATTCCTGAGTAATAAAATATTGAGAGGCCTTTGCCCGTGGTTTTTTCCTGGTACGTTACCAGGTTTTCCACGTAATATTTGTGTATGTGTTTTAGTTTTGTTTATTTCTTATTGCTTTCACTGTGATTGTTTCTCTCTACACTGGTTATTTTTCTAAGAGTTGGTATCAGAGCAAGGTTAGTGCAGATAGGGTTTGTTCTTGTCAGAAGTAAAGAATGACAAGAGGCACAGTTACCAAATACGAAGTCTAGAAATTTGATGGTTCTAATTTCGCTTTGTGGAAGCTAAAGGTTCAAGCCTTGTTGGTGAAGGATGGATGTGCCCTAGCTCTCAAAGGGGCAACGTTGAAACCTACAGCCATGAATTAGGCGGATTGGGACGAGAAGGATGCCCTAGCCAGGGCCACAATTCAATTATCATTGGCAGATTCAGTTTTGTTTAATGTTTTAGAGGAGACAACGACACAAGGCTTGTGGAATAAGCTCGAAAAATTATACGAGACTAAGTCTTTGGCAAACAAGATTCTCTTACGACGGCAACTATATAATTTGAGGATGCAGGACAGTTCATCAATCGCGGATCATCTCAATGATTTCAACACACTGATTAGCAAGTTAGCTTTAGTGGAGGTGAAAATCGATGAAGAAGACAAGGCGGCCATTCTACTATGTTCTCTGCCTGAATCTTGGGATCAGCTAGTCATGGCGCTTAGTAACTTAGCACCGCAAGGGAAATTAGTTTTTGAAGATGTGGTGGCCAATCTGGCAGATCCGAATTTAGGCAGAAGAATCAAGGTTTTTTTTCCCAAAAAAAATTATTTTTTTTTGCAATAAAAAGAATTAACATCTAATAAAAAAGGGACTTCTTCTAATGAAGCCCATCAAATACTTTTTCATAAGGGGTTTTCAGATCCCCTGCACGAAAAATTTCCGGACCTGGTAAAGTGGTGGCCGAGATTTGGACGGAAGAACTAGGTCGAAATAATAGCAAGGGGAATTGCAGAAAAGAGTTGAGCGTGGTGTTCTAAACTGTGGAAAAACTGTGGAAAAACGGGACATGTCAAAAAGGATTGTAGATTGAAGGAAAACAAGGAAACTTCCATTCCACAACCATTTGAGACTAATTCGGCAAAAGTTGAAGCACCATTGGAAGATGGAGAGGTATTGTTTGCTAATATGAGAGGTTAGTTACATGATATTTGGCTTATTGATTCAGGAGCCTCCTTTCACATGAGTCCTCATAGGGACTGGTTTTCTTCTTATCGGTCATGTGATGGAGGTGTGGTATATATGGGAAATGATAATCTGTGCAAGGCTATTGGAGAAGGAGAGGTCAGAATCAGAATGTTTGATGGGGCAATGAGGATTGTTCAACATGTAAGACATGTACCAGGCTTGAAGAAAAACCTTTTGTCGCTTGGAGTATTTGATAATTATGGTTACCAATTTAGTGGAGAGAAGGGTTGTCTCAAGGTAACAAAGGGAGCGTTGGTAGTGTTAAATGGAGAAAAGGTGGGCAATCTCTATAGATTGGCTAGAGAAACTTGTATTGGAGAGACTTTAGTGGCGTCGGATGCGGAATTGGGGTCAATGACAACTTGGCATCAACGATGGCTAGGCCATATGAGCGAGCGTGGTCTCAAGGTACTACTAGATAGAAACCTTCTCCCAAGTGCAAAATCTTTAGATCTGAATTTTTGTGAGCATTGTTTTTATGGTAAACACATAAGCACTGCGATTTTCAAGAAGCACTACCAGAAGTAAAGAACTCCTTAATTTAATTCATCCAGATACTTGGCAAGCACCTGTTACATCTATTGGGGATTCATCATATTTTGTTTCATTTATAGATGATCGTTCATGTAAGGTGTGGATTTATCTTTTAAAGAAGAAATCAAAAGTTTTTTCTTGTTTCAAGAAGTTTAAAGCTCTAGTAGAAAACCAAAAGAGTAAAACAATAAAATGTCTTAGAACTGACAATGGAGGGGAATTTTGTTCAAAGGAGTTTAATGGATTTTGTAGTGAGCATGACATAGCAAGACAATTGACAGTTCCTAGAACACCACAACAAAATGATGTTGCTGAAAGGATGAACCTTACAATCATGGAGAGAGCTAGATGTATACTGAGCACTGCTGGTTTGGAACAGAAATTTTGGGGTGAGGCTGTTAATACAACCTGTTTATTTATCAATAGGTCACCTATTACAAGTCTAGATCTTAAAATTCTTAAAGAAATGTGGATAGAAACCTGTTGATTATTCCTTTCTTCATGTTTTTGTTTTGATGCTTATGTTCACATTCCTAAAGAAAAGAGGAATAAGTTGGGCGTAATGTCCATAAAATGTATTTTTCTTGGCTATGCAGATGGTACAAAGGGGTACAAGATTGTGGGATGCTGCTGCCCACAAGCTAGTGATTAGCCGAGATGTCAAATTTAATGAAATATCAGTGCAAAGAAGTAAAGAACAGCAAAGTTCAGAATTTGTTCCAGTAGAGGTGGAAACATATGATGCTAATATGGAGGTGCAGAATGAAAATCAGCCCCCTGTTCATGAAAATCAGCAAGATAAACAATCAAGATCAGGTATATGATGAGGATGAACAGCAACCAGATGAGCCACAGGGTGACACATCACACTTTGTGAGGAGATCCACTAGAGTGACAACACCACCAGAAAGGTACTCTCCTAGTTGTAATTCAGCTTATGCATTAGTTACTGATGTTGGTGAGCCTAGCTCATATTAGGAGGCTTGCAAAGCTGAAGATACAAGCAAATGGAGAGCTGCCATGGAGGAAGATATGGAAGCTCTACATAAAAATAAGACATGGAAGCTTGTGATATTGCCTACGGGACAAAAAGCTATAGGAAACAAGTGGGTCTTCAAACTGAATAAAGACATAAATGATAGCATGGAGCAGTATAAAGCTCGGTTGGTAGCCAAGGGGTATGCATAGAAATTCGGTATTGATTTTGATGAAATTTTTTCACCTATTGTACGGCTTAATACTATTAGAGTTATTTTGGCTCTTGTTGCTAGTCTTGATTGAGAGTTAGAACAGTTAGATGTTAAAACAGCCTTCTTGCACAGTGATCTCTTTAAGGAAATTTATATGCAACAACAAGAAGGTTTTGAGGAAAGAGACAGAGAATCTTGTTTATAGGTTGAACAAATCGTTCTATGGTTTGAAACAGGCACCAAGGTGTTGGTACAAACAATTTGATTCCTTCATGATGAACTTGGGTTTTAGTAGATGTAAGGTTGATCATTGTGCCTAGTTTCAAACGCATGAAGATGGCAATTTCATTATTTTGCTTTTATATGTTGATGATATATTGGTAGCAGGTCCCAACATGCATAAAATCATCAGATTGAAAGCTCAACTTGCTAGGGAGTTTGAAGTGAAGGACTTAGGAGGTGCAAATCAGATTCTTGAGATTAGGATACATAGAGACAGAAAGAATAGGAAGCTCTAGCTGTCACAAAAGACTTATGTGGAAAAGGTTTTGCAGTGGTTCAATATGCAGAATGCACAGCCAGTTAGTACCCCATTTCTTGTTCATATTAAATTGTCTTCAAAGCAGTGCCCTAGCATTAAAGCAGAGGAGAATCAGATGTCACGTGTACTGTACTCATCAGCAATAGAAATTTTACGTTCGCCATGGTGTGCGCTAGACCAAACATTGCACAAGCAGTGGGGGTAGTCATTCGTTACATGGCGAATCCTGGATATGATCATTGGACGGCTGTGAAGTGGATTCTTAGATATTTGAGAGGCACTTTGATGTTGCTATTTGCTTCAATGGGAGTAGTCTTTAGGTAAATGGTTTTGTGGATGCTGATTTTGGTGGTGACAGAGATAGGAGAAAGTCTACTACAGGTTTTGTTTTCTCCTTAGCAGGAAGTGCAGTTAGTTGGGTCTCTAAGCTTCAGTCAGTGGTAGCTTTGTCCACTACTGAAGCTGAATATATGGCAACTACACAGGCTTGTAAGGAGGGTATTTGGCTTCATAGGCTTTTGGGTGAGTTGCAGGTCAAGCAAGATAAAATGGTGTTGCATTGTGATAGCCAAAGTGCTTTGCACTTAGCACGGAACCCAGCATACCATGCCAGAACGAAGCATATAGATGTGCAATATCACTTTGTATGTGATGTAGTGGAAGGACAAATCTCTTTAGCCAAGATACACACATATATAAACCCAAGAGATATGTTGACGAAACCCATTGGAAGAGAGAAGTTCATTTGGTGCAGAACTTCTCTTGGCTTGCTTATTAAATGATTGGCAACATGGGACATTGGTTTTTCTTTCAGAAGGAGTAATTCGCAAGGAAGAAATCTGACTTCAAGTGGGAGATTGTTGGTATGTGAAGTCGGCATTGAGTGAGTAGGTAGCGACCAAGCTAGTAGGTTGGCAGGTTGACAACATGTTTTCAGGGAGTCCGTACAGTACTACATGCTGTTTGTACTACACATGGTTCATACTACATGCAGTTTGTACTACGAGTTCTTTCTATAAAAGGAACCCATGGATTGTAAAGTTGTACAATCGTACAAGATTGTAATCATTAGAGCTAGTGCGTGGTGACTGCCATTGATGTAATAGTGGATTTATTCCTGAGTAATAAAATACTGAGAGACCTTTGCCCGTGGTTTTTTCCTGGTACATTACCAGGTTTTCCATGTAATATCTGTGTATGTGTTTTAGATCTGTTTATTTCTTATTGTTTTCATTGTGATTGTTTCTCTCTACACTAGTTAATTTTATAACATAGGAGTCGGTCATTATTCCAACAATTGTCAAAATGATTGATGTGTTACCGTATTTATAAATCTAATATTCAGCAAGACACTTAAAAAAGATTTTATGGTTGCAGCAGTTTTACGCCTTATGAGTTCTTGTCAACCTGTCTGCTATCATGCATGCAATGACTCTTTGCAATCATATATACACATCTACATACATACATATATATATATATATATATGGACGCGTATATTTGTATGTATGTATGTATAGATGTGTATGCAATGTGTTACATGTTTTGTGCAAACATCCATCTACAGACTACTAAAATCAATCAATTCACCACCTTCCACAAATCAATCCAGGATCAGACTGTCAAGCAGTTTTTTGACTCATCAAACATTCTCCGCCAAACAAACTCACGTAGTCACTCTAGCTCACCCCCTTCCATAATTACATATAACCCTTAATTAAAACAAACCAAACCCTCATCAACCATCAACTGTACACTATCTTCATCCGATATGTTTGTCCATGTGTGCTTATGCATGTGCTTGTGTGTCTGTGCATGCGTGTGCATATGCAAGTGAAATAGAGGGCATCAACCCATCTCTTCTTAATTCATTCACCCAGACGAGTAAATGCAACATTATAGTGAGTTGCTTGTTTGTCAGGGGCATCTGCTACCATCCATGTAATTTTTTTAGGAAATGTCACATTAATACATGGTACACACATTACTAAACTAAATATTTGTCTATAGCCTGACTAACATTTGTGAACATAATTTTCTTGCAACTGATAAGAAACAACAGAAATTGCTGAACCTGGCCAAAGAAGAAAATTGAGATGTTGATGATTAAATCTGGTAAAAACAATTACAAAGCAGAGATATGGCAATTAAAAAAATTTATTTGAAGTCGCGGCATTTAAACCACACAATTCACAGATAAGAGAGAACATTCATATGATCAACAAATTGAGATTCCTTTCCTATAAAATACCAAATAGATATGTCCTTTATGCAAACCAAGCAACAAAATGTAGATTATTGAATTCAAGGTGTTTGCACACCATTAATACATATGAGAATATCCTCGACTAGCTCGACTGCATTTGGGGCTATAACGTAATTTTTACCTGTTTGTGTCCTTTAGAGCCCAAGTGAGGTGTCGCAACAGTTATAAAGTTGACTGGTTCCAACCCAGCAATCTTACCACTTGATTGTTCCTTATCATATTGAAATGCATTTCTATTTGTTAACTGCTCCTTGGGTTCCACCATAATCTTATCACTTGAAGGTGGCTCATATAGTCGCCCAATGGCATACCTTGCTACTAAGCCACCCACTGAGTGAGAAATAAATGAAATTTTTCTAACTCCTGGATTGCACTTTATTACAGTCTCTACCTGCATTTTGGGAGCAACATTTAAATGTCCATATATAGAGTCAACATTTAAATGTCCATATATAGAATAAACATTTCAGCAGTAATTAAGACGGCCAAGTCCTTTCAGTAGAATTCACACTAATCTCTCGTTTAGCAAGAAGTTATTGAACCACAACTACATGCAAAGACCACATAGAAACATAAATGCAATAGGCACAAGAAAAGTGACCATGATAAATAATGTTAGAATCACCTCATTAACTAGACGTTCCCCCATGACATCTACCCCATTCAAAGTCAACATCGATGCATTGCGTTCACTACCTGAAAGGAGTTTCAGAGTTTAGTTATCCATTTCTCACATAAATACTTAGACATTCAGATGAGCATTCTATTGTGTGTGTCATCCAGACTTAAACTGGTTAAACTCTAGTTTATTAATTCACTTCTGATAGTAAGTTTGGAATTGTTTTTTCACTGTAGTTCCCATGAAGGATGACAATTAGATGTTATTACGTTTTAAAGCACCACTAAGCAGTGACGGAAAGACTCCTTTCCAAACCTGGTGCATTTTTTTACAATGTTAAGATAAATATTTGTCCTTCTTAAGTTTCTTCCAATCATCAATGTAAGCTTACTGGCATACATCTTCCGCAAGATTTGTATTATAATTTTAATTGATGCATTTCACCATCAATATGGCAATAAATTCAACAAATAAATGACTATAACATGCCAAACAGTTGATATGGATATGTACTTTTAATATTTTACAATTTTTCAATACATGTCTAATGAATGTAACAAACTAAGAGAATTACAAAAACAACTATATGAGACTATATGCAGGTAAAAATCTTACAGTGTACAATAACTGTGTCAGGAAACTTCTTCACGAATTTATCTGCAGCAAACTTCCAGTTGTCTGCACTGTATGCAAAGTGCAAACACTAACAATCATGATTTTTCAGATGTTAAACAAGAAAGAAACTATGCAAAACCTAAGCAGTAAATGCTCAAAAAAGAAAATATACATCACAGAATCAACCACCATGACACATGTATTGGCTAAGCTCAAAATTGACTTAGTTTCCCAAAAATTTAAGATCAAATTGGTCAGAACAATTCAAATTGTCGTCACAATCAGTTACATTCAGGATTCCATACATAATCACATAATCTGTGGGTTTAACACTAGTGTTATGAGCACTTTTACAACCTTTGATGTTGTACAGGGCACTCAAAATACTTCACATATCACTGCAGACTGTTAAAATTCATTCAATTATATATCCACCTGGAACCTGGTTTCTGTGATGCTTGGCTTTTTCCAGTTTTCACAAACCAGGAAAGAAATATTTGATAGAATGCATATTCTGTGCAATTAAAATATAAGTTAGAACAATTTATATCAATTTGTATGTAATCGTGGTAATATTTTATTCAATTTGATTTAGCTACTGATGTCCACTAGTGGCCAAAAATGATTGGTGGTACTGAAGAGATCACTTGTGATCAAACTATGGGAGTGTCTGGTATATCTCCCATAAAGTGATACAAAATCAATAAAACACACTCAAAAATCATGAAGCATCAAAAAGAGAAATGAAACAAAACTAGAAAGTTGCAAAGCCCCGAGTTGCAATTCCTCATAACCCAAAGCTATGTTGAGTGGTCACTCTCTAGACATTCAAGGTCAAGAAGAAGTTGGTAATAGGTTAATGCCGATATTTGTTCTGGGCCGCTGAAATGAACATTGCGTGACTTATCTCATACAATGTCATTTGGTTAAATGGTCTCTTGAGCGAGGTGTGATCCGGATTGAGCTACAACCTGGTGGACAACATACTAATGATGATGCTTAATGTGTTATAGCAATCAATTCACAATGAAGAAGCTGTAGAAACAAACTAATTTTATTGCAATTTGAAATGTATAAAAATTTGCAAACTCCATAATAGCGATGTATGCCCAGAGATCTATCTCTTTATTCAAGACAAGCTACTTTATAGCTATATAATAGAAAATATGAGAACTGTAGATTAAGTTGAGAACTATGGATTAAGATTAAGCTGAGAACTACCTTATAGCCCAAAGGGGTCAGTGCCCTATCTATCTCGACCCCCCTATATAGATATATGGGGCTTTGACTCGTCAGGGACTATCACCCCCTCCAATATAGAATTATAGATAGAAAGGCGAACCCTGCAACCGAGATATGAATAGGGGCCCCAAATCGGGGTCATTTGACCAAGGAGCATCATGTTGACTTTGAAGCAGCTGCATGGTACTGGCATTCCGTAGATGTGGTTCGGTTATTCCCATTTGTCTCTATCTATTGGTTGGGGGGGTCCATGAAGGAAAGAATAAGAAGATTGGGAGATAGATTGAGATTGAGAGATGGAGATATATTAGAGAGGGGAATAGTTATATATATAGGGGACCCCGATCCGATATAAGGGTCGTCTCTCCATACTCCGATTTGTTGAGCCATATCCATATAGGGGACCCCCGAGGAGTTATATATATACTGCCCTCCAACCCATTTCTATGATCTTTATAGGGAGGGGGGGTCCCGAATCTAATCATTAGTCAGTCTCTGTTCGACCGGTACTAGATATACTCCTCTTGTCATGGCCTCGCCGGTGGGGTCCCAATAGCGTATCTCGCTTGATCAACCCTCCATCCCTATCAATACTCTTCAAATAGGATGGGCATGTGCCATATATATAGCATTAGTAAGGCGGATAGTGCATGCGTGGGCGTATATATCCTATGTATATCGGAAGGTTCGACTCCTCCAATTACTGTCTCAAGAAGGAAACCTCTCTCAAGAAAGCTTTACAAGATACGGAGTTACAAGCCTGCTCTCCGGAAGGAGATTGTCGACAAAATGTCTATAACCAAGCTTTTGTAGATGCTATACTGGTTTCTGTCTATCGGTAAAGTTGGAATGAAAACTTGCTAAAAATAGAATATGAAGGATTCCAGATGGGAACCGAAAGGTCATCCTACATGGTGACCATTCGTATCCACCTTAGGAGAGGGATTAGAAAACACAAAACTGGAAAAATCTATCATACATTTTAGTGCTCCTTGTTGGGGTCATATCTCCTAGCCTGTGGACCCAATTAACGAACCACATGACCCGTTGGAAAGATGATGGAGCAAACTCAAAAAAGACACTCTGATGATAGCATTTTGGTTGTCGTTGTATAGTCCAAAGCCAAGAAATGTCTGAAGACCCTCAAAATTTTAAAATACTAAAAGCTACCAAAAACTACTAAAAATAGATTTTCAGGACTTTTCAAAATAGTTTTTCAAAAATCTTGTCCTGGATCATAAGTTCCTCTTTAAGAAGCAATGGGTCTCATTGCTCGTAAATTTTGGACCAAGTGTGGAAATGACTTCTCAATTTGGCTCTTGGTGAAACACTTCCCTTGGTGTGCCATATGCCTTGCCTTCACTACTCAGTAAAGTGTGATCTACTGATGCTTCATGTCCTTGACCACCCTATCAATGATTAGATCAAAGTTCATTGTTGTCGCATAGTTTGGGTTCAGCTCTGTACTCTGCAACTATTCACCAATGTTTGTTATATCCAAAAGTGGTGGAAAGTATAGGCAAAGCAGCTCAAAATTGAAAATTGGATGCAACCCAAAGTAGGGTAGAAGATTAAGCTCAGGTGCCTCCTTGCCAACTTGTTTGTTGATGGTGTATGGCCCGTAACGCAAAGGTCTAAGATTCATGTATGGACCCTTGAGTCACTCTTTCTGCAAATGTAGCCATACCTTGTCACCCACTTGGAATTGTTGAGGGACCTAATGAGCATCATGACATTACTTGTACATTTGGCTAGTTCGTTCCAAAATCTCATGAACCTGTTGTTGGATGTGTCGAATTAAATCCACGAATTTGGTTGACTTATCCACTTCTATGTATGGACAGATTCTTCTTCCAACATAATGGGCAATGCTAAATCAATGGGACCAATAGTTGGAATCTAAGACAAACCTGAAATGGGCTATGGCCCACGGAGCTATGAAAAGATCAGTTGTAACTATGTTGGACATACACAAGACTCTCATCCCATGTGCATGGATGTTTCGAGTGATACATCTGAAGAAAATGCACAATCATGTAGTTGACTACCTATAATATCCCTTTTTGGGGGACTTCCGGAAATAGCTAGGGCTGAAACTGAAAAATAAGAAACAACACCAATCCCTTTTGAGAGTAATCTGATTTTGGCATGGATAACAACAGATCTACAAAAATATCTTGGAAACCTTTCTAAGCAGAGTGAACTGTATAGGGACTTCAACTCACCACACACCATGTAATAGCTGACTGAAAATGCTTTGTAAATAATTAATACAATCATGGCTCACATTTGATTAACCAAATTACATCAAAAAATGGAGAAAACACCAGTGTTTAGTGCCCAGCTGCAATTAATTTTATGACAGCAGCAAGTGCAGCCACAACCATTGGCTAAAAATAGCTCTTAAAACCACTCCTAAAATCACCAAAATGTAGATTCCAACCTTATAAAATATGAGGAATGGAATGATGCAAACAAAACATGGAGAAACCTTTCAAATCACCACAAACCCTACTCCTATGCAATTCGCCCTACTTGGAAAAGCTGAGTTATTGGCTCAAACATGCAAAGAAATGATTTCCTTCACCTTTAAAATTAGTACAAGTCCATTCATGCAAGAATCATACCATATATCCATCAAAACATATCCAAAATGCTAATGATGCAAGTCACCTAGGGCTAGATAGAAAGATATCAACTCCAAATACCTTAAAATATTCAATAATTCCAAATATCCTTGCTTGAGGGTTTTCGTCCCCAAGAGAAGTTCCACTATCAAGGGTTTTCGTCCTTGAAGTGGGGTCTCAAACAAGGGTTTTCATCCTTGATGAGAACGAAAAGGTACAACCTTTACCCAGAAGAAATAACAATATTCAACAACATATGACATAATGGAAAAGCAACCTCCTTTTATAACATAAGGATTGTTACATCATAACTTATGGTCGACCGTACAATAAGTACCTTTTAACTATCTAATTTATTTTTAGAGCCTACATGCTCAAAATACTTTATATTCTAATTAAATAAGTTCTTCTATTGGAGTGTCTTGGCTTCCCAATAGGAATACATGATAACAATAGTGCAAAATATTCCTAAAAGCTAATAACAAAAATCTTCATCCAAGTCTTCCCCTTTCTTCCTTCGTTAAAGTCACGGGGAGGAAAAATCACGGAAAAATGGATTAAGGTCTTCAAAATCACTAGTCTCCAAAAAGGGACATGACAAAAACTACCTCCATATGGTGTTTGTCAATCTCTCCAAAGCATGTGGAATGCAATGAACTTGTTCATCAGACTTGATCCATTAGGACCATAGAGAGTTATTGACCACTAATGATCACCTGAAAATGCAGGCTTGATCTCTATGGGTAACACGATTCTTCTTGGAATTGTTTTCACCATGAATCCAATGCTCAAGGAACAGTCTAGGTGTAGTCTGCATGTTCGCTAACATTAGGTTCTTACAATGTCTCAAGATTAGTCATTTCTTTGAGTATTATCAACCACCACTTTTACATAGTCATGGTAAAATGAATTAGTGGCTAAAGCTGAGACCTTGTAATGAAATTTATTTGACAAGCTGACTCCCATGGTAACGATTGCAATTGTCAGAGGGATGTAAATAGTACTTCGCTAAATTCAGCCATGGCCTTGGAAACGCTACTTGGGCTCTGCAAGCTTCAACATATCTAATGTCCATCATGATCAATTCTTGGTCAATTAGTAAAAATAGTGGCTATATAGTATCAGTCTAAATTGCTGGAGTGAATTGCCAATAGTTTCATCCTTGGGTACATTCAATCTTTTCTCAAGATTGGAATTTAGGTGTGGGACTTATGGCATGCATTGTAAACTCTTGTCACCATGTGACAAATAAGTTAATCTTATTTTGATATGTGGAAAATCTCTTTCCAGCCCTCAAATGCTTTATATGTTACACTTTCAAAATTGCGTAGGAATGTCCATACATTATTGTAGGAATCTTTAAGGAATCTCATGCCCAAGAATCACCAGGAAATTATTTATCAATTAGGTAATTTGCATGGTGACTCAAAAAATTATAGTGTTGTTTGACACTTCTTCTTGGGCAAATAGCTTCATTGTAGATGCCCCATAACTTTTACATCTATTTCATAACATTCTTCTTATGACAATCATTTTACAACTAGCTTGGGACCTACATGAATTGCTTAAATCAGCTTTGCTCTTTCATCATTGTGAAACTGCATTGTCTCTTTTTGGACCCATCAATGTAAGTGTTAAACCATTGAATTCATATTGGCTTGCACAATGGCACCTATCGACTCCCTTCCTCATGTGTGGATATTGGTACTTCCACTTTCTGTATCCATCACTTAGTAGACAACTGTTGTAAGGTCCCTATGGAACCTTCCTTGAATTTATACCTCAAGTAATCCCTAGGGTACAAGAGAATGGAACCACTTCTAGTCTTGAAGCAATCAATTGCCGTCTATTCTTTCATCAAGTTGTAGCAGGGCCATTAATAAGGAGTTGAGACTACTACTAACAGGCTTGTACATTACATCATGTGTTGATGACCGGTGTTCCTAGATCTCATGCAGCTATTTCAATAGTCGTCTCATAGGAGTTTGAATTCTTTTTTCAATGCCTTTCACACATGTTTGGTGAGGTCCTTCTTTCCTTAAGGCTACATTTTTCTTTTAGGCATCAATTCTGACATCCTGCAAGATCACGCATGAGGACATGGAATTGAGTAGTTTGATTGACACTTATTGCAATCAATACTATTCATTCTCTCTAAGTCTGGTTGGTTTTGATCATAACCCAACATTACATGCATCTAATGGTTTGGCCATGAGGAGTTGTACCAAATTTAGCCTATGTTATTGTAATTTCCTCGGTCTTAGAGATGGTTCTGCTAATGATCTTGGCAACTTTAGCCTCTTTATTGTATAGTCAGCTTAATATCACATTCTTGCATATGACTCACATTTTACTTAAGATTAATCATTTGTAAGAATCATCACCAGTGACCCACAGTCTACGAGTGACAGATCAATCAGTACGCATATGCACATGGCCGAGACATAAGGGTTCGTTAAGCGCCCTAGGTAGTACTATGGATCTGCATCTACAATCGGCTCCCCTTCTTCAATTTTTAACAAAAGATTCTCTATCAGTGGAAGTCTCTTACATCTGGCTCACACAAATCTAAGATTAAAAAGACTTCTTTCTTAAAAAATGAACACAACATAATTCTATATTTAAATTTTTTCTTAAAATAAACACAAACTCATTTATTAAAATGATCTATTTTGTGGTTTTTCTTTCCATGCCTACTTTTTATCTTGCTTACTTTTTATCTTGCTTCTGTGGTGGTACATCCTTTCCTTGCTACTTGGTGTCACCCTTCCTTTTCTTCAAATATGAAGAATATTTGATACCCCTGCATTTGGACCTTTCTTCAATCTTGATTGCATATCGGTAGGCTTCCCCAAGACTAATGATGTTTGTAAACTCCATCTCTTCGTGGATGTAATATCGCAACCCATTGAAGTATTTGAGAATATGATGCTTCTCAGTGTCCCATACACTCACTTTTGCCGATAGGGTATGAATCCCATTAGTTTAGTCTTGTAATATTTGATCATGACCTTGACATAATTAGTTCAATTTCTTGAATTGATCCTTAAAATTCTTCTCTGGATAAAATTCCTCTTTGATAGCCTCTACAAAACCATCCCATGTTTCTAGGGGTTTCGTACTGATAGTTACAAAATCATTATCATCATCTTGCAAGCAGTATGATTCCAACCAACTTTTGGCATGCCGAGAAGCTTTTAGGAGTGCAAACATTATCTTTTCATTATTAGAATTATTGACAAAGAAAAATGATACTAGTTGATCAAGCCATTTATTTAATTCATCAACATCAAATTTTCCTTCAAACTGCAGAATGTCAAAAGTTGCTTGTACCTTGAAAGGTGTTGGACCCCCAAAGGGTTTACTTGGTGTGACTGCAGTTATGGAGGTGGGGCCAATAGCAAGGACGACCCCTAAGAGGACATTGGCAAATTATGCCATCGTCTCCTTCCTCTTCCACTTAAGGGCTTCATAAAGTAATTATTTGATGGGATATCCCATTTCCTCTTTTGATGTTTGAGATCGTTTGAAGTGACAAGGAAGGTAATCTGAAGGATTGCACGTCTCGACACCATGCTTCTGGTATTTTAACCTCGTGTGTTCTGACATGCAAGAGTGGAATGAACTTGCTCTGATACTGTTGAAAATGTGTTGTATATTTTCCATGAGTTACACTCTTTTAGACTGTACAGCCTAGGGCTATAGGATTTCGGGTCCATATAGGTATTTTTAGCCTATGTTAACTATGGCCGATTGGATAACTCATGTTTATGGGAAGCAATTATGGGTTATATTCTTGGCCCATGGTTTTGGTACCCATTGTTTTGTAATATTGTTGCGATAGTTACCTACTGATGTGCATACATATAGCTGAACATGTAGTAAGATTGAGTAAAACTGAGAGTATATTATTGTATGGTAAAACAGTTGAGTTAATACAATAAGAAGATAAGTTACTGCACTGGGTTTTTTCCTGAAAGGGTTTTCCAGGATATATCTTGTGTACTGTATTATTTTGTGTTTGTCATTTCTCTATTTTTGTTTATCTTAAAGATTTTGAGAAGTGTTTCTTCTCTCATATTTGCTTATCGGATTACATTCTCTCCAAATACCATTGATCCAAATTGAGTTACAACCCAGTAGATGACACACTAATGATGGTGCTTAATGTGTTATAGCATTCACAACAAAAGCACTATAGAAACAAACTAATTTTCTCGCAATTTGAAATGTATACAAATTGCCAAACTCCAGAAGAGAGATGCATGCCCAAAGATCTATCTCTTTATTCACAACAAGCTAGTTTATAGTTATAGAATGGAAAGTATGAAAAACTACAAAAAATAAAATATTAAGGGTTCCGGATGGGAACTGAAAGGTCATCCTACATGCAGACCACTTGTATCCATCTTAGGGGTGGATTGGAAAAGATAGAAGTGGAAAATCCGAAAGTATCCTTTTATTACTATATTATTTTTTAGTGCTCCTTAGGTCATATCTCTTAGCTCGTTGACCCAAATTGCAAACCGCAAGACCTGTTGGAAAGATGACGGAACAAACTTTAAAAAACCACAACTATAGTGCTTCGGCTATTGTAGTACAGTCTGAAGCCCATAAATGCTCCAAAGACATTCAAAAATGCAAAATACTAAACGCTGCCAGAAACCTGCTAAAAATAGATTTTCAGGACTTTCCAAAAAAAGCTTTTCAGAAGTCTTTTTCTGGATCAAGGTGCCAAGCATAGTCTGAAAGTGAGCAACGGAGAAGTAAGCAGAATCGAAAGTACTTAGAAAATTACTGCAAACCCATAGCAACACCCAACATTAATTGTGACTTATTTTGGCTCATAGAGCTATTCGTTTTCAAAGGTGGTCTCACAAACTATGTTATCTCTATTTAATACAATCCAGTGTCATTGACCTATTCTGCTTATTGGTGGATATATTTTGTTTCAAAATACATATGGAATTCATCTCAAAAAAAAACAACCACATTCTAGCAATGTTACAGATATAATTGCAACCTAAATGCCTACAACCATCAAAATCCTTAAAACGGTGAAACCAGTTCTAATTTCTTAATTTCAGATGCTTTGCCATTTCCAATAGCTTGCATAATAAAGCACCACATAACAAATAGGAGAGAGAGAGTTGCAATGTTGTCTCCTTTCTACAAAAATATTTATACATTTTCAGAAGACCAAAACATTTCCAAAGCAGCTTTGATGGAATTCCAGTCCAACATTGTATGTATTTTCGCATGCACCAAAATCTCAAAGAATATCGAAATGCTGATCCAATGTCATAATCCACAATTAAAACAGCAAAAATTTGTGCAAAACATCGACATGAGGCGAGAAGCCTCTAGTTGGTAAAGGTTCAGATCTCATGTCAATACTTGATACATTATAATGAATGCAGCACCATGTGTTGGACTAACACGCATACATTCCAAGTTCTACCTATACGTTGTGATGAGTTCTTACATTTTTCAACCATGTGGCAAGTGTTACTTATGTGCTAACACACATACATTCCACGTTCTACGTATACCTTGTGACGAGTTCTTACATTTTTCGACCATGTGGCAGGTGCTATTTATGTGCTAAAGTTCTCCCTTAAGTTCCTAGCAAAAGCATTTCCTTCTCCTGTTTTCCTTAAAAATGGTTTTCTTTTTCTAACAGTTGGACAAAGATTTTTTCATCTTTCCATTGGGTTTCTTCCCTCTTGTAATGGGGACAAATGACAAACGTTGAGTAATCCATCTGAATGTTTGGGGCTTTTTAGGCATTAGATGAGTGAAGAAAGTAAGTGATCGAAGCTTGCAAGAGAGGTGCCAGTAAAGTCCATAAGTCAAGTTAGATGTAAAGTGTTTGTTGTTATAGTTCAGATTAGAGATAGAAAATCGAGGGTGTGTTTGTAATTGGAAGAAGCTAAGTCACGAGGTTTGAGTTTGAGTTCAACAAGGATAAAGTTCAGCTCAAGTTTGCCAATGGATAAAGTTCAGAAAAAAAATCGTCATTAAATTCAAACAATAAATTATAAAAATATCAAATATATACAAATATAAAATAAATAATATAAGGACTTCAAAAAATAAATATAATTTAGAGCTTAAAAAGATAAATAAAAATTAAAATAAACATAAAATTAAAATTAAAAAATAAAACAAAACTTTAAAAGGATATAATGTAAAGCTCAAAGCACATATAACTAAAAACTAAATACATCAAAAGTAAATAAAAATAAAACAACAAAGTAGCATAAATAAAAACAAACTAAATAAAAGCCGAAACAAAACAAATTTAATAAACCATTAATAAAAAACAAATTTCAAAGAGAGAGAGTCGTATCAAAGTTCAAACCCTACTCTGTACAGCGGCGGCGGTGAGTCCACTCGAGTGATTCCACCATGACTCAACCCACCCTGATCCCAAACCACTACAGCAACAAGTCTTCTCCTCCCACGAGTCATGGCCACTCAGCAAGTCTTCTCCAATGCAGACTTCTAATCTGCAATGTCGACACTGCTGCAACTCTTCCCTCCGCTCCTCCATGGACTCACAACTCCTCTCCCCTCCATCAGGAACTCTCTCAGCTTGATTGGTGTAGCTCATTGCTCGACTTGGTTGTTTTGTGCTAAATATTTGTTTGCCCTGTGATTTTACAAACCTGAGCTCAACCCATTTTCCTGCTCTTTCTCTTTAGCGTTCATCGCCAATTTTGTATCGAACAGCGCAAATTTCAACAAACTTTTCGTCATGGGATTATATCCGCCGGATTTCAAACTTTTTTCAGAAAGTTCGGCAAACCTGGTGACTTAGGGAAGAAGTATAGAAGAGTGGCGTGTGTTGATGTATTTCTGCCAAAATATTTAGTGTAACGAGTTTTCGGAGAATTAATCGAAAATGTCATATATTTCCATTTGAATGTGTTCATGTTCTGTTTCTACCATGTACCCTGATCAGCCAAGTGATTGATGGTTGTTCATTTCACCATTCATCGTGCCATCAAAAGATGATCAAGAGGCCTGACAAACCCGGACTAAGTCACGATATGACTTAACCAAAACGAAGGAAACGCTGCTGCTAGGAATTCAAAAGAGACTCCGGCATAGAAGTCGTCTTGGCAACAAAGTGGCTAAATTTTAGTACTCATTAAGGGGTGCGGGTTGAACCCAAAATGTACGTGTGCTAGTCCAACACACTGTTACAATAAGTGCACGAGATGACATAATTTTTTATTTGTTTTTAGCCAAATTGGGCTTAGGTAGGATCTACAAGAGTCTATGTATGTTTGTTTGTTTAGAAGATGGTTTCTTCACATATTCAGATTTTTTATTTGCCCAAATTGCCCCTTTTTTAACCAGACCAAGGCCAGAGGATACCTTGGGTTTAGTTACACAGCACCAAGAATTGAATGATAAAATTTGCTCAAATTTTATATTTAACTTGTCTTCCGAGGATTTGAGCTTGAAGCTCATCCCAATTGGCTTCTACAAACATTCAGTGTGAAAAAAAAATACAGCTAACTGTTCTTGGATTTCCAGTTTGGGCTTACAGTAGATTTATTATGGGCTTCGGCTTGGGCCACAGCTATGAAGAGGGATAGTATTAAGGAGGAGTAAAGATTTAAAAGTTTATTAATGATGTAAATATTGTTTGATATCGTTTCTGAATTCTTATGTTTGATCAGAGTCCAGAATAAAAATTTCTAACTTTATATATCCTTTGTTTTATACAAAAAGCCAGTGATTTCTTATAGAAAATAAATACTGCTTTGAAGAAAATAAGTCAAATCTTCATTTTTTAACGGCAAATATCTTTGAAGAAAATTTGACCAAATAGGAAATCGGCCAATATTGGCCACTAAAATTATCCTTAGCTATATGGTGATCGTAGTTGCCCCACTAGGATAGAATGTTTTTGAAGAAACTTTGACAAAAATAGCCAATTGGTCAATAGTAGCCGCTAAAATGAGGTGATCGAAATTATCCCAGTGGTATAGAATGTTTTGAAGAAAAATTGACAAAAATACCCAATTGGCCAATGTAGCCAAAATAAAACTATATCTACCCATGGTGGTGGTGGTAGTCCCGTTGGAATAGAATTTTTTGTTGAAATTTTGACAAAAATAGTCAAATGGCGAGTATTAACCACTAGGATTATCTTTAGCTATGGTCTTGCTGTTATCCCATCAGGAAAGAATTTTTAAAGAAAATTTGACAAAAATAGCTAATTGACCAATATTGGCCGCTAATATTATCCCTCTGGTTGGAGTTGTCCCACTGAGATAGAATTTTTCATTGGATCACTATCACATTCGATGGAAAAAAACGTATGCCATTCGCTGTAGAGCTCATCATTTTATTAATTAGGGGGACTCGCTGAAATGGTCCAGGAAAATTGAAGGCTAATGTGTGCTATGTTATAATAATTAAAAATATATGAATAATATGGGTGTAACTGTACCAAATATCGTTGAATAGGAGGCATAATAATATTATTATGCAGTCCTAAGGGCCGTGGGGTAATGGTTAATGGGGATACACTTGTACAAAGGAGACTCGAGCTCACATTCTCATGGCAGCTTACGGCCTGGAGAACACTTTCAGAGAGGCCCCCCAGGCGATAAAGTCAGCTGTGTTAATGCAGCATATAAATGCACCGAGAATTGCCATCTCCCTAACATAAAAACCAGTCGTGTTAATGCAGCCTACACACTCACAGAGAATTGTCTTCCCCCCAACATTAAAGCTAGCCCTTGACTGAGAATTGCCTTCCACCAACATTAAAGCTAGCCCTGACAAAGACTTGCACCCCCAACATTGAAGCTAGCCGTGTTGATTCAGCCTACACGTACTCTATTAATTAAGCCCCTGATTGTGTCCCTAATTGGCCTGGCCAGGTGATGTCCCAGATTTACCAATTAAAAAAAATTGCATTTATCACTCTTATACATTTAGAATTAAGATTAAATATTGTGGAAATAAAATTTTAATCGCTAAACTAATTACAGAACACGTATCGTGGAAATGAAATTTGAATTGGTAAATTAAGCTGTTCGCATCCACACCCCACCCATTGCAGATAATTAGAATAAGTATAAGATCCTGCAATTCTAAAAATATATATAGAAAAAACCCTAACAGAAAAAACTTTGCATTGCAGAGAAAATAGGAGATCAAACCTTCCACCGAGGCCATTCACCATAATTATGAGGTGATCGGGAGTTGGTTTATCATCGTCGCCTTCTTCTTTGACCATCCTTACATCGTTCCCTCCATTTTCACTGTCGCAGAATTCTGCGTCTGAAGCCATTGAAGACATGATAAAAACATTTATTCCATTAATGCCTGGGAGGTTGGGTTAAATTGGGAGTTGCAGGTGACATTGAGAAACAAAAGCCAAAAAATTGAGAAAAGATATGGCGGAAATGAGGATTGTAAAGCGGTTTAACTCGGCATAAGGTTGGTGAAAAACAGCAATTCTTTACACGAGATATTTAAAGGGTGTTTGTTTACAAGTCAGAGTTACTGTGCAAGATAAGGTGAAAACGAGGATTATAAAGCGGATAGATGGGACAAAGGGTGTTGGCACTGGCAAATATCAATTTGTTTGTACAAAATAGGTAGGTAGAGGGTGTTTAATTTTTTTGTTTGCAATATAGGTGGAGAAAGAGGATAAGAAAGTGTTTAATTCGACAAGGATGGTTGGTTTGTTTTTTTTAATGACTCAAAAGCACATTTTTATTAATAAAAAATGATATACTACATCCTTAATTATATTAAAGAAAAGGGTAGAATTTATTCGAACTTATACTTCATTCTTAATTATATTAAAGAAAAAGAGCATAACACTACCACTACAAGAAAAAGAAGGAAATCGACATCTAAGAGGAAAGCAACGACATCAAGGAAAAGAGCTTTGTCGACTTTTGGAATGGTGCTTGTGAAAATCTCAACCACGACCCTGTGAGGGAAAAAGATGGGGCAGTGAGTCCAGAGGAACCCTCTTGACAATGTGCGGGGTATTACCCCAATGCGAGAGCGGGGATTGAAGGAGTTGCACCTCTAGGCGGACTTTCTGCACTTGAACATGGATTTGAAGCATAACATTAGAGATCATAGTAACTTTATTAGTCACGGGGAAATCTCTATCCATAACAATGTTGTTAAAACAAACAAAAATTCTATCTTTCCAAATATGAAATAGAATATCAACTCTAAACATTTGCCAACAATTGTTAAATTTTGCAGAGAGCATGGTCAGATCCCTGAGAAGAACCGTTTTTCAAGTGAAATTTTCAGGGATGAAAGATTGGAAAATGGTGTAAATCCACTTCGAGGGAGGTTGGGCATGCGGGCAAAACCAAAAGAGGTGTTTAATCTGAAAGAAATTGATTTGGAAGGGGAACAAAACTAGTAACTTGAAGTGTTGATCGACCTCTAATATAACTTGTATAATAACCCAAAAAGAAGTTTTATATCATTCAAACAAATCCCATAAAAACTAGTGATTAAGTTAGTGTAATTGTTTGTGTACTTGATGATCAAATTGTGCAATGTATACACCATTGAGCTTTAAAATGAGCTTTGCAAGCTTTCCGGTTATTAATTATAATTACCTACGGTAAAAAATAGTAAGAAACACTTTCTTGAATTGCAATAATAAAGTACTATGGCGTCATGCTTTGAGCCATGTTTTTAATTAACTCAAAAGGCTAAAATTGCCAATTACAACCCACTTGCAAAGCAAGTTAAGCTCATAATAGAACCTCTAATAATATTAAAAGTACTCCTAAACTAATTGTGGACTTCTAGATAACTCAAAATAGACTCATGTAATCTATAGATAACGTCAAGATGCAAGAAATTTTTCCTGAAATAGAATTATGCAAGTCATGCATGCATTCAAAGCCTAAATATGGCTCTCTTCTAGAGAATGCACCATGATGTCCCTAAAATCTAGGGATTTTCATAAAAGTTGCATATTTACAGACTAGAAAGTGTCTCTCGCCTCTTTGGGGATGACAACACAAAAAATTTTACTTATGTGAAAAATGACAGTTAACAATCTATTTTTAGTTTTTTCAGCTATTTTTTTAGGAAATCATTGAAAATCGCTTATTTGGTCTTAAATGATTAAACAAACTAATTTAATGAAATTAAATCTTAATCAGAGGATTGAGATCAAATAGATAAAATAGTAATGAGCAAGGTTTGTCATGCAAGAAATAAACAAGTGTGAGCAATAGTGAGATGAGAATGACATAGCTTGTGTTTGAAGATCTAGACTAAATAAGCTTCTTCTGGAAAAATGGAATTTGAAATTCTTTCGAACATAAACACCCAAATAAGGACAAAACCACCTGGGCGTTAGTGTCTGAATTGGGTGTTAGTGTCTTGGCAATAGTGTTAGATCATATCTTTTCAAGGTCTAAACTTTTTTTCTTTATTTCACTTTTTGTCGTTTTAGCTTTGTTGTAAGGTTTCATTATCGCACATGAACCTACAAAACAAACCCTATCTACCTGCACAATGCTCAAACAAACATTATATGAAATAAAAAATGCATATGCTTAAGTCAGACTAACCTCGACGGTCACCCCAATATGATTTTCACTCAATGTTGTACTACATTTCAAACTTTATGTAGTTCTAGTGTGTGTGTGATTGAATCGTGTCCCTTGAAGCTAGGTTTTCCTTGTGTCATTCGTACCAAGATAGTGGACTACAAGTACTTTTCCCCCAAGATGAATGTGTGAGGTGGAATTTAGAAATAACCCCTCCTGTGTAGTGAATAATGTATCCCAAAATTCAGTCCTTGAATGTTTCTCTTTGCCCAAGTAGTAGATAGTAAGTAATAACCCCGAATTGCCAAGTCCCCCAATAATAGTGAGTAAGTCATGTATATATATGATTCCCTTTTTTGAATTTCATCACTAACAACCAAAAATCCCAACCCAAAATTATGGGTAGTAATTTATAAAAGATAACAAATGGTGTGGCATTTCAAATTTTAGAAAAGGAGGGAACAACATAGGAGCGCCCAAAGGGGATAGTAGTGCGTAGGCGCTCCTGTCCCTAATGGGTGGTATTGTCTAGGATGCTTGGAAGATATAACGGGAAATACAAAGCTAGGTCACATGTTTTCCAATGTCTAAAAGTAAAGTATCCATTTGAGAAAAGCAAATGATAAGAGTATCAAAAGGATAAAGCAATGTAAAAGTAAAACAAGTGTTTTTAATGTCTAGTTTTCTTGCTTAGGAATTATGTATATAATGACATATTTAAAGACATGATGTAAATAGTAAGTGTGTGATTTTGTGTCTACACAAACATATGATCGAAATAAATAAGTTCTAAAACATCCTAAAATTCAATTTTAGAGTATTTATAAAAATAGAATTTATCTAAATATAGTAGAATTTCAAATGCCAAATTTGGCATCATTCCCAAAATTGCCCCTTTTGATGCAAATGGCAGAAATAAAAATAGAAATTATCTAAATATAGTATAATTTCAAATGCCAAATTTGGCATCATTCCCAAAATTGCCCCTTTTGATGCAAATGGCAGAAATTCGAATCATTTGCTTGAGTCTTCCATATGTGTGATTCAGCAACCCCTTGGTGAGTATATCAACAAATTGATCATTTGTTATCACATATTAAATGACAAAATATTTATCATTGACCAAGTCTCTAATAAAGCAATGTCTAAGCTCATATGTTTGGTTCTAACATGGAAACTAGATTCTTAGTTATTTAACAAAAATATATTTATGCTAAACCCTGATTACAGACTAACTAATAGAAATAATGAAGTAAAATTATTATGATGCACTATGACACAAACAATAAGATAATAAAATATGAAACCCTAAGTGCAAGAGAGAGAGGAAGGGACTGAGTTGATTTGTGCTTTTCCTAGAACTGATATGGACTGGGGAAACTGATGAACAGAAAGGGTTGACCGTCATAACCAAGCACTATAAAATCTGTAACTGTCGAATAAGGCTGGACTAGGGCATCTCGACTGGGGCGAGGGCACCTGGGTGCCAGAGACCTCTATTGGCTGCCTGTGATTGCGAAAGTGGTCGAAATCTGATTTTTATTATGTCGCACCAGTGTCATTGATACTCGTTATTAGTCACTTATATGTCGCACCTTGATTGTTGAGTGTACATGTAACTTGCAAAATAGTTGTTCACGTGTAAAACCCACAAAACCACATCAAATCCACAAACAAAATGCAATATGGGGAGTCAGACTGACCTTGACGGTCATCCAACTGAGTGAACTTACGACCGAGCGTTGCACTAGATCTCATAATCCATGTAGTTATTGTGAGTGTGTGTGAGAATGGTGCCCTGGAATGCCCTTGTGCAAGATGCACTAGATAGCAGGCTAGATTTTTTAAAAGATGCACGTGTATAGAATCCATGAAAGATCTGGTAATGAGCATGTAAGGAGCAAGTTCACCAAATGATTTAACAAAAATAGAATTATGCTAAACCCGAATTACAAAGTAACTAATAAAAATAATGAAGTACAACTGTTATGATGCACTATGACACAAGCAATAAGCTAATAAAATATGAAACCCCAAGTGCAAGAGAGATAGGAAAGGATTTAGTTGATTTACGCTTTTCCTAAAACTGATCTGGATTGGGGAAACTGATGAACAAAAAGGTCAGACCGTCATAACTACATACTATAAAATTTGGAACTGTCGGATAAGGTCAAACTAGGGCACCTGGGCACCAGAGACCTCTATTGGGCGCCCATGACTATGAAAGTGGTCGGAATCTAATTTTTATTACATCACACTAGTGTCATTGATACTCATCATTGGTCGCATGTATGTCACACCTTGATCGATGAGTTACCTGTAACCTGTAAAATAGATGTTCACCTACAAAACCCACAAAACTACGTCAAATCCCAAAAAAGAAAGATACAATATGGGGAGTTGGACTGACCCTAACAATCACCCAACTGAGTGAACTTGCAACCGAACATTGCACTGCATCTCAGACTCTACATAGTTTTGTGAATGTGTGTGAGAATGGTGCCTTAGGATGCCCTTATGCAAGATGCACTAGATAACAAGATAGATTAGCTAAAAGATGCAAATGTGTGTTTGAAATAGAATGAAATTCGTCTTCCTATGTTGTGTATGTATAAAATGCAATCCTTTGTCCCTTGAATGGATGCGTTTGAGTGCTTTGAATGCCTTTGGACGAAAGCTTAAGTGATAATAAGTATGCTTAGTGTTTGGTCCTTTATTTTGATCAAATATCTATGTATTTATACGATCCGCTTGGTTTAATTTCGTAATTGACAACTAGAAGGCCGACCCATGATAAAATAAGATGCCTAAAAGATAAAAGAGGCCCAAAAAGAGTGGGTGAGGAGGAAAGAGGTCAGGGGCGCCCATAGAGGGCAAGGGTGCATGGGCATTCGCATCCTAGCTTGGCACTAATGTCTAAAGTCATAAAAGATAGACAAGTAAAGTTTTGACTGGGATGTAGGGTATGTAAGACCAAATAGAAAATAAGAAAGATGGAAAAGAGGCCAAAGATAGTTGTCAATTACTAGTTTTATCACTTAGGAATCATGTAAATGCTAATATGTTTTTAGGACCTAGAAATGTACCCAAGTGTGTGATTATATGTTTACATTTGCCCCCACTTTATGTTGTTGAGTGAATACTCAATAACATAAAGTAGGTAGAATATGTGTACATTTTCATTCATGTAGAGTGATGGCGATAGCGTACCGAACAAACAAGTGAAAACATGAAGTGATAAAAATGAAGCATAACAACTAAAAAAGAAAAAGTGACCCTGGGGATGAAGCGTATGTTGTTTCTTTGTACATGTTGTTATATTTGAATTACTGATGTAAGGTTGCTTCTTGTTGCATATTAAGGACGCACCTACAAAAGAAGAGCAAAAGAGTAGTCAAAGTTGTAGACACCTAAATTTGGTTACATTCCCCTTAGCCCCTGATTAGATAACCAACTTAAACATGGGCACCTAACCATGACCCCATTTCACCCCACATTAATAATTAATTTAATTATTTTTAATTATATTAAATACCCATCCTCACAATATCCATTATTTTGTTACCTTAATTGACCTAATTTCTACCTCACCTAGACACCTCATCCAACCACCTCACCCAGACACCTCATCCAGCCACCTCGCCCTAGACCTATTCTTGGAATGTTTCCATAACTAACAATAATTAAGTCTCACTTGCCTTAATGAGCTAAGATTTGGTCTAACCCTAAAATCAATGCTTAAGATTCCTCTAACCACATTCTCACTCATTAGAAGGGAAGCTTCCATTCTGATCCATGACAACAAACCAAACTTGGCCCAATAAATTAGAACTATTTGCCCATTTTAGTAAACCTAGGGAATCCCACCCTAACTGACACCGGTCAGACCTAAACCGACACCGGTCAAGACGGAATCGTCGTCGGTTACAATTTATTCACCTTAGCAACCTTGTTTAAGAGTTTGGCACATTGGAGACCAGAGGAGAATGAGATCAGAGCTGCATGCAAGCAGAACCAACATATTTCTATGTATCCAAGCATCCAGAACCATCATCGAGGAAGATCTAGGAGCATTGCACCCACGATAGAATTTTGGGAAGCACTGCCACGACACCAAACACCATTCCTCCAATCAACGGTCACCTCCATCTAGCCATCGAATCTACATCATAGTAAGTATCTTGTTAACCAACATTCTTCTATTTTTGTTCTAGTAGGCTCTATTACCTCTGTTATTAGTTTCTACTTGAACTCTCACTTCCCCACCATTCACCTCCATACAAGTTTGATCATTCCTTCACCCACACCATAAAATCACCCATACCTGACAGTCAAACATGTCTGAGTATTTCCAACACCTCCCCAGACTTACACCCACTCCTCACCATCCTCGAGTCAGTCTTAGACAAATCCCTAAACCATGAAATACTGAGTTATTGAAAATCCACAATAACCATCATCGATTATTATTAAACCATCGTTGTTCATACAAGACCGACGCTGGTCTCAGTGTTTTATACCTTGCCCAAAAAAAGAGCCAAACAACCTCCTACCAATTGATGACCTAAACAACCCAAAATCAAACCCTGGCCAGTCCCAGTACCTTGACAGTTACCTCATCCTTTAGATCTAACTATAATCTAGCCTGTTGTGATTGGATTTGCTTATTGTACTTAAATGAGATACCTAAATCATATCAACTACAGTAGGACTTCATTTATTTCTCACATTAATTTGTTTTAAACAGTGGATTGACAACCATCTAGGAAGTATCACACTTCCCGGAACTAGCATACGCTAGGTAGTCCACTGTCATGTATCATTTAACTTCTCTTTTGTGGTCTTGTTTTCTATTATAGGTAGTTCCTCCTAGCCAAAAGGAAGCTCTCACAATCAACACTGGATTGAGAATTCAATACACACGCAATAACCATCAACTAACCTATTTAACATGTATTCCTCCTAGCCCATAACCCTGTATGTTTCATCATTTAAAAATGTAAATAAAATGGTGAAAAAATTTGGCATGCCCGGTGGGACTTGATATTGCCACCTATAAACCCAAACCTCCATCCCAAGCTCAACCATTTTTGTCTGACCTACACTCCCTCACTAACTTCCACTTCACTCACACTTTCCTCCATAGGTGCGCGTGGAAAGGATATGGCTTCATCTTTTACGAATAAGGCCACCATATTGTCATTTCATGTACCTCTCATAAACACAATGACCATAGTGGCATTGGTTTTGACACTCCACCCTCCAAGAAGGTTCACGTTGATCTTATCCAGGATGAGAAATCTTCCCCATCTCATTCACCCACATTACCATCTTCACCCACGGAGTCCATAGATCCCGAATCTATTCCTCTTATCTTTATTTTCATAAACACCATTTCCCTAGGACTGCTAACCTATGAACACGATGATGAGGCTCCCTCTTCTCTCCCATTCCTATGTCCTGACATGATCGACGACGATACGCCTTCAATTAACGTCGTTCAATTTGAGGACGATGAGTCCATCCTCACCTACCTTGGTGTGGAAGACTCTTATATTCATCGGTCGTTACCCTCTAAGACATAAACCATGTTAAACGAATCGACCATCAAAGTCAACATTAACACTCAAGACGACCTGTACATTCTAAAGATCGGCCAATATGCTACTAAATAGGAAGCCTTCACCTATTTCCTTCGGGACCATAGAAATGCTTTTACCTGGTCCTATGCTGGTATCGACCCAAAAATTGTGGTCCACAATATCTTGACCATACCTGATGCCAAACCCATCAAACAAAAGCTACGGAAAATGCATCCTCGCATTACTCTTCTAGTCAAGGAAGAGCTTTAGCGCCTTCTCTTGGTTTCCTTCATCCTACCCATTGTCTATCCCCAATGGATTTCTAACATCATTCCTGTCACAAAGGCGATTGGGGGACTTCGCATCTGCATGGACTTCTATGACCTCAACCTAGCTTGTCCTAAAGATGACTTTCCCTTACTAGGCATTGACCAACTAGTTGATCTCACTGTTGGCCATGAAATGCTATCGCTCATGGACGGTTTCTCAGGTTACAATCAAATACTACTAGCTCAAGAAGATCAACACAAGAATGCCTTCATCACCCCTTGGGAGACCTTCTACTATCAAGTCATGCCTTCTGGACTTAAAAACGTCGGTGCTCCATACCAACGCACCATGACTTACATCTTCCATGACATCATGCATCATATATTGGAATATTATGTAGATGATATGCTTTCCAATCCAAACATCAAACCGAACACTTGCCCATGCTTAAAGTCATCTTTGACCGCCTCATCAAGTATTGTGTTCGTATTTAACCAAAGAAGTGCATCTTTGCGGTACTTTCCGGAAAACTCTTGGGTTTCATTGTTTCTTTGTGTGGCGTAGAAGTCGATCTTGCTAAAGTCAAGGCCATTCTAGAAATGCCTCCAACCATTAATCTCTGTCAACTTCAAAGCCTACAAGGAAAGTTGCAATCTATTAGTCGTTTTATCTCGCAACTTTCTGACTGTTGTCAACCATTTCATCATCTTCTCAAAAAAGACGTTTCATTCAAATGGGATGATGAATGCCATAAAGCCTTTGAGGCCTTAAAAAAATACCTTATTCAACCACTAGTACTCATTCCTCCTAAAGATAACAACCCCTTTTACCTATATATTTCCACCACTGACCATTCCTTAGGTGTAATGTTTGCTCATCGCGACGACCAACACCGAGAGCAAGCGGTTTATTACATAAGCCGTACCCTTTTGGACTACGAAACTAGATATACCCATGCCGAAAAACTCTTCCTAGCCTTAGTTTTCATTGCTACCAAACTCTGTCACTACCTATTCAACCACAAAACCTTCGTCATTACTAATACCGACCCATTACACTATATGTATGCCAAACCCTATCAACAACAATGTGTTGCACATTGGCTTGTGCTTCTAGTCGACCTTGACCTCAAATTCATTAATCAAAAGTCCATTAAGGGCCATGTTATTGTTGACCAACTGGTCGATGCACCTATTTCCAGGGATTAACCATCTAACTTCGACTTCCTAGACAAGTCTATAGCTACCCTTTCCCTAGACGAACCCACTTACCAAATGACACTCTTCTTCGACGACTCCAAGTGTCTTCTTGAAGGTGAACCTATGCCTTTGTATTTTAAACTCGATTTTAATTGTAGAAACAATATTTTGGAACACGAAGCACTCGTATTGGGTCTCCAAGCCGCTTATACTTTAGATGTTAAGACAATCAATATCTTTGGTGATTCTTAGTTGGTCATAAACCAATTCAATGGTATGTACCATTGTTGTAATGAGATCCTTCAAAAGTATAAGCATCACGTAGATATGCTTTTGACCACCTTTGACCGTTACACACTTCAAACCACCCCACGTTCTACCAATAAATTTACAAATACCATGGCCTATTTGGCTTCTCAGATACCTGCTTCACCCACTGACTCTAAAATCTTTATCACTATATAAAGGCTACAATCACCCTCTTATTTACCTCATGAGGTCTACTCCATTGGAACCATTGCCTCTAACCCATGTGACCTTTGGTATAAGCAATACGCAAACTATATTTCCCTTTCCATATTACCCGTTGATCTCACTCGTAATGGACAACGAGCCTTCCTTAAAAGTGTCTCTCGTTATGTCATCACAGGTGGTCTTCTTTACAAGTGCGGCTTCGACAACATTCTCTTACAATGCCTTACAAGTTCTGAAATTCCCTACACCATTAAAGAAGTCCACGATGGAGTTTGTGGAGGTCACTTTAGTGGTTTAGCCATCACAAAATGCATCCTTCGCCTAGGCTATTATTGGCCAAACCTAAACCAAGACCGTTGTGATTATGTCAAATGTTATGTGAAATGCCAAAAACATGCTAATCTCCATCACACACCTAGTCATGCCTTACAGGTCACACGAGACCTTTGGCCTTTCTCTCGATGGGGTTTGGATCTTGTCGGTGAGATCAACACCCATTCTTCACAATACCAACAATGGCTCATAACCGCTATTGAATATTACACTAAATGGGTAGAATTCATTTCCCTCGTTTCTACAAAAGTCAAGAAGATATGTGAATTCATCAACCATCACATCATTTGTCGTTTTGGTGTTCCTCACCGTCTTATCGCTGATAATGGAAAACAATTCAAAAACAAAACCCTATGTAAACTATGTGACGCTTTTGACATCCAACTCAGTTTCTCATCACCTTATTACCTGCAAACCAATGGTCAAGCTGAATCAACCAATAAAACCTTGAACAAAAATCTTATGAAGGTAGTCAATGATACTGGGAAAGATTGGCATATGCACATCCCTTTCGCCTTGTGGGCTTATTGTGCTAGTATTCGCACTTTGACGGCTACCACACCCTTTTTTATGGTCTACAGTACTGAGGTTGTCTTACCTCTCAAAGTCCAGATTCCATCTTTCTGCATCTCACTTCAAGACATTCTCAACGACAATGACTTTCACCAAGATCATTTGGCGCAACTTGAGTTATTAGATGAATGTCGTCTAAATGCTCTTGACCATCTCCGAATTTATCAAAAATTTATCAAACATGCATATGACAAACACGTTCACGAAAAAACCTTCCAGGTCGGTGACCTTGTCCTAAAAGAAAATCAACATGTAACTAAAGAAGAGAAAAGTAAAAGGAGAAAATTTGCTCCTAATTGGCTTGGACCCTATATCGTTACCCATGCTTATGGATCAGGTGCTTATCGTTTGTCTTCACTCAAAGGTAAACCCGAACCTGAGCCCCTTAATGCCTTGCATCTTTGACCATTTTATTTTTGATATCAAGTCCTATATCACTTTCTGTCAGTTGATCGCTCGTCCCTTGAGCGTTGTTCACCTTCCATATTACCCATTTTTTAGGATCCATGACTCAAAAAGAATCATGTGATTCCCGTCACCTTTATAGCCCTATCTTCAATATGAGTACCACGGCTCTACTCATAGCATGATTCTCATGGATAATTTTCATCTTCTTCAAGATGGAATCCCATGGTCGTTCATCACTCGAAACCACCTCTTTCATAGTTAATTTTTGTGTGCTACAGTTTTGTCGTCTAAACAAGAACCTAATCTTCCTCTATAGTCTTGTCCATGACTTAGGTGTCCAAAAACAAAAAGGGATACAAATTATTTAGTCAAACTTCCAGCAAAAGATGACTCCCCCAAAAGGGGCATCTCTTCACTCTAATTCCACCACTATAAATAGACTGCTCCCTTGAAGGACAACTATACAAGGTCATTACAAAATGTAATAAATATCCAGAAGCTTCCCACATAGATCAGCTTCATGAAGACCTCAAGGAGATAACATATTCATCCCATATAGACTTCCTGCATCGATCAGTCTATTATAAAAATAAAAAACAAAAAACAAACAACCAAACAAATGAAGCGAAGGATGAAATTTTCATCATGAACTTGCATATTCTTGATCCTGGGTCTCTTGTTCCGAAAGACATGCTATTGTACGCTAAGTTGCACTCAATCGCCCATTCCCACCTCCTTGCTTTTTTGCCTAATTTCCTCTTTACTCAAGGGACTTGCCGCAAACACAACATTTCGTGATAATTTGACTTTCTTCACCTTTAGAATAGTCTGCTATGCAACGCCTTTAGGGTCTTTTGTTCATGAGCCACTCTCAAGTATGATATACTCATTAGGGTTCTTATTAATTAAGTGGTTCTTTTACCACCTCTTACCATTCGCCTTCCTCATTTCTTATTGCTTATCATATAAAGGACAAGATCATCAACACTTATATTTAAAAACCACTCGACCATGCCCATGACCTAAACTCAACCATGTCTGTAACCTAAACTCAACCATGCATATGACCTACATTCAACAATGTCTAACCCTTTCCAACCCATTCTTCTATTTCATCATAATCTTCCCTAGCTTATGGGAGAACTATATCGGCTTGAGGTCCCTTTTCGCCAGGACTATGAAGGCAACACTCCAAGGGCATGGGGCCCTTGGAGGTTAGCTCGGCCACTCTCTACCCTGACCCATTCCCCCTTTTCCATTCCTATTCACATTCTACCCTAGTTAGTTTCCTTTCTATATTAATAACTAGAAATTAAACCAAACAAACACCAATTAACAAACATCACTATCAACCATTTTTCCACATATCATCATAACGTTCACCAATTTCCACAATTCACAAATATTTCAAAAAATTTCAAACATAACATGCATATCCATCATCATTTGTTTCCTTTGTTACCAATAACGTGGAACTTAAATCCAAACCAAAAAAACTGCCTAGGACCTGACTCAATCCATGCCTATGACTCCCTATGACTCGATCCACCTAGGAGCTAACTTGATCCATGCCATACTCAATCCATGCCTATGACCTGACTCTAACCATGCCTATGACCTAACTCAATCCATGTCTATAACATGACTCCATCCATGCCTATGACCCGACTTTATCATGCCTAACTTATCTAGTTTCCATCACATGTACAACATCATGTACAACATCATCATATACGCATCATGCCATATATCATCATCACCATATATATATATATATATATATATCATCAACATCTCTACCTGTCTGCTCAAATATTTCTAATGTCTCCAATACAAATGTCTCAAGATCATCAAGGCCGGTATCATATATAAAACATCATGTCTACAACATCATCTGGTATCCTATATAAAAAATTCATCGGCACGCAGGTCGGTCCATATCACATATAATCCCTATACTATCCAAAACGGTGATATCCCTCATCTTCCCCTCGGATCTCTGAGTCAGTCTCTCCCAACTCCACTGTCGCTCTTGTGTGGTGCCCTGTACCCACCTCACCACCTGTTGTGGGCCCTGATCTAGCAGTCGATGGCCCCTCACCTGGATCTGGCCTCTGTACACTGGTGGCCTCACCCTACTCCTGCCTCTGGGCTTGTCACCCCCCTGTGCTCTCCACATTGTGAGTGCAGGATCGGGTCCTCTCACTCAAGGCCTGTTGTGCTCGGTACTCCGCATATGAAGGGACATTTATCCCTGATTCTACCAAATGATCCTGATAATACCTCACCTCACCCAAGGCATCCCTAAATCTCACCATGGGCATTGTGTGAGGAGGTTTAATGGGTCTCACCGCAACCTGTGTACTCTACCATGTCAATAAGGGTCTCTGACCCTGTACCTGTACCATGGGACCATATCCCCGAGTCTTTCTCGTTTACTGTGCCAGTGCCGGTGCCAATGTCGGTGCCTGTGTAGCAATCTGGGCTTGTAAGGCCATAATTTATGCCTATACAGTGGCCAATTGACCCTATAACCCTATCACTTGTGCCCCGTAGGGTGGCCACGTGCTCTCCATCTCTAGCCCCACCCTATGTGGGTACCTGCCCCTATAATGTTGTGACCTGGGCCTGAAGGGCCATCACCCGTGCCTATAACATGGCCACCTCTTCATGTGACCCCATCATCTATCCCTGTAAACCTGTAACCTAGCCGTGTAAGGTGGTCACATGTCCCTGTAACATGTCCCTTTGGATTGTGAGGGTGGCCACATCTGGCTGTCCTAGTCTGGGTGGTGCTACTCGCAGTTGACATGCCCACCAAGATCTGTATCTGTCAGTGCACCTGACATCATCAATGTGTCGATCCACTGGTGCCTCCTCCTGCCCTGTCGGCATGGTAGGTCATGGAGGGGACATCGGCCTCTCCACGTCATCCCTCCTGTACTGTGGGAAGGGAGGTGGTACATCCTGCAATAGCCCAAACTGTTGTCTGACCCTATCTACGGGTATCAACTCATGCTCTCTCGCATGATGCCCCTCTATCCATCGAACCAATTGCATCTCATCTAACTCCACGGCCATCCACCCATATGAAGGAAAACCCACACAGGGCCTCTAAATAATGTCCACAACAGACAACCCCTCTAGCAAACACCTGTAATATGTTATATTGTGTGTATCCCTGATCTCTGCGTGCTCCAGTAACCAGCACCCAACACTTGTAACCCACTCAAACCAAGCTGGCGTCAAATGCATCAGGTCGGGGCATACCTAGTGGCCTCACACACACAATGTGCTCATATGCCCAATAATGGAGAAGAAAGGTGCAACATAGGTTGAACCATCACAATCTTCTGTATGCCCACAACTCCCTATACAACTGCACCAAGTATGTTGGTGCCTAAGCAAATCAGGTCCTCTCTTCCATCATGTCATGGAGGACCCCCATTAGTGCCCGTGGGAATCTCCCACCCTCTGCATCTGGTAGTGCAAAATAATACGCTGCCTCCATAATCAAAACTACTAGCCTCATCTCTTATGGATGGGTTGCATACATCTCACCATAGCTATGGAAGCTCATCTCTAGCATACCCTCGCCAAAAATTGTTAGCATCAACTCCTCAGAGGCCTCTAAGGAGATAGAATACACCTGTTGTCCCACTATCGGTAGGCACAAGATCCGATAGACATCCTCTAGGGTGACTGTCAGCTCACCCATCAGCAAATGGAATGTGTTGGTCAGTGTATCCCATCTATCGATGAGTGTGACCATAAGGCTAGGCTCCCGTACTATATTCCTGTAACGTCTCATGCCTATCAAGCTGACGTCCGTCACGTGCCTCCACTCATCGGCGGTGACACTCGATCGTACCGATAACAATAAAGGAGGTACACGATCCCTCATCCGTAGCTTCTCTCTGGCCTACATCCACCACATTACAAACATTATTCAACTTGCCTTTAACCAAATTTCCCTCTCCACCCCTTAACCCCTCCCTAAACCCATCCACCTCACCACCCTAAACCTCAAACCCTACACACTCCTGAAAACCCTAACCTCAAACCCTCAAACCTAAACAAACCCTACCCTAACCCCTAAACCTAAACCCTAAACCTAAAACCCCAAACCTAACCCCATCAACCACACCCTCAACACCCTAAACCCCAAACCCTAAACACCCTGAACCTAAAATCCTTCAACCTAAACCCCCAACCCTAACAAACCTACACCCTAAATTCACTAACCCGCGTCAGTCACTCCCAACCGACACTGGTCCATGCTAAACTAACATCAGTTCTTCAATCCTGACCGATGTCGGTATACATAAACTGACGCCGGCCATACCCTGACCAGCGTCAATCACTA
The DNA here is from genome assembly GCA_019776745.2 of Taxus chinensis. NCBI lineage: Eukaryota > Viridiplantae > Streptophyta > Pinopsida > Cupressales > Taxaceae > Taxus > Taxus chinensis. The sequence goes on from CM034149.1 coordinate 78,101,761, forward strand.
TTACTACGCCCAAACCCGAACCCTCAATTTTCTTCCCCCCATTTCTCCTAGACACCTACCCAAACTTCCCCCAAATCCCTCCCCAACCCTATTCAACCTACTTATGCCTTTTCCCACCCCTCCTCTCACCCATTTTAACCACCAAATTTAAAATTCTTTACCCTACCCACACCCCCTGACCCATATTCCCTTCTACATTTAACAACAATACATAGAAAAGCTTAGCTCTTACCTCATCTTGGTGTTACCTCCACGGTGGCACGTCTGGCAACTGTGTTGGTGGTCCACCTGACCCCTCTCCTACCTCCACCATGTAACACCTCTACCTCTAACCTCTCCACCAATCCACTCACTCTACCTGATCTTGTGGGCCCATCCACCTGACTCCTCTCCCCACCTGGATCTCTCCACCTCACCTCGGTACGTACGGTCCAGTGTACTTCTCTCATGACAAAGCACAACTCGTTCAGCGCTTGGTCATTTTCCAAAGGTCAAAAATGTACAAATGAATCCGTATTATACAACGTTTTCCTTTTTATATACCCACATCGACCTGATCGGCGTCAATTATACCTAGATCGAAATCAATCCTGTGCCTTAGCAAACCGTTGTCGGTTGTACCTAAACTAACATTGGTCTTGTGCCCTAACAAACTGTGATTGGTTTACCTAGACCGTCACCGGTTAAGTATGACTGGCATCGGTTACCTATCATACTCTTGTCAATACCCTTTCCCCATTTTTGACCAACATTTACCCTTCCCCACCACCATTTGACCTTACCCACCCTTATCGCAACCTACCTCCAAGCCTACATTACCTATCCCTATCCTTAATTATGTTTAGGGACTTGTTATTTTACCCGTACCTCGGCCCTACCCATGCCGTGACCTAGCTACCTAGACCCGGAACATTGTTAGTGACCTGTGAACTCATGTGCTCGCTATACCTTGTGACATTGTTACCCATGTTGTTTGACCTAATGACCTTACCTTGCCTATTGTCGTGTTGTTTATCCTGACCCAATCTTTGGTGTACCAATACATACCTAAATGTTCCTACACTTGACCTACATTGTGTTTCCGCACCATATCCTATGCCTTGGATACGAGAATCACTTCAACCTTATTCAGATAAACCTATCGACCTTGGACGATGTATAGTTTACAAGCTCTTCAACTTGGAGCCATGTCACAGTTTATAATGTGTGCGTGCGTTTGACTGCCACTACCTTTAACCTTGGCCCATTTACCTGTTTGCCTATTTTTGACCTCTACCCTTTCCCACAGTCGCCCACATCTACGCTCCTTTTCACCACATCCACCTTTTATCAAACCACTCACCACTTCATCTTCCACCTCACCAATTCTTGGTTTGAGGGGGATTACCTTCACCCACACATGGGGCACCCAATTCTTATTTTTGTCAGCATCGCTTACCAATACAAGCTACGTGAAAAAAAGGGGCAAATGTAAACACCTAAATTTGGTTACATTCCCCTTAGCCCCTGATCGGATAACCAACTTAAACATGGGCACCTAACCATGGCCCCCTTTCACCCCACATTAATAATTAATTTAATTATTTTTAATTAAATTAAATACCCATCCTCACAATATCCATTATTTTATTACCTTAATTGACCTAATTTCCACCTCACCTAGACACCTCATCCAGCCACCTCACCCTAGACCTATTCTTGGCATGTTTCCATAACTAACAATAACTAAGTCTTACTTGCCTTAATGAGCTAAGATTTGGTCTAACCCATAAAATCAATGCCTAAGATTTCTCTAACCACATTCCCGCTCATTAGAAGGGAAGCTTCTGTTCTGATCCGTGACAAAAAAACTAACTTGGCCCAAGAAATTAGAAAGATTTTCCCATTTTAGTAAACCTATGGAATCTCGCCTTAACCGACGTCAGTCAGACCTAAATTGACGCTGATTAAGATAGAGTCGTCATCGGTTACCATTCATTCACCTTAACAACCTTATTTGAGAGGTTGGCACATTGGAGACCAGAGGAGAATGAGATCAGAGCTGCATGCAAGCAGAACCAACATCTTTCCATGTATCCAAGCATCCAGAACCATCATCCAGGAAGATCTAGGAGCATTGCACCCACGGTAGCATTTTGGGAAGCACTGCCATGGACACCAAACACCATTCCTCCAATTAACTTTCACCTCCATCCAGCCATTGAACCTGCATCACAGTAAGTATCTTGTTAACCAATATTATTCTATTTTCATTCTAGTAGGCTCTGTTACCTCTGTTATTAGTTTCTACTTGTACTCTCCTTCCCCACCATTTATCTCCATACAAGTTTGATCATTCCTTCACTCACACCATAAAATCACCCATACCTGACACTTAGACATCTCTGAGTATTTCCAACACCTCCCCAGACTTACACCCACTCCTCACCATCCCCAAGTTAGTCTCAGAGAAATCCCTAATCCATGAAATACTGAGTTATTGAAAATTTGTAGTAACCATCGTTAGTTATTACTAAACATTTGTCGGTCATACAAGACCGATGCCGGTCTTTGTGTTTTATAACTTGCCCAAAAATAGAGCCAAACAACCTCCTACCAATTGACCTAAACAACCCAGAATTAGACCTTGACTAGTCTCAGTACCTTGATAGTTACCTCATCCTTTAAATCCAACTATAACCTAGCTTGTTTTGATTGGATTTGCTTATTGTACTTGAATGAGATATCTAGATCATATCAACTGCAATAGGAATCTATTTATTTCTCACATTAATTTGTTTTAAACAGTGGATTGACAGCCATCTAGGAAGTATCACACTTCCCGGAACTAGCATACGCTAGGTAGTCCACTGTCATATATCATTTAACTTCTCTTTTGTGGTCTTGTTTTCTATTACAAGTAGTTCCTCCTAGCCAAAAGGAAGCTCTCACAATCGACACTGGATCGAGAAGTCAGAACATGCACAACAACCATCAACCAACCCATTTAATAGGTATTCCTCCTAGCCCATAACCCTATCTGTTTCGTCATTCAAAAACGTAAAGAAAACGGTGAAACAAAAGTCATGTATTATGAAAACTCTGTAAAAGTATGTAAAAAAGAAAGTGTGCACCTAATGTATAAAAGTGTAAAGGATAGAAAATGTCTACAAAATACTATGGAGAGTGAGTTTATAGGGTGATCTCACGCCAATAGTGAGTTTTTTGGGTGATCTCACACCAAGTGCAAGTTTTTTGGGTGATCTCACACCAAATGCGAGTTTTTTGGGCAATCTCATGCCATGAAAAAATAATGTCAGGGAGAGAGGTCTAGTGTTACTCTCCTTCCATGAATGCTTCTCGAACGAGCACCATTATAGATGGTATGTCCTTTTTTTATTCCTATTGGCTTGATTGTTCTGAATTAGTTCCTGATTAGTCCTGTTTGTACTGATTGTAGGAGATTGACTGTATTCTATATTATGAGGCCAACGTTTGATATTGTAAAAATGCTCTATGAACTGTTGTAGACTGTGTTGATATGATAAAGTGACTTTGTTTGCCCCCAAGACATAGGCGCGTAGGGGAGGACATGAGAACCCAGGCACCGGTGTTTGTGTTGTGATTCTGAGTCAATGTTGTATCTGTAACTTGTGCCAATTTTTGTTGTATTATATTATGATGTAGATATGAGTTGATTTATGGGGTGATTTGTTCACCCAATGTATGCCCCCCTAGTTTGGGGTGCAAGCAACGTCGATAGGGGTGTGCGGCCCAAAAGAGAGGCCTTGATGCTGATCTAAATTATATCCCTGTAGGGGAGGAGTTGTGCATGGTAGAAACCAAGGCACATGCAAATAAAGTGGCTAGATGCATACGCTAGTAGCAAAAGTAGCAAGCATGTCATAGAAAAACAATGTAACAAATGTGCATACAAGAGAGAGAGACCATGAAAAGTGGGTTTCAAACGTGGGACATCGCTCACAATGTCACAAGACAATCAGGGCCAAAGCAACCAAAAGCATACAAGAAATGATCAAACAAGACATAGGTCATAGCCCGCAAACAATGGCATACAATAACAAACAATTTCAAACAAGATGTAATAGAAAACCATCGTGCCATATAGTCTTGTAAGGAAAATGTTGCACATGAAGCACTCATCAACATGTTAGAAAGATAACAAGTATGTCAAGGCATGTATGTAATGATAACAAGTAGTGTGCTAGGAAGTAGAAGTAGTAAATAATAAAATAATAACACCTGTAATGTTTGAGAAAGTAGATACCCCCAGGAGCCTCAGTGGGACTGGTAAGAGGTACAATGTCAAGCATCATTGCAATGTGTAAAGTCCTATTAGAACTCTACATTCAAAACTAGAGAACAAGTGGACATACATGTGTATATAGAAAACATATTGACGTATTAAGTATCCATCTAGCACGGGAAACAAAGTGTACATATAAGTATAAGCAAACAACAATACGTGCAACCGAGATATGCAAAATGTTGTGTGTGGGTGAGATGGAATGGTATGTAATATGAATGTGATAGGATCAGTGTGCCCCCCAGTAGAAATGGATGAGTATGAGATGATGTTCATTTATAGAAGACCCCTCAACAATCAAGAATGAACCATAGAACAAGAGTGTGTCATCGGGAAATGATTTGAAAGTGTATGATAGAAATATGTATCATGAAGCACAAAACATGAAAATTTGAATGGTGTGAGGTTCATTTCAGATGTAGACCCTCAGCTGTCGAGTATGAAATGTGTAACTTGAGTGTGTCATACGGTATTGATGATACATTGTGTGTATCAATATGTGTAAGAGTACTGAGAGAGATGAAGTGTGAAGCACGGAACATGATAGTATATACTATAGAGAATTGATGATGTTAGGAGGGGGAAGAAGTGTTATGTCCCCCCAAGTGTGTGTATATAAGGAACTGCTAGGAAATAGATATGATTGTGGTGAGAAAAAATAGTGAAAGTATGTAAAGTGAATTAAAGGATGTGTATCATATATATGAAGTAGTATGTGTTTTATGAATAGAAGGCTCCATAAGAAAACACGAGTAACAAAGCTCACATGGATTAGTATAGGAGTGTAGAGAGATGTATTAAGGTGTGTTTGCATATGTGAGAAAGTGTTGCTATCAAGATCATGAATTGTAAATCAAGGGTGATGTATAGATGTGCATGTGAATAATAGGGATAGACAATTGTTGATTAGTGGCTATGAGGAGGGGAGAGTTTGATGCCCCAAGTGTTCAAGTAAGGGTGATCTATGCTATGATGCAAGAGATACCATGTCATGGTGGTAAAATTAGAGTGGGTAGGTGAGTGCAAAAACTACCAAAGAATACTGTCATCGTGGTGAGGGGAAAACCCGATAGAGTTTAAGATCCGAACTGGATGAATCAGAAGTGTATAACCAATAATTATATACCCATGAGGGGAAAATAGAATAGGTATAAAAATGTGTGTTGGTAATAGTGGAAAAAATAAGTGCAAACATAAGGAACAACATGTGAGCCAAAAGATGTGTAATGTATGTTTTATTCGAATACTCATCAGTTGTAATGGAAAGCAATATGTGCAATTTGTGAATATTATAAGCAATAAAGTAGTATGAACTAGCTACTGTGATCATAAAAAAAAATGTAGAAAGAGGGGAACAGATGACCCCCATGAATGTGGCAAGATAAGGTGTAGCCATATTAATTTAACCAAGCATAGGATCGTGGAAAGTGTAAGGATTAGGAATCAGTGTAAGCCCAACATATAATGTTCTAACATGTAACGAGGGAGATGCAGAGAGAGACGAAACATTGGAAGCGCAAACCCTGTGATCAATAGAAGTGCACCGAGAGTGAGACATGATGAGAGCAGTATCATACGTGCCAATATAAAATTGATCATGTAAATCAATAGCACTAGGGTGTATCCCAGGAGGAGAATAATGTAAAATGTAGGTAATGTCATGAGCATCATGTATAAGCTAAATATTATAAGGAGTAACAACGTGAGGTGTGGAACCTATTGTAATAGTATTTTTAGAGGAAGGTGTAACAAGGGCATTATGTGTATTGGCATGGGTTAAAAGAAGTGTATGCATAATATGTAACCAGGGAAGGCCTATAAGAATAGTATAAAGAACATCATGAGGTAGAACGTGACATAGAACAATAAGAGTGTAAGATCCCATAGTAAGGGGAAGAGAGATAATGTCCAACACTTTCTTAGGTTTATTATCAAAGCTATGGATACAAAGAGTAGATGTACTGAGATGAGCAGCAGGAAGTCCTATTTGATGGAGAAAGGAATAATTACATACATTAAAACCATATCCATGATCATCTAGGACACGCTTAATAAGGAGATTTAGAATTTGAACTTGGGTATAGAATAGAGAAGGAGTGGAATCAAAGGTATGGGAAGCCATGAAAGATCTGGTAATGAGTATGTAAGGAGTGGGTTCACCAAATTATCTAAAAAAAATAGAATTATGTTAAACCCTAATTGCAAAGTAACTGATAGAAATAATGAAGTACAACTTTTATGATGCACTATGACACAAGAAATAAGCTAATAAAATATGAAATCCTAAGTGAAAGAGAGAGAGGAAAGGACTTAGCTAATTTACGATTTTCCTATAACTGATTTGGACTGGGGAAACTAATGAACAAAAAGGGTAGACTGTCGTAACTATGCATTGTAAAAGTTGGAATTGTCAGATAAGGTTGGAGTAGGGCACCTAGACTAGGGCGAGGGTGCCTGGGCCTAAGAGACCTCTATTGGGCTCCCGTGACTGCGACAGTGGTTAGAATCTGATTTTACTGTGTCACTCTAGTGTCGTTGATCGTTGAGTGTACATATAACCTACAAAATGGATGTTCACCTACAAAACCCACAAAAACTGCACCAAATCCAAAAAAAGAAAGATGCAATATGGGGATTTGGACTGACCTCAACAATCACCCAACTGAGTGACCTTACGACTGAACACTACATTGCATCTAGGACTCTGTGTAGTTCTTGTGAATGTGTGTGAGAATGGTGCCCTAGGATGCCCTTATTCAAGATGCACTAGATAACATGATAGATTTGCTAAAAGATGTAAATGTGTGTATGGAATAGAATGAACTTCCCCTTCCCATGTTGTGTATGTAGAAAATGTAGTCCTTTGTCCCTTGAATGGATGCTAGATGGATGCCTTTAAGTGCTTTGAATTCCTTTGGATGAAATTTTAGGTTATAGTAAGTATGCTTAGTGCTTGGTCCTTTATTTTGAGCACATAGCTATGTATTTGTATGATTCCCTTGATTGAATTTTCATATTTGACAACTGGAAGGCCGACCCATGAGAAAATAAAATTCCTGAAAGATAAAAGAGGCCCAAAAAGGGCGAGTAAGGTGGAAAGAGGTTAGGGGCGCCCTAGTGTTGGTGTTCAAAATCATAAAAGATAAGCAAGTAATGTTCTGACTGGGCTATAGGATTTGTAAGACTAAATGGAAAACAAGAAATACAGAAAAGAGGCCAAAGATAGTTGTCAATTACTAGTTTTATCACTTAGGAATCATGAAAATGCTAATATGCTTTTAGGACCAAGAAATGTACCCAACTGCGTGATTTTGTGTCTACACTTAGCCAATTGTACTGCCCCAATTATCACAAACATATGTGTAGGCCCAAGTTGAGTCTCTTTAAAATAAATTAAGAGTCTCCTCAACTACTTTCCTTGTGTACAACTTGATGTAAGAGTTGCATATTCAACTTCAGTAGAAGATAATGCAATATTAACTTGTTTCTTTAAAGACCAAGAAATAAAACCGCTTCCCAAAGTGAAGCAATATCCTGAATTAGACTTCTTATAATTAAGAGAACCTCCCCAATCTAAATATGAGTATCCAACAAGCCATAGTGAAATTTATGGTCTGAATTGAATATCATGATCATAAGTTTCTTTCACATATCTAAAAAATTATATTCACAATTTGCATGTGTTTGAGTGAAGGCATGGGCATGAATCTAGAAACTAGTGAAATACCATAAGTGATATCGGGTCTAGTATTAGTGATATACATCAAAACTCTAAAAATATTCTCATTAGCTAAAGGGTTGACATTCTCTCTCTTTAGTTTTTTTCCCATTGTAATTGCAGTATTCATAGCCATAAAATCTTAAAGATTGAACTTCAACAACATATCTTGGGCATACTTTGCGTGACAAATAAATACTTCCTCTTTCTTTTGATGGACCTTCATATCAAGAAAGTGCTTCATAATTCAAGGATCACTTATCTCAAAATTTTCTTTTATAGCTTCTTTGAAGCTATACAACATCTCCAATGAGCTTGAAGATCAAAGCATCTACATAGAGGGAAACATACAAAATATTATAATTCAATGCTTTGTGTAAAGAGTTGGCTCATTTTGACTTCTTACAAATCCTTGTGCCAAAAACCAATTATTAATTATTGAGTACCAAGCTCTTGGAGCTTTCTTGAGCCCATAAAGAGTATTCTTCAACATGTATACCCAAAATTATTTACCCTTTACCTAAAAAACTTGTGGTTACCCCAAATACATTTCTTCTTCAATCACTCCATTTAGGATTGCACACTTTACATCCATTTGATGCATTTTCCATATTTTATGAGTAAAAACTAAAATCATTAGTATTATATTGTCTTGTGTTACAAGACGATCATAAGTATCCTCATAATCAACACCAAAAGTTTATGGAAAGCCTTTTTACAACGAGTCTAGTTTTTAGCTTATCAATTGTACCATCATTGTTTACTTTAGTCTTGTAGACCCACTTGGCATCAATTACATCCTTATCAACAAGAGGTTGAACAAGTGTCCAAGTACCATTCTTCTCAATAGAATTCATCTCAAGTTTCATAGCATCAACCCATTATTTCCTCTGATTAACTTCTTCAACAAATTTAGCTTCACTAGCCATAAGAGACAATGTTTTTGGAGAAGCACCGCGAATCTGTTGGTTTGAAGAATGCACAAATGAATGATGTGAGATGTGAATTTTTCCAAGACAAATCAAAGCACATACAAGACTTCAAATTATGAAAATACAAGAGAGATAATTGCAATAACGCCGAAATATCTCCAACTCAATACGTTGCTCCATGTAATAGAATAATGCAAGAGATGTACATATAGGAGGTGAATGTGTAACCTCCTCCTAGAATCACGACAACCTCCACCTAGAATAGTGGTAACCTCCATACCTAAAATAGCCAATCAACAGAAAATTGGTCAAGGGTAGTAAATACCACTAACTATAATAATGTGGTCAAATGTACACCTAAGCAAACATATCCCATAAGTGTAGGGAAACTCCAAGTGAGGTGGAATATCTTGAGTACGATAATAAAAATAAAGTGAGGAAAATAAATCCTACATTGATACCCCCTGTAAGTGTAGCTTAGGTGGGTGAAAAAATATGGTCTCAATAACTAGGCCTAATGAGCTACCCATGTACAATAAAATCTCTTATAAGATAGAGTAAAAGGAGAAAAACGGGTGGGGAAAAACTCCCCCCAAAAGAGAGAAACAAAGAAGTGAAGACGGCTAGAAAGCCCCCTGAAGATGATGAAGTTGTTGAAATGAATAGAAGAATTGGGTCCCAACAATAAGGCCATGTTAGGTACCCAAGTACATAAAAATATGAAATGGGAAGAAATAAGACAACCTAGTAAGAATCCAAAATTGGATGAGGCATTAATAAAGAATATCCAATAAGTATAACTTGCTCCAAAGATGACCCTCTAATAAAAAAACTGCACAAAAAAATATGTCCAATATTGTTTTAAAAACCATCTGTTGGCCAAGCGGACACAAAAAACAGAGAACAAAATCGACACTACATAGGAATGGAGAAGTTGTGTGAACATGTGATGCTTAAAGAGTACCATGCGAATCCACAATTGTTATAAGGAAGACAATGATCCTCAATATGTGTTCTAGTAATAGGTTCCTTTTTAGATACCCATTTACAATGCATGTACAAAATTATTCTCAAGAGAAATGCACTCACTAAATGTGCTTATTACAGAAAGAACAAATATTGGAGAAGCGCCACGAATCTGTTGATTCAAAGAATGCATAGGTGAACGATGCGAGACGTGAATTGTTCCAAGAAAAAATAAAGCATTCATACAAGAATGCAAATTGTGAAAATACAAGAGAAATAATTACAATAACGTAGAAATAGCTCCAGCTGAATACACTTCTCTGTGTAATATATTAATACAAGAGATGTACATATGAGAGGTGAATGTGTAACTTCCTCTTAGAATTGTGGCAACCTCCACCTACAATAGTGGTAACCTCCATACCCAAAATAGCCAGTCAACAGACAACTGGTCAAGGGTAGTAAATACCACTAACTAAAATAGTGTGGTCAAGTGTACACCTAAGCAAGCATACCCCATAAGTGTAGGGAAACTCCAAGTGAAGTGGAATATCCGAAGTAGGATAATACAAATAAAGTGAGGAAAATAAATCCTACACTAAGAAATGCAAACATAGTATTTTCATCATATCCGTCATTTGAGTTTGTAACTTTGTAATCCTTCTCTCATAATTTTGATCCAATTTTTTATTGGTTGGACGCGGATTCAACAACTACTTGTGCTTACTTGGAGTTGTTGCAGATGAATGACTAGTCTCTTGTAAAGAGCTAGTATCGTTTCTTGTAGTATTGGAAACATGTGTAAAAATTTATAAGTCCTCAAATATTATTCAAGGGGATACCCTTTCACTTATGACCCTCTTAGCTAGGTGATCAAGATTAACATATATATCAATTACAATCCCTTGAAGCAACTGAAGTTTTAATACTAGGATTATACAACTTATATGCTCTGCTTTCATCGCTGTAACCAATGAAAATATGAGCTACACTCTTAAGATCCAATTTCTTCTTCTTTTGATCAGGGACATGAACAAAACCCAAATTACCACCTTTAAATGAGCTAAATCTGATTTTTAACCATACCAAGCCTTGTAACGTGTCTTGTATTTGATTATCATTGTAGGACTCTTATTTATGATGTAAACTGCAGTCTTAACAAATTCATCCCAAAAACACCTTTCCATGTGCTTATTTTTTAACATAGTCCTTGTTAATTATATTATGGACATATTCTTTCTTTTAACCACATCATTCTATTGTGGCGTTAAGGAGTTGCTAACTACCTCTTGATGCCTTGTGAAGAACAAACCTCATAAAATTCATTATAGAAAAATTCTCCATCATTGTCTATTCTTAGGGTTTTGATGGAATGTCCACTTTTTTTTTTCAACCAAATCTTTGAAATTTATAAAAATAAAAAAATATCCACTCTTATATTTTAATAGAAAAAACCACATAAACCTTGTAGTATTGTTAATGAAATAAATGAAATACAAACTCTTACCAATACTTCTGCAAGATATTACTCTACACAAATTTGAATGGATTAATTCCAAAGGTTTGATTTCTCTCCATTTTATGATAGGGAAAGACTCCCTACATTGTTTCCCAGTAGTACATGACTTGCATGCATCATCCTTTTTTGAATTTAGCTTAGGAAGACCTCTTACCATACCCTTTGTGTCAAGAATATGCAAAAAAAATTGATGAAAAAGATCTTATATTATATTAAATGCAACATGATACAAGATTATCTCAACAAAAAAAAGAAGGTGGTATGAGAGCATGCCCCAAAGCCACAAGTAGGCCAAGCCTAACAACACAACAAAATAACAAAGAAACAACTATAAGGGGGTCTGAGGAACACCAAAAACAAAGTTACTCATAACTGATGGAGAATGAGGAGGCTCAAATCGCCCCTTCTTCTCCTTAGAACGTGTGACAATAGTCCAGGGTGCATGTTGGGGAGCCAGATCAAGTGAAGGATCAAGGCACATGCTATCCTAAGTGGGGTCAGAATCAGAAGAGTTAAATACATGCGTCCTCTTAGCACCACCATCAGTATTGGGATGGTCGACAGTCATGTTGTCTGACTGAGTTTTGACTTCTAGCTAGGATTTGACTTTCGGTGAATAACATGGTTGCCAACCTTTAGGCTGTTGAAAATCCCCTTAGTTCTTCTTTTGTTTATTTTGAGTGGGTGAAAGCAGGCAAGCCTCATGAAGGTGTCCAATTTAATGGCATAATCGAAAAGGAAATGTTGTGTTCTCATAATCAAGAATTTGAATCCACTTGAAACCATCATGGATTAATGCCAATTTTTCTAGAAGGCCTTTGCTGAAATCGACCTCAATGCAAATATGGGCATAGGTGAACAATCCTTTTTTAGACCGCTTGGCATCTAACTTGATGATTTGACCAAGAGAGTCACCAATAGCTACACAAACTAAAGGGTGTTAGAAGGGAAGAGGAAGATTGGGTAGATGAACCCAAACTGACAGTTTTGAGACCACCAAAGAAGAGGGATAAAAATCCAAGCACCATGGTGTAAAAAAAGGCCAACCTTACCCCAAAACAAGGGAACTTCATTTACAACCCATTGGTAATTTGTAGGAGAGGAGAATTGGACAATAAAAAAACCCTTGGCACATAACTAGTCTCACAATCATGAGACCAAGTAGAGTAAATCCATTGATACAACGCTTCAATCTAAGGCCAAAATCCATTAAACCTACAGATAATGGCATAATTTTGAAGGGAACAAATTGAATCGATTACCTTTGGGAGTGAAAGGGTAACAACAGGGGTGTCAACTACCTTTTCCACAATAAACGGTACATCAAGAGCCCTCGAAAAAACCAGTGTTCGTGTGCCCATGGTAATAGCCAAGAAATATTTTGAAGAATCCAGTGGAAGACCAGAGGACCCGCTGCCGCCACTACTCTGTGAGGTCATCCCCCATCTTTTCTGGCACTAGCATCTCTGCGAGGTCATCCCCCATCTCCACGTCCTTCTATCTTGGAAGTGACAGGCTAGGGTGAGAGTGTTGCAGTGCGTCCAGGCTATGTCCCACATGAAACCTCCAAGTAGAGCTGAGACTAGATTTTCCCTTCATAGTTGTGCTGCCCCATTGGTTGAGCCCTTCCAACGTAGCAGCAATGACGGAGCTAGGGTTTACCTTCACATTTTTCATTTCTAGCAAATTTCTTCGGCTTATAAACCTCCTATCTTCAGAATATGTAAACTTTTAAAATAGATATGACCATATTTTGAATGCCACAACATGTTAACATCCTCAATGGTAGAGAGACAAGTGCCTTCATTAATCAAATTTATTATTGATGAAGACATCATATTCTTTTCCATGTAGGATTTTCCAATCAATATATTTCTAATTTTCTTATCAAATATAGAACAACCTCCATCTTCAAAAAATCAATTTCAACTAGTTGTCCAACACCAATAAAATTATGATTCAAACTTGAAAAAAATACACATCGAGGTGATTTTTATGTTGCCCTTTCATTCAATTTGTGTGGATTTTCAATCCCTTGATTGTACTTGACTTTTAAAGGTGTCATTTAACATGCTAAAAATCTCTTTCTAACTTGTCATGTGATTTGAGTAACCTGAATCAAGAGACCACATATGATTGGCATCATCTTTTCACACATTGAATGTGAGACAATAATTAGAGTCCTTTGTCATCTCAATTTGTTCATCTTGGAATACCTTCTTCTCACCCTGTTGATCAACTTGATTCTATGCTGCTAAGTTCCTACAATATTTTATAAAGTGTCCAAGTTTTTTTCACTAATGAGAAATAAAGGATTTCTTAATCTTCCATGTGAAATTTTCTTGTTCTTTCCCCTTTGAATTAAAATTCTTTGAATTTTTTGATTGTTTCTTTTTATCTTTTTCCATATGCTTTGAAATTATATCCTTGGTTTCAAGCGCTTGTTCTGAATTTCCTACATATATATTACCTTATCCTCATGGGACAATAGAGAACCTATTAATTCATCAACATGTGTAGTGTTCACGTCCTTACACTCTTAAATAGTGATTACAATATGTATCCATCTATGACCTCAAAATATTTCTAAGAATCATTTTATCTTTAATAATTTCTCCATAAACGCTCATTCTATGAACCATGTCATTTACCGTTATGCAAAAATCTCCAACACCTTCACTTTTTGACATTTTTAAATTTCCAAAACTTGTTTTGAGGGTTTTAAGTTTTACCTATCTTACCTTAATGGAGCCTTCATATGAAGTCTCCAAGGTAACCCATGCTTCATATGGAGTCTCCATGTTTGAGGACCCAAAGGGGTCCCTTGATTAATACAATGTTTGAGAATACTTTTCCAGGCTTCAAATATTTCAAGGTCATGAATTATCCATTTGATGTTGAGGGTTGATCCTTAGAGCTTGATGTCCAAAAATCCCAAGCCTCCTGCTTCTTTGGGTTTACAAAAAATGTCCCATACAAATTTATAGAACCCTTTATGGCCCTCGAAGTAAGCCCATAAAATTTTTCTAAGAAATTTTTCTAGCTTGGCATGAGTTGCTTTGGAAGGATCCTGACAAGAAGAATATTAGACATGGGTGGTTGTCGAGACTTTGGAGAAAATATGGAATTTTCGTACAAAAGAGGGGTTTGGAAATTCAATAAGTTTTTTTTTTTGCACTTGTTGAACAACATAGGACCACAACTAAGATATGGAGGATCTGAAAGCAAAGGGTATGGCAAGAAATTTAAATTGCACATCAAGATGAATCCATCACCAACCATGGAGGCTTGGGAGTGAGGGATTGATTGTAGCATTAGGTCTTTCCCATCAAATGGTAAAACTAGAAGCAAGGAAAAAAATATTCAGGCATTCCATGAAATTGTTCATTGAAGATTCTTCCTCTATTAAGGTGAGGAAGTAATCATATGTAAAGTGGTTGTTTATGAGTTGTTCAGATTAAGGGATTTTGATGCCTTTAACCAATCCTTGGGTAGAATAACTAGCGAACAAAGAGCTAAATCCTTTCATGGCCAAAATAGACTTAGATAGAGTGAGAGGACAAGGACAACCTTGTCTTATGGATTTCAAGAGACCAAATTTGGAGGATTGGGATCCATTGATGTAAATACAAGCTTCTACATCTTGAAAAAACATATTAATAAAATAAACAAAGTGAGGCCTGAAACTAAGGGCTTGGAACATGCCAATAATTAAAGGACATTCTATCATGTAATAAGCTTTCTCAAAATCAATCTTAACAAAAAGAAATTTTTCGTCAAATACCCTAACCCATTCCTTGCCTTCCCAAAAAACTATTAGATTTTTAAGAATGTACATGTGTTAAATGAATCAAGACTACTCACTGTGAATAATGAGAGGAAGGAGATACTTAATTTTGTTTTCCAAGGCTTTGGCTATGATCTTATAGGAGACGTTGAGAAGAGTAATGGACCTCTAATTAGCAATTTGTCCAAGGTCACAAGCTTTAAAAATAAACTTAATGTTACCTTGATTAATGAGCTCACACAAGGTGTCAGAGGTCATGGCTTTAAGGTAAGATTTGTGAATATTGGGACCAATCGTATCCTATAAGAATTCATAAAATGTATAGGGGAAGTCATCAATTTTAGGGGCAAGTATCATAATTCATTTGTATAGTTGTTTTTTAGTAGTAGCTTCAATTTGGAGTCCATTAGAAAGACACATGGTTTCACCATGTAGGGACGAGCCAAAGAGAAATGGGTGAACAAGATTGCAGAAAAAAGGGAAAGTATTTCTTCCAAAGATGATCTCATTGTACAAGTATTTGTGCGTAACAACCACCAAAGTCCAAATGACAAGGGCTAAAATTGAGAAAGAAAAGGAACACTGGGATCAAGTTTACCCACTTGTGATAGATATGGGGAAAGCTCATTCTCAGGTGTTGGTGGATAGAAAGGTATTTGATTTTCCATTCAATAATTTGCCACATGTATGGGCTAAGACTCTTATCTTTCGGTATGAGATGTTGAACCGTGCTCTAGACAAGTTGGATTCAAATGAGGACCATGCTTCTAAGATGCAGGATGATGTCCACACCGGGATACACAATCTTGGAGTACCCACCATTGATTAGAACACCTCAGTGGATGATTTGTAGAAACCATTTGAGGAATATGTCAAGAAAGAAGTTAGGGACCCATTTTCCTTCAACGAAGACTCACTGGAGTCTCTCACCGAGATAAGAGCTGCAATATCAAACATTGCAAAGAAACATCAATCTTGGTTCACTAAAATCAAAAACATCAATGCTATAAAAAATGTTTGGATCGAGTCTTTGAGTTGTGTTCATATTCCTTAGGCCGAGAAAGTCGCACATGCGGCAACCCGATATAACAAAGAATTCAAAGGAGTAAAGATTATTCTAGTGGAACTTGGTAATGATCCATCAGACATCAAAGCAAAATCAACAAGGTTAGTGTCTTCATCAGAGTAGTTATCTCTCTTTCTTCCTCTCTTTTCTCTCCCCCTTCCCCTCTTCCTTCATGTTCTATTTCTTCGTTGGGGGGTTGTACTTTTCATTTTGTCTTATTCATTTTTGTCCTATTCATTTAAATGTGACTATAGTTGATATTGTAACAAGTCACCCTCTATTAATAAAAGGGGACTCAAATTCATTCATGGGAATGCAAAGAGTCACATGTTGTAAAGGAAAAATGAAAAGTCATGTGGGGGGTAGGTGAAGAGTATTCTTGAAGTCTATATATTGTAATGAATCTCCCATTCCAAAGGGTTGTCAATTTTGTATGTTCAAGAGTAGACAACTACTTGAAATAAGAAAAATGATAGCAAGTTATTTTATTTCTCTCTACATACTTTCATATTTCCCTTCCATTGTACAACTTTGTGAGAAGATCAATAAATAAAGGAGATTCCACTTTTTTGGATGAGTGAATAAGTGAAACTTTGTGTTTGTGGTTTTATCTTGTCTTGATATTATTAGCGAAGTTACAATTCTTCTCAAATTATGTGTGTTAATATGCTCTAATTAATATTTGTAATACTTTGAGTTGTCCTACTTGCAATATTAATCCCTCTCCTAATTTCTCACTCCCAATTCCCCACCTACCTAGCAAATTCCTCCCTTGCATAAGATTGCATGCATTTTCCGTAGGTGTAGTTGAGTGTGCCTATTGGATCTCTGACCTCTAGGCTAAAAACAACATTTTTATTTTTGTTTACACACAATAATGGAGCTTCCCCATTCAAACAAAGGGACCTATTCCCATAGCGTTGGTTGAAACCCACCAATTTGTCTCATTGACAAATTTTCTCTCCAACACACCACAAAGTAAAAGATGCAAAGGGGACTACACTGATGTACCCACTAGTAGGAATCCATGAATTTTGGCTTCATAGGACCACAACATATGACCAAGGGCTAAGGATTTGTGGGCATCCCCTCCAAAAAAATATTCTCTTCACGTGCCAATAACCCTCTTCTACATTGATCCGTGGTTTATTTATACTCATTTTATTCGTCACCAGCTCTGTAAAAACCAAAAACTTCAAAATTACTTCTCGCCACCAGTGGTCGAGTTTGCAGTCGATTTAGGTTTTTTGGAACCTTGCAGATCCGATGGTGCCCTCTGTTTTGCACATAAACACACTCTATAGAAACATACTATGAAAAATTAAATTTATGAAAAGTATAAAACCCTCACTTGTAAAAAACACTTATTGATGGATGTCTACATCATCTACTTCTTTGATACCATGAAAGGAATGATAAGAATATTATTCCATGTCACAAAGGTATCAGACGATAATAATAAATCACATTTAATAAGTTGAAAGAAATTCTCTAGAATAATGTTACAAAAGGATTTACAAACAAAGAGTTACAATATCATATATGGAAATCCATCACAATGCCATAGATCTCATGAAGTAGCCCAATAATCAGGATGTACGTATAGGAGGAAGGAAGCACAACTATTACCTAGATCAATGGTGAAGAACTCCAACTAATTAATACCAGTAGTTAAGCTAACTCCACAAGAATAACAAGCTAACTCCACATTACTAACAAACTAACTCCACACAAACTAGTTTACCTGAGAAAGCTAACTCAATAAGTGTAGGAAACACCTAAGTGCAAGAATTATCCTGATAAACAAATAAAAGGATACATAATAACCTACACTAACATTTGCCTTCTTCTTTCTACAATTAGCTTTATAGGCCACTTTATCTTCTTCTTCATTTTATGTCCCAACCCACTGCTTTCATTCTCTTGCATGAGCTCTATCACGAGCCTCACTTCTTCTATCCTTTGCTTTAATTTAGTTATTTCATCTTCCTTTATCACCTTTTTTCTCTTTACTTAATGGGGTCTTTCTTCTTAACATTCCTTCCATTCTTTTTATTCTTTCTTTTTGTGCGTCATCCAAAGCCTCTTTGGTCTTTTGACACCTATTCATGTTTCTTTTAGTCTCACCCAAGTCTTTTTCACCTTGCTCTTTTGACTTGCATTTTACACCTTGCTCTTTTGACTTGCATTTTACACCTTGGAACCTCTTTGAGCCTTAGCAAGCTCTTTCTTTTTAACTTTATCTAGCCTCAATGGGGTTAGGACTGTATAACCTTTCTCTCTGCACCAAGATTACCTACAAATTTCACATTTTAAAAAATGGTGAGAACCAAAACATTGATTCTTAATTGCCTCTTCAATTTCCTTCTTCTTCAAAAATTTCACTTTTCCCAAGGAGCAGCCTACTCTAATACCAATCTCATTTTGCATTTTTTGGATGCATTTTAAGCTAGATCTAACATCCATGTGAGCATGCATTTTTCACCTATGACTCATTTACATTGATTGCTCTCATTTGCGGATGCACGATGGAAGATGTGCTCCATATACTTATGATTCATATGACCAATACTACATCACAACCTCTACCACTTCTACTTGTAGGACTAATTATGCATCATTGTATTTAAGCATGGAACATTTTCTTACTCGAAAAAATATTTATCCATTCTTGTATGGACAAGTACCTACCACCAGTGAACCATATCAACTCGAAGATTGACTCAACTCATGTGACACGGTTCTTGGTCACTTGTTGATGTACATTTCCATGCCTCTCCACTATCATGTGGAATACACAGAGTGTTCTCACACTGTTTGGAACATTCTTCATACCTTATTTGGATACCCTTTAGATATTTTAGTTCCTACTCCTTATCAGACTGTTGTTTCTACCCCCATTTCATGTGATGATAGTTCTTTTGATACATATTTACCTGCTCATATTATTGATGATGAGGATTGTTCTTCTAGTTTTGATGGAGCAAGTATTGATGAGGATACATATCTTCCCTCTCACAATCACCTTCATAGAATTTTTAATCTCCTCACGACTCTCCCTCCATCATATATCCATCAGACACCAGACATACATGTTCATAATTTTATGGTGTTTCATGTTCTTTCATTGCATTTACCTCTGATGCACATTCATTGTGCGAGGCATCTAATAATCCTCCTACTTCTTGTGTTGATGATACATTCATGCCATAAATTTCTCTTCATTTTACAGAGAAACCCTTTTGGGTCAGTTTCTGTTGAACCTCAGGTGTCTTTTCACGGACCCACTTGTGTTATAGTACAGAGAGAGGCTCTTCCATTTGTATAGCCTTTCCACATTTTTACTTCATAGGTTTTATACATCTCCATTGATGTGAGTTCCCCTTCTAGGATATCAGTCACTTATATTATTTTGGAGATCATATTTGATCCTTTGTAACAAGATCACATATGTCTTCTGGATTCACCTCACTTAAGATACATTTCTACCAGACATTGCATCATTATTTGTAAAGTCCCAAAATTCAGATCTAGATGACACCATTGAAAATTTGTATTCTCTTTGAAAAATATTATGGAGTTGCACCTTCTTCTTTAGATGTAATGAGGGTACTTATAAACCCTCCTACTCTTAATCCTTCATTGTGTGCTTTTACATTACCATCTTTTACAATTAAGCATGAATTTCCTTATTTAACTTTGGCACATTTGAGCACTCACTTGGATAAATTTGATTATTTTACATACTTCTACATTGTGATTCCTACTTGCATTCCACTTGAGTGGGAATTCAACAGTTTGATTGCTACGGGCTTCTTTCTTCTAAAAGGAAGATACGTTATCAATTGTAGAGGGACCTACTTTAGCATTCACCACGCAAGATTCTACGTTTTATCTTCTCTCTTTTCTTTTTTAAGGCACACATGGGCCCTATCTTGTAGGATACATGGTGGCTACATGTAGTTGCAGCTTCTAGTGAGGATTCTTACTCCTTACTTTTCTTTGTTTCTCTTTTGGAGGGGAGTTTTTTCCCATTCAGTTTTCTCCCTTTTCTACACTTTATGAGAGATGTATTATACGTGGGTACCTCATTAGGCCTTATTATCAAGGCCCAATTTATTTTCCTCCCACCTAAGCTACGCTTAATGGGGGTGTTAGTGTAGGTTATTATTTCTCCTTTTATTTGTTTATTTGTTTATTATAACTCTTGCACTTGAATTATCCCTACACTTGTTGATTTACTTGCTTGGGTGTACTAGTCATGTGGAGTTATATTAACTGTAAATATCAGTTAGTGGGATTTCTCACAACTATTCTAGGTGGTAGTTACACTTCCCTCATCCTATATGTACATCCTCATTATTGAGCTAATTCATTGGATTGCGATGAGTTAGAGCCATTCTTGTGTTATTGCAATTATCTCTTTATTTTTTCATACTTGTAAGTTTATTCACTTCTTCATATTTTTCTTCACGTAAATTGCATCTCTTCGATCCAGTTGACTTGTTCACTTTTCAATAGAAAAGACAAATTGTCATGATCAAGGAAGAGATAAGAAAGCAAAAGACCTATATGGTCATGAAGATGAAGGAGGAAGAGGAAGTGAAATAAGTTCTCATTGTAGAGGGAAAAAACAAGGATGACAAGGCCATATAAACATTTCTAGCTTCTCTTGGAGTGGAAAACCACTAGGATGACAATTTCTATGTAGATTTAGAAAAAGAACTTTTGAGAGCACAAGGTGAAGTTTTGTCATTGAAGGAGACATCTAGAGAGTAAATCAAGCCTCAACATTTTGATTCTAACAACTTGTTTAAGTGTGTGCTTATATGTATGAATGTAACATCCCAAATTTCTAGTAAAATAAATTAATTACAGTTACGTCTAATAAGGATTAGACGAGATCATCATTGTGTGTAAGAATTCGTTTGGTTCGTCGTGTCATGACCGAAAACTTCTGATACGGGGCATGACACTGCTGAACGGGCAACCCCACACCCACCTTGATGATCCTTCCTAAACGTGATTAGGCCTTGATCGTAGGTAAAACGGTTCATAAATGATAACGAATCTTTTAGTTATTTGTATTTCGGTTACTTTATTTTAATCAGTTTAGTCGTCTTTTGTTTTGTTCGAATTTTGTAATGATCGTAATAATAACTACCTCTGTTTTATTTGATGATGCTATGTCAAGCCATCTTTATGAGAATATTTGAATTATTATTTATGGACTTGGTGATTTTCGTTTATTGGAATGTTTCGTATGGAACGTGGAAATTCAAATAATTATTATTATTATATATTACTGATAATATGGGGACTTGTATTATGATGATTAATTTTAACTTAACCATTAAGTTGGATAACAACTTAAATAAAAAACATAAAAATAAAAAAAATTGCAATATTAATTTGTAAAATTAGTATTATATATATATATATATATATTCTAGAACGATTTGGCACGTAAGTCAAAAGTTATATTAAAAATATATATAATAATTTTAATATTTAAAATTTGTGGGTTTCGTAAAGCGAAACACCTCCACATAGCACAAGTATGTGGCACACATTAATGCATGTGCCAACATTAGGAAGCCCAAAAATTCTTGAACATGTTGCCCAACTATAGTTCTTTCATTATATTTGTTTCTTTTATTTTCTCCTTGTCTATTTTCATTCTTCCCTTATGGGATACCTAAGTGAGTTTTGGAGGAAGGAAAGATTCAACTTGTTGGAGCTAGAAGAGTAAGAAGTTTCTGATTCTGGGTTTACTTCAGGCATGAATATCTTCTCCCTTCTTTGCTGCATTATTTGTAAAATAATGAAGAAATACACATTCTATTTTAATGGCAATCAAAGGAATTTGTGGACAACTTTTGATTTAATTGCTTGGAGAAGAAATTTGAAAAGGAAATTGATGGATTTTGTATTCTCTTAAGTTTTCTTTGTGTGGTTTTAGCTAAACCCAGAAAAAAATGCAGATGGGGTTTTGGGTTTTGATCTGAAAAAATAAAAATAGAATGTAAGTTAAAATTCCCTCTCTGCATTAAAATAAATTGTACCCAAAAATAAAAGAGTTGGGTTTTTCCTGTACTGGAAAAAGGAAAATGTTTTTTGTGAATTTGTGTGTTTCAAATCAATTGTGCTTGTGAGTTTTCATTTTTGTTAACATAAATTTGATTGTTTTTTCTGTAAAAAAATCGATTTGATACCCAAATCAATTTGGGTATACAAATCGATTTGCATAAATGAATCGATTTGGCTAACCAAATCGATATGGATATGTAACAGGTTGAGGTTTTGTATTTTTTTTTCCTTCTTGGTTGTTATATGCAGGTCTGATTTTTAATTTATTGAGATCTTTTGAATGAAAATTTGTGGATGTTAAAGCTCTTGCATGGGGCTACATTTTCCAGAAATTTTTACTATGGGCATCTAAATCAGTTCATGTATAAATGAGGATATGTTGTTATGTGTGAATAACTACAAAAAATGGCATTTAGCCTGTAACTTTCAGCCTGGCAATATGACTTGGATTCTTGCATGGCTGTGAAAAAGAAATTACTTGTCTGGGTAAGGGCATGAAAGCCAGGACAACTTGACCGAGTTGTACCAAGGAGTAATTGGTGGCATGATTGGGTTTAATACAATGATATTTTATGAAAGAAATTATTAGCTATTATTTTACTAGAAAGAGTATGTTTAAATGATGTAATCGTGGTGTTTTTACATTGTTTAGTTGGGCTATTCATATATATAAGAAAAATGTGTTTTGATTGTTTGGAAAGGAATATATCGTACATTTTATAGAGTTGCTCATTAACTGGAAATAATATGATTTATTTCTCTTGTTAATGATGTTCTTTGACGTTTTATAGAGTTGTTCATTGACTAAAAATATTATGTTTTATTTTCTTTGTTAATGATGTTCTTGAATGATATGATGAGTTGCTCATTACCTAGAGAGAATATGTTTAATTGGTATTTGGAAAGGTTGATTTCAGACAATTTTGTTAAGTTGCTCGTTGATTGGAGGGTCAGTAAAATAATATTTAAATCTGTACCATGTAAAACATGATTTGCTTGTGGTTATAATATGAATTCGGATGTTGAATGATTATGGTTTAATTACTTTTTTTTTATGAAGGTAACTTATTAAAAATAAGAAAAAAAAATGTACTCTTCTTAATCATATTGTTCCTACGATTTATGTAAAATTCTAAATGTCAAATATTTATTGTTTGAAGTTGAAATAAGGATGTCTTGATCCTTGTTATTAGAGGGAAACATGATCACTGAAATAGAAATTGGTTGTCCTATTGGTGTGCATTCATAACTGTATCTTTAAGGAAAATATGTAGTAATACATTCTCAGTTGTATTACCATATGCTTATTGATAAAACATTTATATCTTTCATATTTTATTAAATAATTGCATCAGAAAATGAAGGCAATATTCATGCTAGTTCATTTTGAACTGACATCATACCACTACTCCAGTCTTACAGGACAATTAGCCGTCACATTCAGATATGCAGAAACTCATGTCTTAAGAAGATTTATTGTAGCATGGATCTAAATGAGTTACTTGGATTTCAATTTGTAGAAGGATGATATCCTAGAATTTTGACTGAATTTATTGGGATCTTGGACCCATTGTTAATATTCAAACCTCACTATGTGAGAGTTACAATATCAGTTATATATTTTGCCTTAATGGCATATGTAATTTATGTTTTTTAATAAAGAGATGATTACTTTGTATGTAATAATATTTCAATATGAGTAAATGATAAATACTAGAATTAAGAAGTCTTACTTATCATAAATTGTTAAATATATTTGTATGACATTTACCAATGTATGAAGCCGAAAATTGGACAATTATTATAACATTCAATTGTCTTTTAATTTCTAAAGTAAATAGCTATTTAGTGGTGTAGCTGATTAGAGGAATAATTAAATATATATTAACATATATTTAATTTGGCCTTCCAGTAAACTTGACATTAATTTGTTAAGATTGTAAAGCCTAATTTTTTTAGAGGATGAAAGACTATCATTATAAAAAGGTAATTTAAGGCTTAAAATCGAACATCAGGAAAAGAGAAACTAGATAGGAAGGTAATTAGATGAAAAGATTCATTAGGCATATTAAGGGATAAGTACATGTGGAATGCTGAAATAGTTACATTTCAGCATAATGAATGTACTCATCTCATAAGGGGCCTTGGCATCTATCTCGATATAAAATCTTGTGAGATAATCTTAATTGGAAATAAAGTAAATACAAACTATAAGATCTAGATAACAGTGAAAGGGATAGTTGTGAGGTGGCGGAAGACTTATAACTCATAAGACTAGTGTGTTGTCTTGAGTTTAGCCGTAACCTGCATGATGGATAACTTTGGCCAAAGTAATGCATTGATGGTTTTGCATTGTCTGATCATCTAGTCCTCCAATTAAAAAAAAATATTCAGTAACTTGATCATGGGAAGTTGAACACTGAACATGAGGTAGGAAATGGTTAGATACCAGAATACGAATTCGGGAAACTAGCTTCGTGGTAGACCCAAAGACTTTCACATAGTTCCCATGACCTGATAAAGGTTGAGCCAAAATGCTAGTAAGCATTGTCACTCAAATTAGTGACAAAGGGAGATCGTGGAAATCTGGATATACCCTTCTCAACCGAACATGGCTTACATGGATGTTGTCAGATAGATCAAAAGAACAAATATGATTTAATGAATTTGATTAAATTAACATGTACGATTGTAGCTGTGTAATTTGTTTTTACGTTTTTTTTAAATCCTCATTTTCCAGCTGTTGTAATTTTGAGCATTACAATGAAGAATGAAGAACAAATAAGATCATCAAGAGAATAAGGTTATCCTCAATCAGGAGGATGAGAGAGTATAAGATAGCCAAAAATAAGATCAAGAAGCCATGATACAAGAATTCAAGATGGAGAAAAAGGAGGAGAGCATTCTAATTCCTTGTGAAGAAGATCATTTGAAGGAGATGTTTATTACGCAAACTTGCACCCGTGTCTCAAATTTGGAAGAATTGAGTCTTTGAGTCACCAATGGGACTATCTCTAAGTGTGGGACCTTGTACATTTAAGACATACCTCTGGAGAAGGTCGGTTCCTCTACCTATTTCTAATGCTACTACTATTTCCAATGCTGGAAAGGGAAACTAAGCTAATAATGCCAAGGGACTAGGGATAGAAGGGTAACATGGAAATGAAAAACTAAACTAAGGAAGGTGATAACACCATAAAAAGTGGGATTAACACTATCTGTTTTGAGTGAAAACGAATGAAAAAACATAGAGGGAGGCCAAACATGCCCAACACAAAGTAGAATCCATTCACCTACTCGATTTCATGAAACGCAACAAGAAAATGGAGTTGCAAGGGATTTAAAATGACACAACAAGCACGCAATGTGAAGGGAGGCAAGAAAGAAGAATATAAACACATCAAGGCAGAGAATAGTCACAAAACAATGCTTTTATTATTTCTTAGGATGCATAATCTGTTACAATGGCATATGAGGTTGATATCCACATGCAAGAACCAGATCTAGAGGTCTACAACTCAAAATACAAATATGGATAACCCTTAGCAAATGCTAGAAGATCCAAAATGTCCAACCCTTTACAATATGCAAAGCTCTTACATTTATAGATGAATCAATGAGAGAAAAGAGGAGGAGGGAAAATCCCATTTGAAAACTCAACCAATAATAATGAATGCCTACAAATCCACCTGTAATTTATCAAATACACATCTCCAAGTTTGTATGGTGTGTAAGAGAAGGAGGTAAGATCCATATTAAATCTGGTGGTTGGAGTAATAAGATTTGCTCAATAATGGTGTGATAGATGTTTTCCAGCCTCTCACCAACAAAATCCCATTAAAATTTGAATTTGAATGGTCTAGAGTGTAGCCCATGTCAATAGATTTCCAACAAGGTCAGGCACGCAAGAATCTAAGCACTGGAGCAGAAGTTATGACTGTTAGAAGATCTGCAGTGCAGCTTGGACACGCAAGACACATGGCGCACATTGATTGACTGAGAGATCGACCAACTGTATAATTGATTTTTCATTTTTGACCACGTGTCACCCAATGGTTCGTTGTAATAATTTGGTACCCTGTTGGCGTGCTTTGATTGGTTACGTGTAGCACACTCAATGTTTGGTAGATGCCATGTGGAATATGAGGGTGTAGAGGAAGAGTGAGGCATGAGAGGAAAGCAAAGGAAGGACACACAAAAAGGTGACACACATGGGAGAAATGGGAGAATCACCCAAGGGAGAAGCAAATGGTTAATTTGTAATTATTACAAAAATAATGTGCAGGGACAAGGAAGAAGGACATGTGAGGAAGCCAAGGACTTAACTGATTTTGGAAAGCAAGTCTAGGGTGTGCACATAGGGTGCATACAGTGCTAGGAAAAGGTGAATACGCAGAGGGTGTGGGTGAGTGGAAAATGGAACAAAGAGGAAAAGTAAAAGAAGAGGTGAAGGAAATGAGGAGCACGTAAGGGCGCGTGAGGAATCTGTAACCACAAGAATGTGCCCAAGGAGAAAATGAGGTGTGTAACCTTCAATATATAACCTTCACAGCCAGAATGTGAATACAAGTTATCAAAGAACTATGAGAGTTATTTATATAACAGTTTTGGATACTTTCGGTGCAAATTTCCTGCTAGACGAAGGAAATTAGTAGCCTGGAGTATCCATTGGGAATGGATTTTGTTATGTGATTAGGAAATTCTAATTGGTGACCTTGAAGAACTACCCCTCGAAGTCACTTAAGGAAAAAATTTTGAACTTTGTTCTGAATCCTACCAAACTATTGAAGACTACTGGAAGATGACTGACACCCTAGAAGCAACAAAATAGCGTGCACATGAAGCACATGAGAAGAAAGAACTATATACAAAAAAAACAATGTGCACGTAATGCACTTAGAGGAATTGAAACTACTCTAATATATATAATGATGCATGAAACTTAATGGAAGGGTTTAAGATAGATCCCATTGACTGGGATTGATAGTGTGCCTCCATCAAGACGAGTCAATTCAAAAGAGTTAGCCTCTTTGCACAAACTGATGATGTGTGGGAAACTCCAAAGTGCATCAAACTTTGAATGACATCCTAGTTTGGCTCTATCAACATCCCACTTTAAAACTAAGTCCGCAACTTTGAAAGCTTCTGACCTAGCCTTTCTGTCGAACCACTTCTTTGTTGATTGTTGATGTTGTTCTAGCTTGATCATGGCATCATTCCCTGATTATTCAAGCTCAATTAGCTCTGCCATTCCGAGTTCTCTCTAATTTTTGCTCTCGAACTCTAACTGCTGGGAAAAATCTAATGAAGGCAACTCAAGAGATAAAGGGAATATAACTTCCTTTTCATAAACCAATTTATAAGACAATGTACCAATTGCCTTCTTCATCATGATTCTATCTTCCCAGAGCACACATGAGACCTTTTTATGCCACTGCATTTGGCTGATATTCATTATTCGCTTTATGATCCTGATCAAGTTTTTTTTGTAGACTCTGCCAAGCCATTACCCTGAGGGTAATAATTAGAATAATTCTTCAAATATATTCCAAGACTAAGAGCCCAATTAGTGATTTTGGTACCAAGGAAGGATTTTGCATTATCATAGATAATGGTTTAAGGGATGCTAAGCCTTGTTGCAACACCCTCGAGAAATTCAAGGATGACTGACTCGGTAGATTCCCTAAGCGTGACAAATTATGTCCATCTATTGAAGTAATCCACAACTGTCAGCACCCATTTGTGGCCAATGTTTGAAGGAGGATTGATCATGCCTATGAAGTCAAGACCCCATTGTGTAAAAGGATGATCTGCTTGGATTGGTCGGAGGGGAAGCACTGCCAATTTATTCTTTCCTGCAAAGAAAGTGCACTCTTTGCATTTCATGACCCACTTGTTTGCATCCATGAACAAAGCAGGCCAAAAGAATCTTGACATTTTGATTTTAATTTTTGTGGTCTTGGCAGAGAAGTGTCCACCAAAGATTCTATCATGAAATTCTACTAACACTTTTTCAGTATGCGCGTTGTCGATAAATCTTAGCAACACGCCATCAAGATTCCTTTTGAAGAGAATACCATCAATCAAAACATATGGAATAGATTACATCTTTAGATGTATTCTATTTACTTTGTTCAAACCGAGAGGGTACATGCCCTTAGAAAGGAGTATAATCATTTCCTTTGTCCAGTTGCACACGTTAGGGGCAGCATTTTGTTTAGGTTCTACGCGTGGGAGATCTTCATCCAAAAATAATGAAGTCTCAAGTTCCTTCTGCGCATCCTCAACAAATTGTTTGTAGAGCATGCTACCTTTAACCAGCTTTGTGACTTTTATATTCACACCATACTCCATGATTTTGGTCACCCATCACATTCTATTCTTGTTGGTCTCTGCTCCCATTATGAAGTCTCTCACACTTATGTGAAAAACTAACACCTTGATGTGGTTTGTGGAGATCATACTCTTGAATTTATTGAGCATGCACATGATGGTGTAGACCTGTTTCTCCATGTGATTATACTTCAACTCATAATCCTTTAGTGTGTGATTGAAGAAAGCCACTAGATGTTCCAACCCTTATTCATTTTCTTGTGTGAGGACAACAACAACACTAGCATCAACACCATAAGCATGAAGTATGAAATCCTTGGAGTAATGCGGGTTGATGAGTGTTGGTGCGCTACCAATTTCTTTCTTGATCTTATTGAATCTCTTTTTTCCTTCTGCTATCTATTTGAAGGTTGTATCCTTTTTGAGCATGAGGGTGATGGGACTTACCACTCCTGTAAAGTTAGGAATGACGTACCTAACAAATTTGATTTTTCCGAGGAAGGACTGCAAGGATTTCTTGTGTGTTGGTAGAAAAAGAGCCAGGATGGCTGAAATGTGCTCAGGATCAATTGTGATGTCATCCTTTGAAACCGCATGGCCTAAAAGCTTGCCCTGCGCCACAACAAAATTGCACTTCTTTTGGTTAAGAGATACCCCAAACTTTCTACATCTCTCACATAATTTTTCCAGGTGCATCATGTGATCCGCGCTCTACTTTGAGAAAACAGTTATGTCATCGAGGTAAACCAGGATGAACTCATTGATGTATCCTTTGAAGGAAATATCCATATCACGCTGAAATGTTGCACCTACATTTGATAGACCGAAGGGCATCTTTTGATAAGAATATGTTCCCCACTTGGTTTAAACACAATTTTGTATTGATCCTATTCCTTGATTAGGATCTCATTGAAGCCAAAATACCCATCCAACATAGAAAATATCTACACGCCAGCCACAGTCTGCATAATTTTCTCCATAGAAGGAAAAGGATAATGATCCTCGAGGGATTCCTTGTTCAAATCTTTGAAATCAACACAGAGTTTGATTTCTCCATTATTGCGTACTGGAACAAGATTTGCGACCCAGGTAGAGTATTTAATGGGAAATATGATCTTCGCCTTGGTGATTTTAGATAACTCTTTCCTCATGAGAGGCTCTATCCATGGATTGACTGGCCTCTGCTTTTGTCTGGTGGACTTGATGTTAGGATCAAAGTCAATGGAGTGTTCAGCAACACTTGGAGTAAATCCTTTGAGGTTGTAGTCATTTCTTCATGTACATTCTTTCTACCCCAAGCACGTCAGCCTATCACCCAGGATGCACTGGGCGCTCACCCAAGGTGAGCGCGGGCACCGAGCCCCTCCTTTATGTGAGCTTTGCGAGAATGGTTCGCTATTAATGGAGAATGAGTTGTAAGAATAGAAACATAGAAATTCACTCAAAAATAGAAGATACAGATAACAAATCCATGCACAGATGCATCATAAATGGGAATGAACATTGCAAATAAGCAAAATGAAGCTAGATCTGACTTAGAATAATATGAAAAACACAAGGGTTTACTCTTAAGAACATGAATAACCAGAATTACACACACACATATAGATTTATAAACATTTATAGTGGCTTCATTACA
This sequence comes from Taxus chinensis, assembly GCA_019776745.2. Taxonomy (NCBI): domain Eukaryota; kingdom Viridiplantae; phylum Streptophyta; class Pinopsida; order Cupressales; family Taxaceae; genus Taxus; species Taxus chinensis. Next base: position 78,132,117 of record CM034149.1, read on the forward strand.
TCATAAGGGTCATGTAGACTAAATACATCAAGGAATATTATCTTAAACCCTCCAAAAATACTCTGCAGAGAGAGCTCTTAGCTATTCTACCCATTACAACACTTGTTCATACGCAAACCCATGCATATATGCTCAATAACATCCTTTCAAGTGTTTCTGCAACACCTTGTTACTACTTAAAACTCTCTCTATCCCTACTAGCATCATAACATCACTTGGTTATTACTCTCCTTTTTTTTTTTATTCTCACCCAAGCACTCCTTTAAATAGGATCTGGACGCATCGCTTTGGTGTCTTTCATGAACAAATCGCATGCCAAGTGGAAGTGTGGTCCTCCATGGTCAAATATCTATGCCAACTTATAAATGCCTCCACTACATGTAATGACTATCTTGGGAATATTCCTTACATGGAATATTCATTTCTTGACCTCTAAGGCTCCACGCTGCCACCTTATCCATTTGTCACACATACTCAGGCTTTGTTGATAATTTTTGCCCCTCATGGGCCAAAACTTCCCAACATGGTCCTAAAGCAGCTATAAGCTCTTGAGTGCACCCCACAGGATGTAAGCAAGATCATAGGTGTTTTAAGGTCTTGGGAAGCAATTGCAAGTGTGTCAGAACATTCAAGATGCAATCTGTCCATTTCAGACCATCCTGGGATCAGTACCCTATCGTAAGGCAAAAATGGCCTCTGACCCCAAAAAATTGAGGAAAAATAAATCATAACAGAAAATTTTAACATTTTTTGTTCTAGGCACCCTTTCCCCTCTCCTCCACAATTTTTTTTGGAAAAATTCAAAATTAGGCTCAAAAAAATAAAACATGCTCATCTAGCCTTAAAGGGCCAACCGAGCTAGAAAATAGCTCAGCGAGTTTAGGGGTTTGCATTGGTAAGGAAAGAAAGAATGACTTTACGAGTAGCTCGGCGAGATACTCGGGAAATCTGAGTTAGAAAAGGTCGCAACGGGGTCAAGCCGAGCTAGGTTGAAGTGGTGCATGCAGAGGGCGGAGAGCTCACTTCAGTGAGCTAGTAGGTGAAGGGCCGAGTTGGGAAGCATGAGTCGGTCAGAATCGGTGGAGGAACAACTGAAGGGATGAATTGGCCATTGAAGCGTCAGACAAGCTAGGAGTTTGAGTGGCGCAGAAGGATTATATAAACCCGAGCTCGCAATAGTGGTGAACGAGCTTCACGGAAACGAATGTATGGACCAAGCTTACAGAAAAAATGGAGGCTCGACTCAACGAGGCGTGGAAAACGAAATTGGCATTGGTGAACAAGTTCCATGCCAAAAACTGAACGAGTTGAATAAAGTTGGCTATGGCCAATTCAAATATGCTGTAGCAAGTTTGATGGATGTGAATCGACGTTCGAATAAGTCACAGAAGGTTGGAGTTGGTGGGAGTTGACTCAGCTCGATTGACATCGACAAAGGAATGGAGAAGGGCCAACTCAAATGTAGGGGCATCAAGTTACAGACATGCTCTCTTGAGCGAGAAAAGGTAAACTAGGGTCCAAACCTTGAAAGCTTTCGAGTTTTTGAGGATTTGGCATTCGGAGATGTTGTTGAGAAAATCAAGAAAAAGTGAGCCCAACCTCCATAGTGTGAAACATCAAAAGCCCGAAAGGGCGGTGACGTGGATCAACGCAGTGCGTTACAAAGGTAAAGTTTTGGTTATGGGTCAACGTAAGTTGGAAATTTTTGGAGTTTGGGGGTATAAGGTTTTGGAGGTAGTTTTTGGGGTTGTGTTGGTGAGAGGACCGAAGTCGGCGTAACGAGGAGTCCGAAATAGAAAACACCAAAACATCGAAATACATGCGACGTGGCACGAGCTGGGTGTTTCGGGAGTCAAACCCATATTGGGGTCAATGCAAGTTAGGTTGTGGGAGACGCTGAGTTGGAAAAGCAACGTGGAATTAAATAGGAAACAACTCAGCGATGGGAAATGTAACTCGATGAATGGAGAAGATGGCTCGATGGAGTCCTACAAACCCTTGTTTTGCCTGAATTTCAAACTAAGATATCTCATGTAATTTTTATCCAAATTGGTCAAAATTATGCTTTTTGGAAAGGGTATTCAATGAAGAATACAATGGTCAAGACTAATTTTAGTTCCTAGGAGGTTAGATATAGGTAAAATCCTAGTGAAACATCAAGGGAAAAAATGGTGATATCTTCTAATGTACTCGCTCGTTTCTCACAAAGTTACATACATTTGAAAGGTGTTTTCGGGATCTACAACATGGAAACATGAGATTTTAGATTTTGGTGTTTGTGAAAATCCAAAAAATGGCAGAGATGAAGTAGTTGGTGAGATCCATTAATGAAGGTAGGGTCATCATGATGCTATAAGAGCTAGACTAGACATGGGGTGCAATCATAGTCAATTTCTTCAACCACAAGGCAAACCATTAATGAAAAAGGAGATTTTGAAGATCTAAATGCACTCATTCCAAGATTAAAAAATATTTTTTAGAGGATTTTTGGGCAAATTTAGGATTCATTTTTCTCTCTCCTCTGCAAATCTTCCACTATAAATTGTAATGAGGGGCATTGTTCTAAGGTTGGATAATTCTGCTTTGCACCCTCCCTTCTTCTCTTGTTTATAAGTGATTTTGTGGAGTTCAGAACTCCCATTCAAATTATAATGCAATTTTTGCCCCTTGGCCATTTTACTGTGGAGCAATAATATAAGTTTGTGGATGAATTTCAACCCTCTCTTATGTTCATTGCATTCTCCTCATCTTTCATTGCAATCTTGGTTATATGTGCATGTTAGATTGTGTTACATGTTTTGATAGTTTGTGTTTAATGGTGAATAGATTTTTCATAAGAAACTGGTTTGTGTCAATGTTCATCCTCTTTAGTCTTGTTCATTTTCATTCCTATGTAAGGAAAATTATTCAGCATTCCTTTTGATGCATCACCCCCAGTAGAATTATGTTTTACTTTTCTTGCATCCTTCTTCCTTGTCTACTTTGCATTTTAGAGTAGGGTTTAGATTAGTTTCTCAGGCTGGTGAGTGGTGATAAATATAGGAATAGGAAGCCGACCTTACTCCAGAGAGATTTCCCGATTGCAAATTCCCACACTTTGGGAAAAGCTCCATGTTATGAAATCACACTGACTGTATCAATCCTTCAAATTGCAAATAATCAGGGGTGATGTGATTATGCATCAACAGTTTTGGCACACTTGGTGAGACAAAGAAGTCTTTTTTATAAGATTTGAAGCCATTTTCATTGTTTTCGGACGTAGTAATTGCAAGTTCTTCAATTTCAGAGTTTTCAACTCTCAGGATGAACTCTGAAATCAATTTTCAAGGGCTTAACTTGCTCAAAATAAGTCCAAATTTCACCAGCTGATAGATTAGGACCTAAACTTGAAAAGAGTATTTTTTTATTTTTAAAATTTTGACTTTCAAAATTTTGGGGTTTTCTCAATTTTGGGATTTCAGGTTTCAGGATTTTACACCTTCCGATATTTTAGGATTTTGGGGTTTTGGGTTTCGGAAGTCCATCAATTTTAGACCTTTTGAATTTTGGAGTTCAGAAGTCTCCTGCTTTCAAATTTTGGGGTTTCCTCAATTTCAAACTTTCAGGGGTTTTTAGTTTCGGAGATCTCTGCATTTCGGGATTTCAGGACTATCAGTTCAAAACAATCTTAAACCTTAAGAAAATTAGCTTTCAAGCCCTTCAAAGTTCATTTTTATTCTATTAAATTTGGTGTGTGGCTTGGAAAAATCTAGCCTTTTGGGTCTCATCTCTTATCACATTTGGCGACTCCGAAGGGAATAGGACTCAGTGGTGGTGTAGGAATACAAGTTTTCCAAGTATATGAGAAGGATCCAAACTCGTTCATGAGAAAGAGAGGAAGGTAATTTTGAGTACTTGCAATTATATCCGCATAAAGGTACAAGAGGAAGAAGACCACAAAGATCATCATCCCCTCCAAGTAGAGCATTATCTAAATCTCCGCCCAACAGACATTTCCTTCTATTGGCATAGCAACTGATTAACACGATGAGATCCCTCTCCACCATCAGTTCAAGCTTTTGGTGTGACGGCAAGTTGTGCAACTCTGATACCAAACGACTTGCCGTCACACCAAAAGCTCGAACTGATGGTGGAGAGGGATCTCATCGTGTTAATCAGCTGCTACGCCAACACCCTCTCGTACGATGGAGCCGGGTATACACCAAATCGGCTCAAAAATATTAGGAGGCAGTGACAGCAAGAATTTTCCGGGAGGTCACCCATCCCAGCACTACTCTGGGGCTAGTGCGCTTAACTACCTGGTATCAGAGATGCACGACTTGCCCTCACACCAAAAACTTGAACTGATGGTGGAGAGGGATCTCATCGTTTTAAACAGTTGTTATGCCAATACCCCCCCACACGATGGAGCCAGGTATACACCCAATCAGGCCCAACAACATTAGGAGGAAGTGACACCAGGAATTTTTCGGGAGGTCACCCATCCCAGAACTACTCTGGGGGTGGCACGCTTAACTGCCTGGTATCAGAGATGCATGACTTGCCGTCACACCAAAAGCTCGAACTGATGGTGGAGAGGGATCTCATCGTGTTAATCCGTTGTTACGCCAAGACCCTCCCACACGATGGAGCTGGGTATACACCCAATTAAGCCCAACAACATTAGGAGGAAGTGACACCGGGAATTTTTCGGGAGGTCACCCATCTCAAAACTACTCTGGGGATGGCGCGCTTAATTGCCTGGTATCAGAGCTACACGAATTTTGGTGTGAGAGCAAGTCATGCAACTCTGATACTAGGTAGTTAAGCGCGGCAGCCCCAGAGTAGTGCTGCGATGGGTGACCTCCCGAGAAATTCCCGGTGACACTTCCTCTTAATGTTGTCGGGCTTGATTGGGTGTATACCCGGCTCCATCGTGCGGGAGGGTGTTAGTGTAGCAGCTGTTTAACACGATGAGATCCCTCTCCACCATCAATTTGAGCTTTTGGTGTGACGGCAAGTCGTGCAACTCTTATACCAGGTAGTTAAGCGCGCCTGCCCCCAAAGTAGTTCTGGGATGAGTGACCTCCCGGGAAATTCCCAGTGTCACTTCCTCCTAATGCTATTGGGCATGATTGGGTGTATACCCGGCTCCATCGTGCGGGAGGGTATTGGCGTAACAACTGATTAACACGATGAGATCCCTCTCCACTATCAGTTTGAGCTTTTGGTGTGACGGCAAGTCGTGCAACTCTAATACCAAATGACTTACCGTCACACCAAAAGCTCAAACTGATGGTGGAGAGGAATCTCATCATGTTATTTAGTTGCTATGCCAACACCTTCAAACAAATAGGGTTCTTAGGTGAATCATAATGACACATCTACAAGAAAAACCACTGTAAGGTCCACCAAATCCTTATGTTCACTTTACAGGAAACAACCCATTGACACTTAATGCTCAAAACCCTATCTCGGTGGCGACACTAAAAAACATACCTTATTTCACTTGTGAGAATCACACAACTCCAACTGATCATATAAAAGATATTTCAAACATCTGCACCATTAACGAAATAAATGAAGTAGATGTTGCAGTCAAGTTATATTTTCCTTATTCAAAGGCAAGGCATTGCAATGGTTTAGGAGCTTGACAGTGGGATCTATCTAAAATTAGGATCAAATATGCACAGCCATCTGTAATCAGTTTGGAGAAAAAGGAGACAATTTTTCCTTGTTGGAACAATTAACAACCATCAAGAGGGCTCATAATGAGCAGATGATAGATTTCAATTTCTTATTCCAGCGATCATGGGACCGGATTTCTTTTTCTGTGAGGCCGACAACAAAAGGTGCATTCCTATACTTTTTGAAGGCTCTAAATTCAAATATAACAATGATGATCTAGTCCATGGGAGGAACAACACTGCTAGGTGCCTATGACATAGCTATCAGAGTTGAGAATTGCCTCATTCAGGCTGACAAGTTAGCAACAAGGCCACTGATGCCTCTATATCTGAAAAATGGGAACTCTTATGACTAATCAAGCACTTGAAATATCCCTTGTTTTGACTGTGTTTCGACTCTAAGAAATCAAAACAATAATGAAGATTCTACTTCTTCGAGAAATCCATTTGAAAATCAAGAGCTTAAGAAAGTCTTGCAAGAGATAGAAATATGACAGCAGGAAATGACAAAGGTACAACAAGCATTTGGGAATGAGCTAGTTGTTATCAAGAGACAACAGACTCAAAACTCTAGGCCTTATCAGCCTATAATTCTGACAAGAAATCCTTCGTTTCAGTCAAATAGGCCTCAAGTCTAAGCTCCAAATCAAAACTGACAGCAGGAAATGACACAGGTACAACAAGCATTTGTGAATGAGCTAGTTGTTATCAAGAGACAACAGGCTCAAAACTCTAGGCCTTATCAGCCTATAGTTCTGACAAGAAATCCTCCTTTTCTGTCAAATAGGCCTCAAGTCTAAGCTCCAAATCAAAACTAGAACCAAGGACAACCATAAGCTAATAGGAAATTCTGACCATATGATCAAAATGCAGCCTCATTAATAAATCACACCTTGATGGTCTAGACTCAAATTGGTGTAGTCCCAAGGGCCAATATGAATGAAGAAAACCAGTGGTAGGAAAACACACAGGAAACAATCCTCTTGTTTCAATGGTACAGTAAATCAAGATTTGATGGTTCAAATGGGTTGTGTGGTCCACGAACCAAACGAGGAATAAAATCAACAACAAGCAAGCCATAAGAAAGCCCTTCAAACTGAAACAACATTGGTAAATTGACAGGTGGAAGATTTTTGTAGAAGAAGAGGAACATAGAGGAAGGGCAGTCGTCTAACCCAAGTGATTCTCAACCTAATCTCACGTCACGTAAGGTGCTAGTAAGCCAAGTGCAACCATGAATGTGCAAAATCAGCCTAAGGAACCCATTGTACCTCAACACATGTAAGTACCTATTCACAGATCAATAAAAAAATGTTCCAAATAAGGGGTAGCAAAAGGAGATCCCATTCTCCTTTGAAAATCATAGATTAGATGCAAGTAAACACGTGTGAACATCTCCATGTGGGAGTCAGTGACAATTCCAGAGCAATGAGATTTTTTGCAAGTTGCGATGACAAACTAGTCCATGCATCAAAGGAGACACCTAGGGATCAGGGAGAATGTTCTTACCAATGTCCATGCAACAAGATGGATGTCAACCAAGTAAGAATCTGAAACCTCCACCTTTCTATGTCTCGTTGATTGTCTGGAAATAAGTTAGTGCACAACTGCATGATTAATTCTGGTGCATAAGTAGCTCAGTAATGCTAAAGCAAATAGAGTGATAAATTGGGCTATAAAATATGAATTGGTATTAAAGGGAGTACTGCAATTGGATGAGACAACAGTAGGGACAATTGGAGTAATCAAAGAGTTGAGCCTAACATTGCATGCATGTCCCAATGTGATTGTCTTGCAAGATGTTTCTGTAATCGACTTGCCACCACTCTTTGCATTATGCTTGTCAAGGGATTTCACATCCAAAATTGGTGGATATATATCTATATATTGGTTACACATGATTTTTAGGATGAGATATATAGCTAAGACCATAATCAGGTCGAAGCCTATAACCAAATTTCACATTGACCCGCATGTGCCTAGCACCATCAATGCAAATTGCTCAGCTTTTGATCAAGAATAGTGCTCAAATGATCATGAAGCAGACACCAAAGTGTGTAATATTCTAGATCTAACACTAGATGAATGGGAAAAAAAATACATGCATTTGATCCATATAAAGAGATGAAGGAAGTTGAATTAGGAGTGTATTGCGTACATGAAGAGAATTCACCCATTCCCAGCCTCACCAATCCAGAAGATAAAGATGACAACGATGTATGGAAAGTATTTTTTGATGGTTCAAAAAGTAGACAAGGGGCCGGAGGAGGTGTAATATTGGTATCTCCACAAAATTTCAAGTACCATTCAACTTTCAGATTCCAATTTGCATGTTTGAACAACACGATGGAATATGAAGCTCTAGTTCATAGACTTCACTGGGTCAGAAAAATGGGTATTAAGAACTTACATGTGTTTGGGGACAGTGAGCTGATTGTTAATCAAGTTAGGGTGTAGACACCTATAATTTAGATCGAGCAATTTAAATACTTAAATTGCGTTAATTATACCCTTTCCCGCAAATTGACGACATATCTTCAATATCACACATTTTCTCTGCTATCGTCATTAATTAATTACATTACGTTAGTTAATTAACTCTTCTATCCAACAATGACGCTAATTAACGACCTTCCATTAATTAAGCTCCGCTTTCTATCTACATTAATTAATTATTTCTAATTAATTAATACCCTTCTATCTAGATTAATTAATTATAATTAATTAAGCTCCCCTTTCTATCTACATTAAGTAATTATTTCTAATTAATTAATACCCCTTTCTATCTAGCTTAATTACTTATTTCTAATTAATTAATACCCCTTTCTATCTAGATTAATTAATTATTCTTGATTAATTAATTCTCTTCTATTTAATCAATAAATAGTCACTTATTTGATTAAATCCCTCTCATAATCTAAATCATGCTAATTATTCCTCTAAAAAGCTTCTATAAGCTTACACACATATTAATTAATCACTTTGGTTAATTAATAAAGCCCCTCAGACCCCATGGGTCACTATAGGACAAACTAAACTCTCCCAAGGTTGACTTAACCTTTTCTAAACTTCGCTTATCCACAACTAACCCAACCTCTCCATTTATCCCACATGAAGAGGGATGTAGAGATTATTCTATCCACACTCCTAAATGAACATAAAACATATACTATAGTCATTGTATCATCTTTGAAGCATTCTTCCATTAGAAGAGCTAGCCTTCTCCATTTCTTACATTCATCCACCCAAGTTTTTGAAGTCATAGAGATATGTCAAGTGGTCTTGTAACTATGATTTGACAAGAATCGATTATGAGAAACCTTGGGATTTCAAGCACATAATCAACTTTTTAATTGCTAGAGATCTACATAGGTTCAATCTCATCTTATTTTAGCATTCAATAAGAGATAGAAGTTAATTTATTTAGAATAGTAGCTTGAAATGTTTATTTCATGTTTAATGTAGAAATGTTGATAGGTTAGCTTTGCTTAAGCTCTTAGCATGATGATGCATAAGTTTAGTTTAGCATTGTATTGAAACTACTAGGTGTTAGTTTCAATTCTACTTATATAGCTAACTATTTCATGCATACATATGGCATGCCCGGTGGGACTTACTCCATTGTCCTTTGCACTTAATTTCAAGTTTTTGTAGTTAAGTTTCAATTTTAGTTACTAACTCTCTTTTTGCATATATTGACATAACTTGTTTTTCTTAACTTGTTTTGTTGAGTTTGAATGTGTTGAGTCTTCCTTATAGGTATAAAGGAGATGAAGTGATATCAAAATTTGAATTGATGGGAAAATTCAAGATTTTTTCATGTTTTCATTTTTAGAACTTGCTTTTTCAACATTCTACATGCTAGTTTTGTCAATTTCTTGAAAATCTTAAATTATTGAGCATGTAGGTTAGTGTTTGATAGTGCTGAGTCTTCTATTTACATATTAATGTTGTGGGTTATTGTCAAAATTGAATCTTAGTGAGAAATTTTCAATATTTTATCATGTTTTCATTTTTAGAGCTTACTTTTTCATCATTCTACATGTTAGTTTTGCCAATTTCTTGAAAATCTTAAATTTGTGAGCACGTATGTTAATGTTTGATAGCATTGAGTCTTCTATTTATATATTAATTTGATGGGTTGTTGTCAAAATTGAATCTTGATTGGAAAATTTTGACTATTTTGTAAATTAAGGGACATTTTTTGAGTGCATGTCAAGTGCATACCTATGAGCATAAGAGCATATGCGTAACCCATCTTCCGAAGGCCATAACTTTTGCTCCCGAACTCGAAATAAATCCATTTTTTTTGCTTTGGAAAGGTATTGAAGTTAACTATGCAATGAAAATATAAATTTGGGATTTATACCTACATACTTTTTTGTTTTATTTTTTTTAAACTGGTCATTTTCTAACATGTCTAATGTTTTGATGAATGTTGTATTTCCATGCTTTACTTGATTTAGACCAAAGCGTATGTATGCTCTTCTCTTGCACCTTGTTGTGATCTTGAGAATCAAAAACAACTTTGATCTCTATCTTTTTAACATATATATATGGGTATAATAATACCAAACTTATTTACGTGAACTATTGTTGTTACACAACAATATCCAAAGGGAAATGGACATGGAATTCAAGGGGTTGATCAATAGTATAGTGCTAGTGTATCTCAACAATATCAAAGTGTTATTTAAAAATGCAGTAAATCATCTCTTTCATCTAAGACATGTGTTTCAAAGGCGTAGAAGGTTCGGAGTGTCCCTAAACCCAAAGAAGTGCTTGTTCCTAGCTCACAAAGGAAAGATTCTAGGCCATATGGAGTCAAAATAATGGTTGAAATATTGACCTGGGAATAGTTAAAGTAATTCGAGAATTACCCTTGCCAAGCCATAAGAAGGCTATTTAGAGCTTCTAAGGAAGGATTCAATTTTTTCCTACAAGTTTGTACCAAACTTCGCCACTCTGGTGAAGCCAATAACGCATATGTTAAAGAAGAGTCATAGGCATTCAAGTGGAAAAACGAGGGTAAATAAATTTTTGAAGGAAATCAAATAAAGCTATATCCCAAGCTCTAAATCTCGTGAATCCATACTTTTCTAAAGAGTTAATGCTCTATGCCTTCTCTGGTTCGGACACAATTTCCGCAATCTTAGTGCAATAAAACAAAGAGGGATCGGAGAAGCCAATTGCATTATTCAGTCAAGGTATTGGAAGACTATGAGAGTTAGGTACTCTTTCATTGAGAAGCACATTCTCACGGTAATAAGGATCCTAAATAAGTTCAAGCACCTAGTCTCAAACATCAGGATCCAATTATTGGTGTCACATGCAGGAATCAAGGATTTCCTATTAAACAAGGATTTGAATGAGAAACGTGTAGGGTGGATCACCCATGTCATGGAATACGACATTGAGATTAAAGTCACCAAGCTAGTTCATGCGGAAAAGGTTTTTGTGAACAATTAGCCTCTGAGTCAACATGTTGAAGACATGTAACCGAAAAGAAACTTCGTTTTGGTGCTACAAGATGATCAGGAGCATGCAAATGATAACATGTGCCTGTTCCTTGTTGGACTCAAGACATGATACACTTCCTACAAATAGGTCTATGACCTCTAGAAATGAGAAAAGAAAAGAGGAGATACTTCATATTACAAGCTATTCCATATGTGTTTGTTGATAATGTTCTTATTCAAGAAGGATGTAAATGGCATGTCCTATTGAGGTGTATTAGAATAAGATAAAAATGAAAGAATATTGTATGAGTTTTACGATGCAAAAGTAGGCAGGTGAATTTTCTCCATGGGTAACAATTATCAAATATAATGAAAGGTGGGTTATTATTGTCCCACAGTTTTTGAGTGACTGTTATAAGTGGATAAAAAGGAGTAAAAAATGTGCATTCTTTACACCGGGAAGGAGAAGCTAGGTTGCACTTCCATTGTATCTGATCTTCAGTTGACCAACCATTCATGTAATGGGGATTGGAATTCATTGGATTCATTAATCATAATTAAAGACCTAGGTCATAAGTGGATTATAATAACGTCAAATTACTTCACGAAGTGGACCGATGTAGTGTCTCTCAAGGAAGAAAACAAATCTAGCATACTAGAATTCTATGAAGGAACAATCAAAAGCTTTGGTGTGATCCGACCACTATCATTTTAGATAATGAATTTTGCATTCTTAGGTTCAAAGATCACAGAATGAGCTGTCAGGAACATGAATCTACTTGATCACCTCATCAAACTATTATCCTATAAGGTAACGAACAAGCAGAATCCACAAACAAGAACTTGTTGAGGATCATTAGGAGGAATCTCTGGAGATGAGAATCAAAGGACATGGCATACTAAGCTCAAATAAGCATTGTGGGCTGATAGGATAACACTAAAAAGATCAACAGTTGGCTCTCCCTACAAGTTGAGTCTACGATAAAGAAGCAGTGTTGCCATATCATTGGAGCTACCTGCATTGAAGCTCATGAAGCAATTGGAGTTTTCAGAATTTGAAACAATGGAGGATATGTATGCAAAGTTAATAGAATTGGAAGAAATTAGAGAGCATGCCATGCAAATGATGGAGAAAGATCACGCCCTAGTCAAGAAATGGTTTGATAAGAAAGTAAAAGCAAGGACCTTTCAGGAGGGGGATCTAGTTCTGAAATGGTATGTAGATTGGGAAAAACTGAGCAGGCATTCCAAGTTTGATGCCATTTGGAGTGGCCCCTACAATGCCTTCCAATTGTATACATTAGATGGAGAGGAAATTCCAATTCTAGTCAACATAATCTATCTTAAACATTGCTACTGAAAAAGAAAAGTTTCACCCTTGTACATATTAGTTTAGGCTTTTCAATTCCTCTAAGTGTGTATGCACATTGTCTTGTTGTAGGTTAGGTTTCAATTTCCCTAAGTGCTTTGGCATAGGTTTTGGTTGCTCCTAATTTGTATCGTTGTGCAGTTCAATGTGCCTCCCGAATGAAGTTGTAACAGGAGAAGTTCATACTTGTGACAAAGAGCCGTAAATCTCAAAATAAAAAGAATGTTGAACAACTAAAATCAGGTTAAGGACTGATTTTAATGAGTTTTCATTCTTTGATTCCTTCAAGGATCACAAGTGAACTTCCAAGTGCCTCCGCTAGATTGGGAAAACAACCTCCAACATCATGTCGAATAGTGGAACTTTCAGAAGAAAGAGAAAATCCAAATTTAATAGAGTTCCATGATGTAAAAAAATTGAAAATTGTCTTATTCAAAATTTTGCAACATGTCATACATGCCAAACAATCATTAGTTGTGTGCTCCATACTCGGCGGAATCAAGTTTCAAGACAATCCAATTAAGTCTCGCAGAACAGGGTTGTAGAGAGAAATAAGTGAAAATCTCCGATCAAGGCAATTTTCTACTCTCACAAATCTTAGTTTTAAGATTTTCTTATGAAAATTGAGAGTGTAAGTGGCATATCAGGTTCAACGATGTGCAGATGGTTTCTGAGTTTAGCTTCATTAGTTTCAGGGTCAAGTTACAGGTATATAGTGACTCCGTGCCCAATGGGTATGCCTAGGCTACCGGTTCAAAACATCTAGCAGGAAGATGTCCCCGTGAGTCACCAAATTATTGACAATTTTTGTCCCCCATGGGCAAAAATTACCCAAAAGGGTCCTAAAGCAGTTACAGGCTTCAGAGTGGGCCCCAGAGGGTGTAAGCAGGATCATAGGTGTTTTCAAGGTCTTGGGAAGCAATTGCAAGTGTTTCAAAACATTCAAGATGTAATTTGGCTAGTCAGGGCCATCTCGGAACAAATACCCCATCGTAAGGCAAAAATGGCCTCCAACCTCGAAAAAATGAGGAAAAATGGCTCATGATGGAAAATTTTAACATTTTGTGTTCTAGGCACCCTTTCCCCTCTCCTCCATCAATTTCTTTGGAAAAATCCAAAATCAGGCTCGAAAAAATCAATTTCCTCATTTGGCCTTAAAGGGCCAACCGAGCTAGAAAATAACTCATCAAGCTCAGAGGTTTGCATTGGTAAGGAAATTGAGAATGGCTTGTTGAGTAGCTCAGTGAGTAGAGTTAGAAAAGTTCATGGTGGGGTTGAGCCGAGCTAGCTTGAAGCAGTGCATGCAGAGGGTTGAGAGCTAGCTTCAGCAAGCTAGTAGGTAAAGGGCCGAGTTGGGAAGCATGGCTCGATCGACATCGGTGAAGCAAAAAATGAAGGGCTAACTTGGCCATTGAAGCATCAGAAAAGCTAGGAGGTCGAGTGGTGTGGAAGGATTAGATCAACCAAACTGAGCTCACAATAGTGGTGAACGAGCTTCACTAAAACAAATGAATGGACCAAACTTGCAAGAAAAATGGAGGCTTAGCTTGACGAGGCATGGAAAACAAAATTGACATTGGTGAATGAGTTCCATGACAACAACTAAGGGGCCAAGTTGAATGAAGTTGGCTATGGCCGATTCAACTTGGCCATAACAAGTTCAATGGATGTGAATCGACATTCGAATAAGTCACAGAAGGTTGGAGTCGGCGGGAGTCAACTCAGCTCGGTTGGCATCGGTGGAGGAATGGAGAAGGGCCAACTTGGCCATAGGGGCGTCGACGTGTAGAAGGGCTCACTTGAGTGAGAAAAGGAAAATCGAGGTCTGAACCTCAAAAGTCTTCATGTTTTTGAGGATTTGGCGTTCGGAGATCTTGTCGAGCGAATCAAGAAAAAGCGAGCCCAACCTCCAAAAATTGTGAAACATCGAAAGCCCAAAAGGGCGTTGACGTGGCTCAACACAGTGGGTTTCAAAGGTCAAAGTTTGGTTTGACGCAACGTAATTTAGAAATTTTTAGGGACTTTGTGGGTATAAGGTTTTGGAGGTGGTTTTTGAGGTTGAGTTGGTGAGAGGCCTGAAGTTAGTGCGGCAAGGAGTTCGAAATGGAAAATGCCGAAACACCAAAATGCATGTGACATCACACGAGCTGGGCATTTCGGGGGTCAAACCCCTTTCGGGTTGAATATGAGTTAGGTTGTGGGAGACACCAAGTTGGAAAAGTAACATGACATTGAACATGAAACAACTTGGCAGTGGGAAATGTAACTCGATGAATGGAGAAGATGGCTCGGTGGAGTCCTACAAACCCTAATTTTTCCTAAATTTCAAATTGAAATATCTCATGCAATTTTTATCCAAATTAGAAAAAATTGTGCTTTATGGAAAGGGGATTCAATGAAGAATAAAATGGTGAAGGTCAATTTTAGTTCCTAGGAAGTCAGATATAGTAAAAATCCCAGTGAAGCATCAGTGGAAAAAATGGTGATATCTTATAATGTACTTGCATGTTTCTCACAAAGTTATAGTCTTTGGAAAGGTGTTTTCAAGATCTACAACATGACGACATGTGATTTCAGATTTTGGGTTTTTTGAACCTCTAAAAATGGAAGAGATTAAGTGGTAGGTGAGATCCATTAATGAAGGTAGGATCATCATGAGGCTACAGGAGCCAGACTAGACATGGGGTGTAATCACAGTCAATTTCTTCAAGCACAAGGCAAACCATTAATGAAAAAAGAGATTTTGAAGATCTGAATGCACTCATTACAGGATTAAACAATGATTTTTGGAGGATTTTTGGGCAAATTCAGGATTCAATTTTCTCTCTCCTCCTTTGCAAATCTTCCACTATAAATTGTAATGAGGGGAATTGTTCTAATGTTGGATAATTATGCTTTGCACCCTCCCTTCTTCTCCTATCTGTAAGTGATTTTATGGAGTTCATACCTCCCATTCAAATTGTAATGTAAGTTTTTCCCCTTGGCCATTGTAATGCATTGTATCAAATTTTTGGAGCAATAATATAAGTATGTGGATGAATTTCAACCCTCTCTTGTGTTCATTGCATTCTCCCGATCTTTCATTGCAATCTTGGTTATCTGTGCATGTTAGATTGGGTTACATGTTTTGATTGTTTGTGTTTAATGGTGAATGGATTTTTGATAAGAAAATGATCTATGTTGATGTTAATCCTCTTCAGTCTTTTTCATTTTCATTCCTATGTAAGGCAGATTATTTAACATTCCTTTTGGTGCATCACCCCCAATAGAATTAGGTTTTAATATTCTTGCATCCTTCTTCCTTGTTTCCTTGGAATTTTAGAGTAGGGTTTAGATTAGATTCTCATGCTGGTGAGTGGTGATAGATACAAGAATAGGAATCCAACCTTTTTCTAGAGATATTTATTGATTGCAAAGTTCCACACTTTGGGAAAATCTCCATGTTATGTAATCACACTAACTGTCTCAATTCTTTGAATTGCAAACAATCAGGGGTGATGTGATCATGCATCAACAAGATTTTCACGTGTTTCTCCTATGAAAAATTCTTCAAAATATGGCTAAGTCCCTAAACCTTCTTGCCCCCATGCATGTCAACCTCTTCTCCTGCGCACCTTTCCCTTGCGTACTCTTTCCTGAGCACCTTCCTTCTTTCCTCCCACACGCGCTGACCTCTTCCTTGGGACTTAGTCAATTTCAGGGCCCAACATTACCCCACACTACGTGTGTTGTCCATCCTCAGAAACACTTTGCCATCCCACCCATGAATAAAGAATAGGGAAAATGAAAGACTCTGTGATTGAATAAAGAATGGAAGAATCTTTCTACTGTTGCATGAGAAGTGGTAAATCTTTCTTCACGAGGGATTCAATCTTAACCCAAGCATCTACCTCATTTTGTGCCTACTGAAGTAACTCATCCACCATCATGCTAACCTCATCAAAACTCATCTCATCCCCCTTAGCCTTTCACTTATCTTCAATGCTTTCCATTTGCTTGTTAAGGTTTCCTAATGCGTCCATCTTGTGAGTGAATTGGGGGTACAAATCTTTTAGTTTGTTTTTAATCAAAACCCTTAAAGTTTCAATTTCCTCTGATTTCTTCTCAACCTCAGATAAGATCCTGTCCCTCTCCACCCTATTGCCCTTATTTTTCTCTTGAAATTCTTTCAGATCCACTTCATGGTTGACAACTAATATGTTTGTTACTCTGTCTGTATCACTGCAGTTGTCATATACAACTTCTGCCATTTACGCCGTGGTCTTTACTAAGGCAACAAGCTCAGAATACTGAGTTAGTATATCCCAAATCTTTAAATTCTCTTCCTTTTTCTGGTAGGCCATTACTTCTTTCATTGATTCTAATGTAAGTGGTTACTTCTTCATGGTGAGTATGTGGGCTAAATCTTCCAAGCAATGCATGGTTGACTCCTATTTATGCTCAGGAGGGGCCAGGTTTGGGTGATTTAAGATAATGGCATCTGAAATGGCCTCTACCTTCTTGTGGACTTCAGACTCCTTCGCCTTTTCATCCCTCATCTCACGCCTTAACTACGCACTGATCAATTCCTTCTATTTTATCTCCCTGTCCCTCTCAATGAAATCCTCATTCTTTTTCTCAAGATCCTCCTGCAAGACCCTTATTCTATTGTTTCTACTAAAGATTCTTGCTTCCACATCCACCAATACTTTGTTGAGCACATTGCAAACTTGCTCATCTGACAGTTGTTGGGAATTTACAAGAGGGTTTATTTCCTTGGCATCTGGTGTCTTCATCAATGCATCACGATTTACCTCGAACTCAAGCTCATCAACGTGTGACTCAAAATCCTAGGATAACATTTTCCTCATGCGTGGGTACACACCTTCCTCATCAAAATAATACCAAGTGAGGAGTTGGTCTGCAGGCATTGTACTTTAGAAGCACACACTCAATACCTTTTTTGGATCATTAATATAAGTCGTAGCATGTTTCTGCGTTGCTACTCGGCCTTTCCCACCTGTGCGCACTGCCGTTGGGAAGCTTATTGCTAAGCTGGGGTCTCTACCCATACTCCCATACTCCTTTCCTACACTTGCGCTATCTTTAGTTTCCTTCAACACTTCATCGGTGCTTCACTCTACTTCATGCTCCACTAACTGTTGGATAATTCCTACTGCCTCCCTCTCTATAGTGTTATCTATCTACTCCTCGGTCAGGGTCGGGGCCTTCTGATCCCGCATATTTTCCTCCTCACTTCCTCCATTGGTATGGGTGCCCTCCTTATATTCCTTCTCCTCTTTATCCCCTTCTTCACTGGACTCGTGTACATTGTACACTTGAAGATTCTGAGCTTCCTCATGCTCTTCATTGTCTCCTTCATTTTCCTCCTCAGAATCATCCTTAATACTCTCTGTCTTCTATGAGTTCAAACCTTGCGCCACCATTTGCTTTTTCTTCACTGGTGATCCCAACACAGGGGAATCCTTATCAGTCGACTCTTCTCTCCTAGGAGACTCTTCTTTCTCTGGCAACTCCTTCCTGATGGGAGACTTCATTTATCGAATGTAGGTGCTTACACCCGCGCCTAACTCTTGCACCCCAACAGTTTTTCCTGTATGCACGCTTGGGACTTTCTCTACAGGAGTCTCTTCTCATTCTCTCTTCTTAATTACTACTTTCTTATTTCTCTTGGTGGGGTCCTCAGGGATTGATACATTATCTTCAATGTAAGTTCCCTTTTCAAACTTGGGCCTTAGCCACACATACAACCTTGCCTCTGTCCTACCTACAATAGGCAATGCCACCGATTTTACCATGTGTACATCATGAGATACGTACTTTTCTACATAGGCATGCTTCTTGGGATATACCAAGGTCCAACACATCTCGCAGTGATCCTGATCTACAACACTTAGATCAAATCCCAATTTCTTCACCTCTTTAAACATGTTTACTGTACCTTTAAAATACTGCAATGTGAAGGAGAAGGATAACTTACACCAAGGACCCTTAGCACCATCTATCAAGGTAAACCTGCTGATACAAACATGTTGGTATATGATGAATTCAACTTCTCCATCCACAAGTGCAGGCATCTGTTATGGTATCCTCCATTGAACTCTGAATGCGTCGCGCATCCGTTTATACCATTTATCTAAGAACACCTTGTGATTTTCCATCATGGTGTCACAAGTATAAGCTTTAAACCTCTTTATGGGGGATAGGTTCTCATATGGGTACTCCTAAACAAACTTATCTAGCCCATCAGACACTCTAATCTCTGAAAAGACAATGGTAAGGAGGACATTACCGAATATGATCTTCTTCCCGTCGCACACAACATCAATAATCTCCTTCACAATGAAAGCTAAGAGGTTGTAAATGGTTCCCTTTGAGATCTTGCAGCAGACATTCAACCAACTTTTGTTTATCTATGTCCATCTCTCTTGACCATTCAACTTTGTCACCAAGTGCACGACCATCCTCATAACAGGGTAGGTGATTGTAGTGATGTCAAAGTACCATGAACCCTTCTTATAGTCATATGCCTCAACCAGTTTCTTGAAGACCTCCTTGTCGCATGAGTCCTCATCTAACGGCTCTCCTTTATAGATCAGGCCAGTGAACTTATAAATCAACTGTGGGGTTATGTGCATCTGCCTTTCTACAAAATAGAAGTATTCCTCATGCATGTACGACATTAACCACTGGTATAGTCATTCTAGCTTACCAAAATAGGGCAAATCATAAAGTTGTAGAATCCCAACCTTTTCTAACTTCACTTTTACTTCATCATCATAGACGGGTTTCCCATTTGACGTCCTCTTTTCTATTGGGCGAGCCTACTCTAAGGTCATATCATTTTTTGTGGTGCTTGTGCGATGAGTATAATCACTCATGGCCATCTTCCTTATGTGCAACGCTCACTCTTTCCCTAGTAGCACACCATCAGGGTATTGCATCTCTGCATACCATTCTTCGTTAAAACTTGTTGATACCGTGAGTTTCACTTTTCCCTTACCCTTTCCATTCTTTGGTGAAGTGGTCTCTCCTTTCCTTGGTGCCATTTTTCTCTTCCTTGGTCCTTTGTAGTTTCTCCCTTGTGTCAAATTTTATTACTGCTCAAACCCTTGGCTCTACTTCTATGAAATTTCTACAAAATCTCGTGCCCTAGCTTGTAAACCCTAACCTAGAGCACTTTTTTTCCACAAGACAACATATCCACCCATGGGAACCCATAAGAAAAATTCTTCTATGTATGCTCATGTAATTTTCTTCCACAATAGTTCACTCCTTCGATTTCTTCAACTCTTCACAACTTCTTCGTAAGAATTGACTTAGATCGCAAGATCTTCTTCGATAAAAAATGCAAAGTGAAAGAATACTTCTCCAGCCTTCTATTTATAGCTTTTTGATTTTTCCACACAAACTTTGATATCACCTACCAACGTACAAATGCATTTAAGTCAGCTTTTTCCAACTCTATCCTTCCGCGCATTCTATCCAACGCTTTTCCTCCGTGTGCAAACCTAGATGAACACTTCTACAACCATCTGGTGAACAACTACCTTGAACATAAAATTCTTCACGATTTCTCCTTTGCCAAAGTCAATATTCCTCTATGTCTTGGACCAAGTTCTTTTTATTGCCTACCTCATGTTACTCTTGTGCTTTTTATCCGTGTACGTGGTTTTCTCAAAGCCTTCTTGACACATATCTTCTCATGTTCACCTTTGCTATGCACACTCTTTTGATCCAATGCATGTTTGACCTTATAACCCAAGAAACTACTTCAACATTGCTCCACACAATTTTTCCAACTCTTACCACATCCTCCTCACTTCCCCTTTATGTTCCACCCCACACTAAAAAGATGTGCGGTCCTCTATGCATAACACCTTGATGATGTAGTTAGCCATCGGTGCACACACGCACCCAAAACAAACCAAAAGGGACAAAGAAATGAGAAAGGGAAACAAAAAGAAAGGAGAATGCATTAAGGGAAATCTTAAGCTAACTGGAAATACTACCTTATTTACAAATACTCAGAAGCCTTATTTATAGTAAGGCTTCAACCTACTTGCATTGAAATACTTGGGAAGTGGCGTTCCATCCAACGTTTGAATCAAGTATATGGGTAATATAATATGGTCCCAACCAATGGACCTTGAGCTTCCCAAGATGGCACAAAAACATAGAATAATAAAGTAAAACTATTTTCCCAACCTCAAAATTTTTATTCTTTATGTGACGATCATGTCATGCCTTTTGTCGTGCCTTCTCAATCCTCTAACTCCATCTAACAAGGGATCATCTTTCATCCAACTGCATTAACTTGTTAATGCACTCTTGCAATGCATGTTCGTCGGCCAATCCTCCCGTGTGTACAACACACACAGAGGGTAGCATAATCTCTATCAGAAAAACAACTTTTATGCCAAACACCATTTGGAACGGTGTGGCTTTATTTAATCTCTTGTAAGTTCTTCTGTATGCCCGTAACACGACTGAGAGTTTGTCATCCCAATATTTCCTCCCAACATCACAAATCTTGGTAAGTGTATGACTCAATGTCTTCTGAAATTCCTTAATAGTCCTATTAGCTTGAGGGTGGTAAGGAGTAGTCTTATGATGAGCCATCATGAACTCTGCCAACAAAATTCTGACAGTTTTATTCATAAAATGAGTACTCGGTCGTTAGTGAAACTCAGAGGGCACCCATACCTGCTGATTAAATTTTCCCATAGGAATCTTGCTACTATTGCCACTGTGTAATCCCTCGTAAGCACTGCCCCTGCCCACCATGTTAGATAATCAGTGCAAGTAATGATGTACCACAAACTTGTCCTTCACATGACAGGTGAAATAGGGCCTAAAAAGTCAATTGCCCATTTCTCGAATGGTTCAGCACTAGCTATTGGTCTTAATGGTATTTCATCCCTTTTTCCCATCATAGCAAGGTGCTGACAATAATCATAGGCCTTACAATATTAAATACAATCCTTGTAAATCATCTCCCACCAAAGGCCATCTAATAGGATCTTGCGTGCAATCACATTCCCTACATAGTGTCCACCTACAATTCCATGATGAGACTCTTCCATGATTACAGTGCACTCATGCTCTATCATACACCAACACAAAACCTCGTCACGATGTAACTTGTATAAGTCTCCACCAATTAACATATAAGGCGTGACGTGTATGGCTAACTACTTCTTTTCTAATGCCTTCATCCCTTCTGACACCACACCCATTCTTAAGAACACATTAATATCTTCCAAATCAGAGGGTGCGTGCTGTAATCTAAGAAGTTATGCATCTAGCATTGTATCCTCAATGATTTACATGTCTTCTCTTGAGTCAATCCTTAACTAGTGGTCAGGCCCCAAATTACTCTTACTTGGTTTTACAACAACCATCAACTCAAACTCCTGAAATAATAGGACCCACCTACATATGCACCCTTATAAGACATGCTTGTTCACCAAGTACTTTAATGCCATGTGGTCCGTGTAAAAGATAAAAGTACTACCTGAATTTGTGCAGCACATAGATCATCGATAATGCCTTGTGCTTTGCGGTAGTATAATTTCGTTCTACTGGGGTTAGCTTCCTACTAGTAAAACGCAAGGGATGGTAAATAATTACCTCTCCATGTTGTGTTAAGACTTCTCCAATCGCCATCACAGATGCATCACTATGCACAGGAAAGGCTTATCCCAAGAGTGAAAGTGTAATATGGGTGTAGTGATAAGCTTATTCTTCAATGTATCAAACGTCATCTACTGTGCCTTTCCCCAATGAAATGTACTTTTATGCTTCAAAAAGTCCTCTAATGGCGCGACGATCTTGACATATCCGTTAATAAATTTTTGGTAATACCCCGTGTGCCCAAGGAACTTGCGCATCACGCTCTAGCTAGTAGGCTCCCACAATCCCAAAATAAAGGAAACTTTGGCAGGATCCACCAATAAGTCTTCTTTACATATGATATGTCCCAACAGGGTGCCGAATGGAGTAGCGAAGACACATTTCTTAATGTTGAGAGATATACTCAACTGCCTACATCTCTTGAACATCAACCTCAAATTTTAACAATGGTCCTTCACTAATCCATACACCGTCTAATCATTCAGGTAGACTTGTAAAAACTTATGGATGAAGTCCTGAAATGCCTAAACCACAATGGGAAAAAACACAACAAGTGCGTTCTTCAGTCCAAATGACATGACCATATAGGTAAAACTTCCCCATTTAATGGCGAAAGTTGTCTTTTCTTGGTCCTCCTTTGCAATTCTAACAGGATGAGATCCTCAGAATCCATCTGTGAAAGAATAGATCTCATGCTTGGATACTCCTTCTAGGATCTTCTCAGTGAAGGGGGTTTGAAAAGGATCAATGACACACATCGCATTCAAATCCTTGTAATCGACATAAATTCT
Organism: Taxus chinensis; assembly: GCA_019776745.2. Lineage (NCBI taxonomy): Eukaryota > Viridiplantae > Streptophyta > Pinopsida > Cupressales > Taxaceae > Taxus > Taxus chinensis. The sequence continues at coordinate 78,155,038 of CM034149.1, forward strand.
TATCATCTCATCCTTCTTAATGTTGACAACCATCAGACTTATCCACTCTGATTCCTTAACAACCTCAATGATGTCTGATGCGATCATCTTGTCAATCTCCTCCTCGACTTTAACACATAGATTCAAATTCCTTCGATAAGGTCTCTTACAAATTCGGTGCACGCCCTCCTTTAATTTGATTTGTATATCTCCTAAACAGTGGTGAGCTCCCTTGAGTTTTTGGTACCCACTTAGAAACAAATCTTGAAATTTGTGCAATAGATCAATAATGTTTGAAACCTCCCTTTATGTTTAGTAATCTCCAATAGTAGCTTCCTTAGTTTCCACCTTTGAACCAATGTAAACATTTTTGGTTTTTAGGGGTTCATGGTAGGTGCGGGCTCTCTCATCAACACTATCCATAACCTCATGCGTACCGACAATATGGCTAACATCAGATTTTTCCACCTCTTCGCCATCTATCATTTAGACCAACTTTCCTTTCTCTTTTTCCACACATGCATGCTCAAGTTATACCTCCTCTGATTATTCCTTAATGAAACATGCCTCTAAGCCATGTTCACCTAATAAATCCAATACTATGTCCTCCACCATGGCACTATCTCCCATAGTTAGGTGTTTAACAACCTGTAGCACTTTATCCACCGATGGCTTAGTACTTTGATACTCAAAAGCTTGAATGAGATCAATCATTAACTCTTGTCAGTTTCCTGTCTGACAGCGTAACTCTGAATGAATGTACCATGTATGCACACAACCTTGGAAGGTGGAGTAAAGCTTATGCACCTTTAAATATGGAGGAAAGGCTTCCACTCCTTACATCCAAGCCTTCTCACATGCTTAGATGTGAAACAAGGTTGGTTCCTTCCCATGATAGTCTTGTCTAGTAGTAGGTGCATTGCTTCAGAGAAACCTAACAGAAAATGTGATTCTCACCTAGCGCCACTCTAGAAGGTTATCTCGATGGGTCGCCCACCAACGTGTTGTGGCACCAAGAAAATTATAGCTAAGCATACTTCTCCTTTCGATCTCACATCTCCACTTGGTCTCCATTGCTCGTAGGAAAACATTAGGGTTTCATCCCCCAGTGTAACTCAACACGTGTTTTCCTCCCAGGTGCCTGACTGAGAGTGCCTTCGTTACTCTCATCCCATAGCCTCTTAACTACCTTCTGACTAACTCATATGTCCCGTGTGCCCAATTGTCACATGCCACACTAGTTGTATCACTTATAGATTGAGCATCTTCCCACTGAATAATTCCTTCTTTTGTTGGTTGCATAACCTCAGGGTCCCTTATAGTGTGCACATAAATTATGTCTAGGTTTTCTTCTCCCAAGGGATTAGTATAGGGCATTGAATTTCCATTCATCAGAGGAATAATGACACATTCCTCCCTGTTCTTAAAACTTATATATCCCTTATTGAAACGTAAGTCGAAATTGTTCTTATAGCACTAGAGGCACCTAAGTAACGCTAGAAAGTTGTCTGCCTTAATAAGCACTAAGACTTTGAAGTCTCTAGTAAATTTTTCCCCTTGGATAGTTATAACAACATCCTTTAAAACACCAATGGGCATCACCTTTGTCTTGTTATCCATATTCAAAACATTTGAAGACAATTGTAATGGAGGTCTTCCCATTTGATTCTATCTGTACAAGGTGAACACATTAACTTCTGCGCCCGTGTCAATTAGAATATTACTTAGGAGCCATCCATTAACAACTGCATTCAAGTTAATCTCCTTATTATAGTCAAGATTGTGAGGAGGCAAATTAACATACAAGACTCAACTCTTGAACTCTCCTCTGAAGCTTGGTACTTTTCCTCTCAGCCAATTTTATAATAGAGGGATGACATTCTTGTGTCTTAACATCTTGCATACCTCCATGACTTCATCAAGATCCTTTTTTGTAGCCTCAACACTCTTCTTCTACTCTAACTACCACGACGACTCCTTCAGGAATTAGATCTCTCCTTGTAGGCTCCGAATAACATCCATGGTTTCCTGATAAACTTCCTTCTGATGCGTAGGGTCCAGATACTTCCCATGCACCATTTCTTCTCTTGTAACTAGTGTTCTCTACTTTGGTATCTCCTTGGCGTGCATAACCTTAGCTTGCATCATCACTAGTATAGGTTCTAATGCTAACCGACATGCCACCCTTGGCATCCATTGTTGATCAACATACTTTACACTCACCATCCCAACGCCCTTATCCTTCTGTTGCTTTTGGCTCATGTGTTCATATAACTCTGGGCACTCTTCATACTTGTGTTTCTTCCCACACCAAGAGCACTACAACAAATCGGGACACTTGCGATTGTAATGTTATGTAGATCCACATTTATAATAGGTTCCACAAGGAAATTCACTTCTTCCTCCTCCTCGAATGTCATGGCCTTAGAATCCACCACAAAAGCCTCTTCTGCGACCTCCTCCATCTGCGTGCTCTTCATAATGATGATAGTCATCCTTGGAACTAATGGCAACACTGGTCTGGCACACACCAGTATCAATGACATCATGTATTTGGTTTATTAATCTATAATCCTTGGTGTCATGAGTAGTAGAGGTATAAATTTTACAATAGTAAGACACAATCTTACGAATCTCGCACTGTAGAAATGAGCATCTACTTGCATCATGAGCTCTGTGGAAAATATTATAGTCCACCGATACAACATGAGTTGACAGGAAACTGTCATTTGTATGACCCTCTACTTCACAATCCGCACACCATAACCCACTGCAAGTATCATGAGCCGAGTTCATAGACAATTTCTCTAGCTTTTTTTTCATTGCAACAATTTGGGATTCTAGAAATAAAATAACTCTTGTATCAATGCTTATTACTGCCTTAGTGCACATGACAACCTCTAAGGCCTCACACGGATTTGTGAAATTCTTATATGAAATCGCCCTCCTGAACGGTGTTATTAGTCCTCTGAAAAAACCACTGAGCATGATGCGAGGGGAGAATGTCAAAAGACAACTTGGATAGGAGAGTCTTAAAATGTGTGTCATACTCTTGCACACTCTTTTCCATTCCTTGTTGAATCTCCTTCAATGCCCTAATGCTTTTTTGTTCAAACTCAGGTATGTGGAAATCCACCAAAAAGGCATTACGCAACGCAATATAGTCCACCACCGTCTGGTGTGGATCATATTTTTGATACCAGTTATGCACGCACCCTTACAACATGGTTGCAAATTGACTTTCTTTCCACTCCGAGGAAGTGATTCCCTTCACGCGCCATAGGAACTTGCACTTGTGTACATGTTCCACGACATCCTCAATGCCCTTGTAATCAGGTAAGTGGAGTGACATATCATAAAAAACTTGTTGATGGTGTTGTGGACCTTACCCACTAGATCCAGGACATTGATTCCCTTCGGTGTTGCCTCCACCACTAGACCCACTAGATCTGATAGCTCTTATCCCTTTGGATCCACCTGATCCTTCTTTTGTAGCCCTGAAGTAGTTGCACCCTTTAAATCCACTGTCGCACTAAAATGCGTGCCGAAAACCTATGATATCGAGCCACTTCAAGATGTGTTTCCCATGCAACTTCTAGACATAATACCCAAACCTTGCGAACCCACACCTTGCCCAAATGTCATACCAAACATGATACCTCTGAATATAGGAAATGACTGTGTAGCCATAGATGTACCAAATGAAAATTATACCTCTTAGGTGTCACTCAACTACCAATACCAATACCAACTGGATTATCAAAACTTATCTCAGGAACTAGAAAACTAAGCACAAGGGTCTGGTTGTCATGTGGGTTAAGATGCGCGCCTATGGTTCTCCTCATTTCTTCATATGATGAGCTCTATCCCGAAGTTGAGGGGGTTTCTCTTCTGCACTTACTAAGATGGGGTAGCTTAGACTGCTCAGGTTCTACGTCCTCCATATGAACCTCAAATCTGTCCCACAACGTATGCCTCCATAAATCCATCACTCTTGCAGCTTTACGATGTCTTGCCAACTCCCTCTCCCGTGATTCGTTATACTTGAGCTGCCTCTCCTCTCTTTATTTTTACTGTCTCCATTTCTGCTGCAAGGTCCGCCATCCTCTACCATGACAGCTTCTGTGCTCCGTGCCTAGCAGGAGTCTAGTCATCCAGGGGAAAAGCTTCAAAAATCAAAGTAATAACCAATATCTTGATATCCAGTGGAATAACATGCAAGAATGATCCTCTAAGCTAAATCAAGAACTCAAACTCAACAATTTCCGAGCAAGAATACGTAGAAATAACATATGCCAAGGTATAACTGGTCAACACTTCGCTCCACTAGTGATCAACAACATGGGTCCATATCATATCAACATCCTGTAGCCTCTAGTACTCATCTTGGGTCCATACATGAGGTCTACAGTACCAACTTATCCTTGATGCATATGATGAGAGCTATTCGTATAACTCTACTAGGAAACAACAAAAGAATGTCTCATAGAGTTCGTGATACAGGTTATCCTCTACCCATTTTAATGCATGAAACTCGGATCCAATACTGAACCTCCAAGAAAATCATCTTATGTGCTTTTAAGCTATGTTTTGATGTTTTCCAAGGTTAAATGCTCCGTCATCACCCCCCATTCTCACTATTTTTTTTGAAAAGAGGTCCCAGTAACATAACCAAAATGTATTCCTTTCTTCATGTACTTTCTTTCTACCCCAAACGTGCCAACTTATCACCCAACATGCATTGAGCACTCACCCGAGGTGCGCATGGGCACCAAGCCCCTCCTTTATTTGAGCTTCGCAAGAATGGTCTTCCATTGATGGAGAATGAGTTACAAGAATGGAAACATAGACATTCACTCAAAAATAAAAGATACAGTTAACAAATCCATGCACAGATGCATCCTAAATGGGAATGGACATTGTAAATAAGCAAAATGAAACTAGATCTGACTCAAAATAATATGAAAAACACAAGGGTTTACACATAAGAACATGAATAAACAGAATCACACACACATATAGATTTATAAACATTTATAGTGGCTCCATTACATCATAAGGGTCATATAGACTGAATACATCAAGGAATAATATCTTAAACCCTCAAAAAATACTCTACACAGAGAGCTCTTAGCTATTCTACCCATTACAACCCTTGTTCATAATAAAACTCATGCATATCTACTTAATAACATCCTTACAAGTGTTTCTACAACACCTTGTTACTACTTAAAACCCTCTCTATCCCTACTAGCATCCTAACAACACTTCATTATTGCTCTCATTTGTTTTATTTGGACCTAAGCACTCCTTTAAATAGTATCTGGATGCACCAGCTTGGTCTCTTTCATCAACATATCACATTCCAAGTGGAAGTGTGGTCCTCCATGGTCGAATTCCTATGCCAACTTGCAAATGCATCCACTACCTGTAATGACCATCTTGGGAATATTCCTTATGTGGAATATTCTTTTCTTGACCTCTAAGGCTCCAGGCTGGTACCTTATCCATTTGTCACACCTACTCAGGATTTTCACATGTTTCTTTTGTGAAAAATTCTTCAAAATATGGCTAAGTCCCTAAACCTTCATGCCCTCATGTATGCCAACCTCTTCTCCCACGTGCCTTTCCCTTACATGCTCTTTCCTGAGCACCTTCCTTCTTTATTGCCTCCCGCGTGTGCTAACCTCTTCCTTAGGACTTAGTCAATTTCAGCTCCCAACAAAGGTCTTCACAATCCCATGAGAAGATATCACTGTATTTTCAACATAGAGAGATAAATACCTACTTTTCCTCATGTGCACAAGATTTATCGAGCAACAACTCTTTCTCACACATAATAGTAACTGGTGTACAGTCTTCTTACATCACACACATATTCTTTTCTTCACCCTTGAACTCATCATTAGGGCTAAATATTTTCTCTAATGTGACCATACCTTTAGGTAACTTGTTTGTCTTTAGCTGGATCACTTGGTCACGCTAGCTGTCATGCAAATCAACTTTCATGCTTGATGAAAACTCAACTTCATCCTGGATAAACTGGACAATTTGCATGTCACTTTTAAAAATCTTTCCAACTGGTATTGTTTTATGGAATGGATGGTCTGATTACCATCTTGACATGCTATGTTTTTCCTTTTACAAAGTTGTATGTAAGAGAGAGTTGTGAACCAAGCGCGACCATCTGATTAGCCTCTTTTTTCATCTTGCATGGGACCACCTGCAGATTCAGAGCATCAAAGCTCTCAAGGAGGTTCCAAACTCTTTGTTTGTAAGCTTATTCTTTGTAGCACACTTGTTTATGACCTGGTGGATAACCAATTCTGTGTCCCAAAAAATCTGCAACGCCTTAATCTTTCTCTTTTCAATAATAAGTAGACCATGCACCAGTGCCTCATATTCTACCACATTATTGGAACAGGAAAACTGCAACCTATGCGCAGAGAAGAATTTATCATCCTTGGGAGAAATGAGAACAACACCCTACATCTATGCCATTTTTTCTTCTAGATCAATCAAAGTATAACTTCCACAAACCAGGATTTTCTTTATTTTTCTTGAGCGTGTGTGACAACACAACTTCTTCTTCATGGATACAATTAGTGCCAAGCCCAGTTTCAAAAGATTTTAGATCTTCAACATATGGATCAAATTTGTGGTGCCCTTCCACCCATTCATTTAGCACTAAGTTGGGTACAAGAGGTGGAATGTGCTGCTCTTCAGAACTTAAAACTTGCTCTTCTTGGATTAAGAAATCGTCTTGAAGAGGAGAAAGGTCATATGACTCAACATGATGGGAAAATATTGGCTCAACCTATATAGTAAACTGGGTACCATACCTTGTCTTGAGTAATATATGGAAATAATTAGAAGACAAGTAACCCCCCACTTTGGTAGTAAAATCCCTTGAAAAACACAAGGAAAACAAAGGAGGTAGGTCAATAATTGACACATCTTGAGTTATTGTGAGGCTTTGACATGCATGTAGGGTTAACTCAAGACCTTTGATGACTCCAAGGGTAGTAACAGTTGAGCCATCAAGTTGTAGGACTCCCTTGGACAAGGGGTTGTACTTAAGGCCTAGGACATCAATAATTTTCTTTGGCATGATAGAAGTAATAGCGCCTGAGTCAATCATACAATTATGCACAAGGTGTTTACCTATGATCAAAGACATATAAAAGGGTGGGGTTTTGATAACCATACTTACTTGCTTCTCCTCTTCTTGACAAATATTGACACCAATGCACAACTTTTGGGTAGTTGGATCAGCGTGTAGAAGTTGGGCCAGAGCTTCATGTAATCAGTCACGCTGAGATGGAATGGTTAGGGCATCCCAAATTGTGACATTTATATTTGTCTTCTTCATCTTGTCCACAATCTTGAATGGAAGGCCCACTAATTTGTGCATCTGGGGCACAACAACCTCTTTTCTTGATTGTTCAGGCACCAAGGCAGGAGCCTTAGCTTATGTAAAGGCTTGACCTACCAAAAGAGGGGTGCATGCCATTTCAGAAGGAGTATTACGTCGAACCTTGCACATAGGAACTTGTGCACATTTACTGCTAGGTGTTTTGGCTGCATCTTTTTTTTTGAGGATCGCCTTGTGTTGTGGGAATTGAGGCTTATGTGCCAAACTCAAGCATTCTCTTCTTGTACCTTGTGTTGTCAGGAACCTGGGTGTGCAGTTTGTTTGTATCATCTATAGCTTGATTGATTACACATAAGTCCTCGACACCAAAGAATATCAAATTTTTCTTAGGAGGAGCCTCTGGATTTTCTTGGTTTTGTATTTTGCTTGCATTAGAGGAAAGCTCATAGTTAGAAGCATTCTGGATCATGTAGGCTTGCGCATGCACGACATTAGCACAATGATACTAACTGTGAGGCATGTTGCAAGGAAAACACCATTCAGAATCTTGAGCCATGTTGTTATGAACTTGAACTAGTGCTTCACTTGTGCTGGGTGTTGGAAAAGGTTGTGCTAGAGGAACAAATTGCAAGGGCAGATGCATGTTAGCATGCCATCTATCATTCTGTTGATTATGCCCATATCTTTTGTTTCTATATTGATTCCATAAGGGTTGATTGTTTTCGTCATGCCCCTGATTAGAACTGCTTATGAAGGCTTGTGCCTACTGCTTCTCTAAGGATATGACTTTATTGGACAAGTTTCTAATCAGGGTCTTTAATTTTTCATTTTCTTTTTGCTACATGGGAGAGTAAGATGTGGATGTAACTAGTTGTGTGCTCTGCTCAGGAACAGGGGCAACAAAAGGCTGGGGCACTGGAGAAATCTCTAGGAACAAGGGAATAGGTGGTCTAGGAGCCAAATTTCCTACCTGGATGAGACTGTTCTCTGCCTTTATTACAATTTTGTAAGCAACAGGTAGGGTTCTACCTCCCATGGATTGAATCATGACTAAGATGTCACTATTAAAATCCCTTAGATAATACAAGAAAGCATGTTGGACTGTAGGCCTTACCACTTGAGGCATTCTGTTCTAGGTTTTTTGGAATTTGATATTGAAATCAGTCATTTCTTCATTGGGTGCCCTCTTTTTTGTAGTCATTTGTTCCACCAGTGATAGGTGATATGACTTGTCTTTAAAATAATTACACAGAGTGCTACCAAGCTCGTCCCAGGTGGAAATAGATGTAGGTCTCAAACCTTTGTACCACTAGAGTGCTTTATCTTTAAATGAGGTCACAGGTAGCTTGACTGCTACATCATTATGCGTGATCAGATAGATAGAGCACACGTTTGCTACATCTTGGATGTGCTCAATCGGGGTAATTTGATTCTCACTAGTGAAATAAGGAATACTTTTGAGCGTGCCTAATGGCATATCATAATGTGCATTAAGATTAAGAGGGCTTCCACCAGTGAAGTTGGTAAAGTTTCTTAGAGGAGGAGGTGGCTGGAGAGCCATGGAATGGCGCGTAAGTTTGCTATGAGGAGGAATGGAATATGCGCGATGTGTTGGAGATGGGGATGCACTAGCAGGTGCTCTACTAGGTACTCTCCTCGGAGATAGCTGGAGGTACTCAAAAGATGCTTCAACTACTGCGCTTTGTCTCGTGTGCACTCTTCTCATGAAAGGTTCTCAGGAATGCTGAAAATAGTAGATATAGATGTGTTGGGAGTGGTCAAATGTGTTGAAACAAGCCTCCAAAGGATGAAAATTGATAAATCACACACCAAACTTAGAAATACTAAAATTTAAGCTTTCAATGCTGGTCCTATTGGGCATGCCAAAAACTCTAGGTTAATCAAACTTGTACCCATGTCTTAGATTTGGAAGAACCAAGTTGTTGAGTCAACAATGAGACTATTTCCAAGTGCGGGACCTTGCACACTTGAGAAAAACTTGTGGAGAAGGCCAATTCCTCTACCTATTTCTACTAATACTGTTACTCCAAATATTGAAAAGGGAAATTAAGATAACAATGCTAAGGGACCAAGGATAGAAGGGTAACATGAAAATAGAAAACTAAACTAAGGAAGGTGATATCACTAGAAAAATCGGGATGAACACTATATATTTTGAGTGAAAATGAAGGAGAAAGCATAGAGGGAGGCCAGGCACGCGTAGCACAAACTAGAATTCATTCACCTACTTGATTTCATGAAAAAAACAAGAAAATGGAGCTGCAAGGGATTTAAAGTGACACAACAAGCACACAATGTGAAAGGGAGGCAAGAAAGAAGCATAAAAAACATGTCAAGGCAGAGAATAACCACAAAATGATGATTTTATTATTCCTAAGGATGCGCAGTCTATTACAATGGCGCATGAGGTTGATATCCACATGCAAGAGCCAGATCTAGAGGTCTGTAACTTAAAATACAAATATGGAGAACCCTTAGCAAATGCTAGAAGATCTAAAATGTGCAACCCTTTACAATGAGAAAAGCTCTTACATTTATAGATGAATCAATGAGAGAAAAGAGGGGAAAGAGAGAAAATCTGATTTGAAAACTCAACCAACAATAATGAATGCCTGTAAATCCACCTGTAATTTATCAAATATGCATCTCCAAGTTTGTATGGTGTGTAAGAGAAGGAAGGAGGTAAGATCCATATTAAATCGGGTGGTTGGAGCAATAAGATCTGCTCAATAATGGCGTGATAGATGTTTTCCAGCCTCTCACCTACAAAATCCCATTGAAATTTGAATTTGAATGGTCTAGAGTGTAGCCCACATCAACAAATTTCCAAAAATTCTGGGCATGTAAGAATCTGTGCACCAGAGTAGAAGTTATGACTGTTAGAAGATCCACAGTGCAGCCTAGACACGCAAGACACGTGACACACACTGATGGACTGAGAGATCAGTTAACTGTACAACTGATTTTTCATTTCCCACCACGTGTCACCCAATAGTTCGTTGCAAAAATTTGGCACCATGTTGGTGTGCTTTGATTGGTTACGTGTAGCACACTCAATGTCTAACAGATGCCACATGGCATAAGAGGGCACACAAGAAGGCACAAAGGCATGCACGTGGAAGAGTGAGGCACGAGAGGAAAGCAGAGGAAGTGTGTGTGTAAAGGTGACACGTGGGGGAGAAATGAGAGAATCACCCAACGGAGAAGCATATGGTTAAGACAATATTATTACAAAAATAATGTGCGGCGACAAGGAATAAAGGCGCGCGAGGAAGCCAAGGACTTAACTAATTTTAGAAAGGAAGTCTAGGGCGCACACGCAGGGTGTATGTACTCCTAGGAAGAAGGTGAATGTGCACAGGGTGCGCATGAGAGGAAAATGGAACAAAGAGGAAAAGGAAAAAGAAGAGGTGAAGAAAAGGAGGAGCGCATGAGGAATTTGTAACCACGAGAATGTGCCCAAGGAGCAAATGAGGTGTGCAACCTACAATATAGAACCCTCAGAGCCAGAATGTGAATACAAGTTGTCCAAATAAGTATGGGAGTTATTTGGATAATAGGAGACAACATAATTAGAGGAGTACTTGGAGGAAGGAGTGCCCATGGGGAGGACAAAAAATTTACAATCTAATGATTCATTTGTTTACGTTTGTGCAACACAATTACATGATGGGATAAAGAATGCTATCTTATCATATTATTGTATCCTATTTGTCCCTAATGATGGGTCCATATTGGTTACCCAAAATGTTGGACTTCAATAAATTCACACACATTTATCTAGATAAAATCAACATTATGCCACATTGTGGAAATCTCAGAAAATCAAGCCTTAAAGAATGTTATAAACTATAGAGTAACATATGATGTTGGAACATAATAATTAAGTGGTCTAACCAACCCTTAATGTATATGGGTCCATCACTAATATATATGTTAATATTTAATAATATTTATATTTATATTTATATTATTAAATATGCTAACCTAGGTATATACTTTAGGTTAAATATTTAATATCATAAAATGATTATATTTTTAATATTAAATATTATAAACCTAGGTGTATGTGTCAACCATTTTAGGTTGAAAATGTGGGTCGGGAGACATACCCGATCACATTATAAAAAAGGACTTTAGGTCCTCATTTGATATATTCGAGAAAATATATCAAAGGTGTGCAAATCAATTGATTTGGTTTTACCCTCGGTAAATAGGGTTTTAAAGGAAGAGGTGATCTTACTTGATGTAAAATAAGTTCTCTGAAGTAAAATGTTGTTTTCAAAATAATTTTTACCCTATTAGAGTTTTCTACTATAAATAATGTGTCACCTGTGTTATTTATTTCTTGTAAGTATTTCTTTATTTAAATATTTATTGTAACATTATGTAATATGTAAGTTGATTAAATTCGTATTTATTAGAATCCTCAAATTCTAACATGGTAACAAAGCAACGTAAATTAAATAATTTGAGATCAAATATTTTGTATTTTATTTATTTATTTTGTACGGGTGTTTTCAACCAACTCGAAAGGGTATTTAAAAGTCTCTGGTCCCCTTATTTTTTTTCTCCGATTTATTTTAGTACTACATTTGTGTAATTAAACTCTGGGTAATTTTTTTCAATTTGAAATCCCTAAATTTTTTTGGGGGAGATGTAATATGATATGATTTTTACTTTCATTTACATTTTGTAAATTATATGAAAATAATGTTCGTTTGCAGATTGATGTGTGCACAGGTGAAAGGGGCTTCAAATATTTACCTACGTGAAAATCACATACATAAAATGAAAGGATTTACTACTATATGAAATAATTTTCATGTTTTCTATAATTTCAAATGTTTGTAGGTTGAATATTTCGAAAGGTAAATTCATACCCGTATTCTTTGGTCTCCTCTAAAAGGATTCGATTTGAAAAACTATAGTTTATAGTTAATTTATAACTATATCCTATATAATTTGAGAACTATATTATTATTTTTAAATAAAATATATAATATATAATAAAGTTTAAATAATAATTTATATAAATATCATATTAAAATTTATATAGTTTTGAAAAAAAAACTATATATTAAAACCCTTAAACCAAATTAAAATTACATGGGATTGAAAGAAGAGTCAACATACCATATTCTAAGCCTAAGTTTAAATCACATTTAAATTTAACTTAAAAATCTAGGCATATATAGTTTTAAAAAAAAAACCCCTAAGTTTGAATTATATTTTATATATATGGTAAGTTTAAATCGTTTATATAAATTTTATTATATTTGGTTTATATATGTTTTAAAAAAAAACTTAAGTGCTTATTTTTTTTATAAGGGGGCCGTGTTTATTGCTTGGCCATGAAGGAATTACTTTTTAAATCTTAATATTTATTAAATAAAACCTAACATGTGTCCCTAACCTTTTATATTATCGGGCGACCCCATTCATTTACATCTTATAATTTATAAAAACTGTATAAATAAACTTATTTAAATGTTTTATTTTATATATGAGTGGGAGTGGAAAACAAAATGAGATAATATCTCAAGTATAAATGTGAAATTCTCAGGTATAAATGGAGATTTTTTTTTTAAATGTAAGTTTATTGGCCCACGTGAAGTGTGGTAAATATTTATTAAAATATTGGTAGTTATTGCCACATAAAAGTTTTAAAAATTTTAGCTTGAGGAATTATATAAAATTTATTGCAATATTTCCATAGTTTTAAATGTGTGCGGAGTAAAATTAAGAGTAAATGAAAGGAGAAAACAATGTTCATGTAAATAGGAATTTAAATTTGTTTCACTGATCAGGTAAAATTACTTGTCCCCTCTTATACAGGTTAATTTATACTCTCATAAATCTACTTGCACCTGGTAAAATTCTGTTAACCTGGTCTATGTCCTTTAAACCTCTTTAATAAGGATTATGTGATTTTTTATATAAAACCAATATACGATAATTTATAATTTTTATGAACTATATGTTATTTTTTATTTACATTCTATAAACTATATACTTTTTTTAAAGTGTATATATTTTTACATTATAAATTATAATAGGTTATTATAATGTATTAAAATATAACCTCCATAATATTATACAGAATAAGAAATTCTGGAATTTCACTTTTTAGAAATACATAACAAATTTTGGCTTCATTAAATTTGACGGTCAAATGACCATCACAGAAGACTAAACATAAAACAATATGACGGCCATTTAGACGTCAAATTTAAGCTCGCATGTTCCAAGAAACTTTCACTGTGTTAAAATTGATGGTCAAATGACCGTCACGACAGACCAAAAAGTAAGCCATTATGACCATCATTTAAACGCCAAATTTAAGTTGGCCGAATTTTTGTCTATATTATTTTTAATTTTCCTAAATTTTGAATTTGTTATGCATTCTTAGGGGTCTCTTCTTCACTTCTATATGGTTGGAAATATTTTTTATATAAATATGGGGTATAATGCAAATTCTTTTATATTGCGGGTTATTATTTTGATCATGGGAGGATAATTAATATGCATTGTACTGACATAATTAGTTATGATCAAATAGTTTCTTTAGATCTATAAAATTTAGATATAATTCTATTAAAAATGTTATTTTTATCATCGATAAATATGTATCTAACTCTGTGGTACATTATGTATTATAATAGGGTATGTTTTACAAGTTTAGGAAAATAATGGTGTCTAACTATTTCTTTCTTGACAAAAGCTAAATCTTTAATAAAGCCAACTAAAACATTTGGGTCAAAACAAAATTTATGACGAGGAAACTCTGGACGATTGTTTCTAGATCTAAGGTTACTCCCATCGGTCGTCAAACAACTATCGATAACATGAATACATTCTTGCAACGAATGCATGAGGCTCTTTCTATGATTATACGTAATGTGAACGATGAGTACCTTTTACACATTGCTAATATCAAACATCCGAAAGAGGTATAGACTCAACTAGAATCCATGCATGAAGTATACTTGGTATATTAAGGATAGTAATGAGAGTATAATAATTAACGGAGTTCAAAGAAATGGTCTGTATATCTTTGATTATTTTTCTTCCATATTTTGTTTTATATTTGAAAGTTTGAATAATTCAAAATTATGGCATGAAAGGTTAGGACATGTTAATTATCGAAGCTTATATGAAATGTCTAGATATAATCTAGTGAAAGGTTTACGTGTGTTGTCTTCTTCTCTTGAAGTTACTTCATTAAATGTTTCTAAATGATAGTTTTGATTCTGATTTAGTAAATGGTCATGATAATATTTTGATGTTATAGATGTTTCTAAAACTCTTATCTTTTTAGATAAGAAATTAAATTGGGCTCAATCTATGTTAGAAAGTTCAAATCCTATTAACCTTAGGAAAATGACTAGAAGCCACCATATGTACCATGCATTAATTACCTTATATGAACCTGAGCCGCAAAATATTATAGGGTCTAGGTGGATATGCAAAGTAAAATGTAATGTTGATGGTAGTATTAACAAATATAAAGCTAGACTTATTGCTAGAGGTTTCACTCAGAAACACGGTCTTGATTATGTTAAGACATTTTTTATAGCTAAAATGAGTACTGTTATGGCCTTATTTGCAATTACTGCTCAATTTGGGTGAGAAATCTACCAAATGGATAAGAAAAATATATTTTTTGAATTACGATTTAAAAGAAGAACTTTACATGTTTCAACCTAAATGATTTGAAAAAACTAGTAAATAAAACTATGTTTGTATGTTGATAAATCCATGTATGGTTTAAAACAAGCTCTCAGAGCTTGGTATGCGAAAATTGTTTTCTTCTTTAAACTGTTAGGTTTTGTTAATTGTTCTTCTAACAATGATATATTCATTAAGCAATAAGACTCGCATATTATCATTATATGTATATATGTAGATGATTTGTTTATGTCTTGTGATAATTCTGATTTAATTCATAGGATTACAGAGAAATTGAAGCAGTACTTTGAAATGAATGAGTTAGAACTCTCACATCATGTTATTTGTATGATTGTATTTCATTCTATTGTTTTTTTCAAAACACAATATTATAACCATTGTATTGAATTATTTTCTTTTGATTGATTGTAAACCATTTTCTACTTCAATGGAAGTTAGAATAAATATTGATCCTAAATCTGCATATGAAAAAGGTTGATCATATTTTATATACGTTATTATTTGATAGTTTAATTTATCTAACTATAACTACATCAAATATTTCCTATATAATAGAAATTACTTCAAGTTTTATGTAGGAACATTTTTTAGAGATCATTGGAATCTTGTAAAAATAATTTTTAGATATTTGAAAAGAACAATCAATTATGGGTTGCATTATACTAAGAATGACAATGCTGTCTTATATGGAATTTTGTGATTCTAACCATACTGATGTTGTGCTATAACATATATTGGATATGAGTTTAAGTTTTTTGGTGTAGGAACCATTACTTAGAACACAAAATACAATCAACAATCTCCCTTTCTTCTAGAGGCAAAGAAGTACAATAGAAGAAGTAAAGAATCCATGTGGCTACAATGACGGTTGGTAGAGATACACACGGAAGTTAAAGGAAGTATTTCTCTTTTATGTGGTGGTCAGAGTTGTATTAATCTTGATTAAGAATCCAATTCACATCAGAGGACAAAGAACATTGAGATATATATATGCTTCACCCGTGAGAAGGTGTAAAGTGATGAAATAAATCTCAAGTTCATGTTGACTGAAGAACACGTTGCTGACATCTTCACAAAATCCCTGAGTGCTACAAAGTTTTGTCACTTTCGTGAAAAATATTAGATTGTCAAAGTTACCATTGAGGGGGAGTGTACATGATAATGTCACCTCCTAATGGAGCTTGGTTTTTGTAAAAATACCTTCAAAAATTTATAAAAGACCTTCGGGAAAGTGTAAAAAGACCTTTAGGCAAGTGTAAAAAGACCTTTGTATACCTCGATTTTTTTATAAAGAAGTGTGGAAAGATCTTAAAAGCAGTCTTCAGTAAACTCTTTAGTGTTATTGAGTTTACTGATAAACATCCAGCACAAACATATTGTTAAGGAGGTCCTTGGTTGTAAAAGACTCTTATATGCTTGGGTTCAATAACATTTAATGAGATCCTGTGAGAACATGTAAAACTCACAAATCATACTTAGCTAGTGATCATGGGATGATATTTGGTATTCCAAATCCTTTTGTACCAAAAGGTAAATTGAATATTATGAAGGTGTTATAATTCTTTCAACCGATATGCTAGCCTAAAACCTTTATGGTTTAAGTATTGTAAATCCTATAGTGTACCACAGGCAGGTAATCTATTGGCATATGTTATGTTATCCCACTTAACATTAAGGGGGAGTGTTCGAACATAATGATTAAGTGGTCTGGCCAACCCTAAATGTATATGGGAACATCACTAACATATAGATTAATATTTAATAATATGAAATATTTATATTTCTATTATTATATATGCTAACCTAGGTATATATTTTAGGTTAAATATTTAATATCATGAAATAATTATATTTCTAATATTAAATATTATAAACCTAAGTGTATGTGTCAACCATTTTAGGTTGAAAAGGTGGGTTAGGAGACATACTTGATCAAATTATATAAAAAGGACTTTAGGTCCTTATTTGATATATTCGAGAAATATATCAAATGTGTGCAAATCAAGCGATTTAGTTTTGCCCTTGGTAAATAGGATTTTAAAGGAAGAGGTGATCTTACTAGACGTAAAATAAGTTCTCTAAAGTAAAAAATAATTTTCAAAGTGGTTTTTACCCTATTGAGGTTTTCCACTATAAATAATGTGTCACATGTGTTATTTATTTCATGTAAGTATTTCTTTATTTACTTATGTTATGATGTAGTCTTTATTTAATTATTATTTGTAACATTATGTAATATGTAAGTTGATTAAATCCGTATTTATTAGAATCCTCAAATTCTAACATATGAAAAAGAGGAAAAATTGACCAACAATAGAGGAAGAGAAGGTTGAGAGGCTCATAGAACTTGGGAAGGATTTCAAGTTGAATAGACAAATGTGGAGGAAAAAGAAACATGATGAGACCCAAAGGTCTCTATATTTTTAATCTAATGTTTTTTTTAGTTGTGCATATGCATGTTCAATAACTAAGGAGGTGGAAAACATAGAGAAAGAATCTCTTGAAATATTGTAAACAAATAATGTAAAAGTTGATATCCTCATCTTAGAGGATAAAGCCATATAGAAGAAGATGGAAGATCATATTGACAAAAAAGAGAAGGGAAAACATGTTGAAGATAAAGGAGAGGTTAGAAAGATGATGAAGATGTAAATAAATTGTAACAAAAGACAAAGAACTAAGAAGACTTCATTTGAGTTGGAGCTCAAAATTTTCCCACCCAGGGAGTATGATGCATGAGCATCATAAGAAAAATTATTGATAAGTATCTAACAAGGTTCTAGGAGGTTTAATAGATGAATTTCACGTTTCATTTTGTACTAAAATAGTATTAGGAAGGTGCTGGAGCACAAAATTGCACTCTGCTTTGAATTATAGAAGATTCATAATTTTGAGGCAACATGGGACTATCTTCAAGTGTGAGACATATGTCTTGAGACACACCTTCAGAGAAGGTCAGATTCCTTTGTTATGCGGATTGAAAAACCCACCAAACACAACCTACTTCTAATGCTAAAACTACTCCTCTAACTACCCTATAATAACATTTCCAAGGGACCAAGGCAAGAGAGGTGCAAGTAATAAGATAACTAAGTTAAAAGGGGGTGGTGATAACACCAAAAGGCGGAACTTCCCCAAGTCCAAGTGACACAGATGCAATATTGCGAGACTAGGATAATGAGGATGCATGTAGTTCCAATGCAAACAAGTGAAAGAAAACAAAACACACAAGAGGGAATATAAATTCACACCAAACACATAGTATTTGAGGGAAATAAAGAAACCACATTTACATTAGTCAGTTCTTTATTATTTACATGCAGATTCGAGGCAAGAAAATATCCATTTGTGAGTTACAAAGGTCGAAAGCATGAAGTTTCAAGTTTCACATAGAAGGTACTAAAGTTTTGCTAAGGGAGAAAAAAGGGAGAAGAACCCTTACAAAGTGCCCAAACACTTGTATTTATACAAATCATGGAAAGAGAAAAGAGACATGAGAAAGGAGAAAGAACCGTTAAGTTGGAATCTGATCTTTTGAAAACATGTTGAATAAGCTTGGGTGCCATGATTTCTTGTAAATTTTTCTTGTAGTATAGGCATGGGTTCCCTTAGATGAAAGACAAAAACCAAAACATGACCCTTTATTTTATCACACACAATCAAACCATGCAACATGATGCCCAATTTCATTAAATTTTGGTGGTTGGTCCTCTGGTTCAGAGATTGGTGCAACTTTGAAATCTTCTGCAGTTAATTTCCTTTGTCAATACCTCCACGTATTTTTAATGATGACCATTTTATTTATTCCATGAATTCTGAGAAAACCCCATAGAAAAATTCATAAAGAAAAACTTCAAAACACTAAGTTAGTGTTCCGCAACTTTTGAGCTTAGACACTCACAACTTTTGTTCTACTTCTGCACGACCCTCCAAACTTGTTCCCCTGTGCATCATGACTTCTACCCTTGTCGGACTTGTATTTAATTCTAAAGTATGCATGACATTATGCTTTCATATTGTGAAACACTAACTATTTCCTCACTTTCCTTCATTGCACAAATTTCATACTTGACCAATTTCTCCGACTCTCTGTGGATATGCAAGTCTGCGGTGTTGTGTCTTGAACCTCAACCTGCAAGGGACTAAATTTATTAGTGTCACAGAGGTCTAACAACTTCCACAAAACACTATCATTGCTGAAATTCATCTAAGTCCTAGATTGTTTACTCCTTTGTTTTGTGGGTTAAGAGAGCCCGTGAAAAATTAAGTTCATGCATTATGTGGGAGACTAAATTAATGTCCCTAATATTTTCTTGAGCAAAATATGGCTACTTCATTTTGATGAGTTGTTCAAAATTACATGGGGTGTAATTTTGGAAAATAGTTTGGCAACCTCTAGGAGACATCTACTTGCTTAATGATTAATACCACTTGCCTTTAAGCATTGATTGGGTATGGAGTCAAACATAATCATGAAACTAATATCAGATTTTAATAGCCATCTCCTAGATCCATATGAACTTAACACTCATTGAAGATAATGTTACAGAGCTTAAAAGGATATGCACTAAAATACACTCCAACTATTTTTCCATCAAGGTTAGACAACTCAAAAGAGTCGGCCTCTTTACGAGTAGTGATTATATATGGCCCACTCCAAAATTCATTAAACTTAGAGTGTTGCCTTGGTTTAGCTCCATCCGCATCCCACTTGAAGACTAGATCACCAGTTCTTGTCAAACCATTGTTTGGTTGACAATTGGTGCATGTCTAACTTAACCATGATCGATTATCTCAATTCTTAAAGTTCTACCGGTTCCACCATTTTGATTTCTCTCTAGTCTGGACCTTCTATTTCTAACTATTGAGCTAGCTCCAATGAAGGTAATTCAAGTGACAATGGGAGCTTAACTTCTCTTCCATATACAAGGACGAATGGGGAATTTCCAATTACTTTCTTTGGAGTGATTATATCAACCCAAAGAACATTTTTTACTTTAGTATGCCACGCCTTTGATTGACCTCCATAGTCTACTTCATGATCTTGATTAGTAACTGATTGGTGGGTTTTTCCAAGCAATTACCTTGCGTATAATATTTAGAGGAAGTATTCAATTAAAATCCATGTCTAAGAGCCTAGTCAGAGATTTTGGAACCTAAGAATACTTTTCCATTATAAGAAATGATGGATTGGGGAACCCCAAACCTTGTTGCAATGTCCTCCAAGAAGTCAAGGATGATTGATTCAATATCCTCCTTGAGTGGTGTGTCCTTTGTCCATCTAGTGAAGTAGTTTTTTTATGTCAAGACCCATTTATGACTTGTGCTTGATGGAGGATTAATCATACTTATGAAATCAAGTTCCCACTGAGAAAAGGGTTCATCCACTTGAATAGGATGAAGGAGCAGGGCCACCATCTTCTTCTTACCAATGAAGAAAGTACATTCTTTACACTTTCTAACCCATTGATGTGCATATGTGAACAATGTGGGCCAAAAGTATCCTGCTCTTATAATTTTCATTGTTATATCCTTGGATGAGAAATGTATGCTAGAAAAACCATCATGGAATTATGCCAAGACTTTTTTTACCTGTTCTCCTTCGATGCACCTTAGTAGGACACCATCCTGATTCTTTTTTAAAAGAATCCCACCAATTAACATATAGGGAACTGATTGTAACTTGAGATGTATTCTTCTTGCGTTGCTGAAATCAGGAGGGTAGCCACCAATTTCTAGAAACATGTCCATATTGTTGATCCAACTAGTGTGGTCAAATTGACCTCCTCCGTCTTACAGATACATTGTGTTGTGTAAAAACTCAACATTACGAGGATCTTCTACATCCCGCGGACTTGTAACACTCTATGGATTTTCCTTGTGAGGACCTTCCAAGTCCCCTTTATGATACTCCAAAATTCATTCCTACTCTTCCTCCATGAAGAAAGGGGCTTCTTTATTATCTCGAGTGTCTAAGGCAAACTACTCACAAATTTTTCTTTCTCTAACCAATTTTGTGAATTTAATGGTTATGTAGAATTGCATGATATTGAATACCCATCTGGTCCTCTTATCAATGATTTCCGCATGATGAAATATCCCATGTTGGGGTGTTAGACTATAAATTTTATGTGGTTGGCAGCTAACATGGGTTTGAATTATTTGAGATCCCGCAAGATAGAGAAAACTTGCTTTTGTAGATGATTATACCTAAACTCAAAATCCTTCAATGTTTGGCTAAAAAGGGCCATAGGTTACTCCAATTCTTCATTATTTTTCTGAGTGAGGACTGCAACTACACTAAGATATGTGCCCTAAGCAAAAATGATGAATTAATTTGAAAAATATGGGTTGGTGAGTATTGGTGCTCGGGTAATCACGGTTTTGATTTTGGTGAAGCTTTCTCTTTCTTCAGGGGTCCATTTGAAAGATATGTCCTTCCTTGACATCAAGGTGATGGGTGAGACTAATCATGCAAAATTAGGAATGAATTCCTAATGAATTTGATCTTTCCTATGGAGGATTACAGTGCCTTCTTACGATTTTCCAATGAGAGAGACTCTTTCTGGGTCGATGGCAATATCATTCTTTGAAACAACATGACCCAATAATTTACATTACAGGATGACAAAAGTGCACTTTTTGGGGTTTAATGATACTCCAAATTCTCTGCATCTCTCAAAAAAATTCTCCAAATGCTCTATGTGATGTTGGCCCTATTTTGAGAAGATCGTGATATTATCCAAATAGATAAGGACAAATTGATTGATGAGTCCACAAAAAGTAATGTCCATTACCTTTTGAAAGGTGGCACCCACGTTGGATAAACCAAAAGGAATATTTTGATATGCATATGTTCCACATTTAGTTGTGAGCATGGTTTTGAATTGATCCCTTCCCAGATCTCAATTTGATTGAAGCCCGAATAACCATCAAGCATGGAGAATCTTTCAAAATCTGCCATGTTTGAAAGATTTTCTCCATGGATGGGAGAGGATGATGATCTTTAAATGAGGCCTTGTTTAAATCTTTAAAGTCCACACAAAGCCTAATTTCTCCATTTTCTTCCTGGGACCAAATTTGCCACCCAAGAGGAATACTTGATGGGGAGTATTATTTTTGACTCAATGATTTTTTTTAACTCATTTCTCATAAGATGCTCAATCTTGGGGTTAACAGGCATTTGTTTCTGTCTAGTTGGCTTGGCATTAGGATCAATATCTATGGAATGTTGAGAAATGTTGGGGTCATAACCCTTAATATCCTCTTAGTTCCACAAAAAGATATCATTATATTTATGACTTAAGGAAATGAAGGACTATTCTTCCTTCTAATCACACTCCCTTCCAAGAAGTAATTCCTTACCTCGTGCAATGACAACTGACTTGTAATCTTCTAGACCAACATACATGCCTTTATTATACCCTTTAATCTCATCATCAAGATTGAACATGTACTCGAGGGTTACCAATCCTTTGGGTAGTTGGTTTGTTCGCAACTGAATGATTTGATCACCACAAATCTCTTGTAGACTAGATTGCAAGCTATGATATAATTCAGTCTCATTCTAAATGAATTAGAAAATTTCCTCATCGCTCTCAAAAAATGGTCAGTTGACATCATTATCTGGAATAGATGGTCTTAAAACCATCATGAAATGTTGTTTTCCTTAGACGAGGTCTTCCACGGTAGAGAACTAAGAACCAATGGTTTCTATTTGATCAACTTCCTTATTCTACTTTTGTAACACCACTTGAATATTGACAGCTTTGAAACTTTGTAGAAGATCCCAAACTCGGTTTTGGTAAGATCTCAAAAGCTTGTTCTTGGCTGCACACCTATCTTTTACTTGGTAAATGACCAATTTAGTGTCCTTGAATATTTATAGATCTTTGATTTGTCTCTTTTTTGCGGTCACCAGACCATGAACCAATTCCCCATATTCCGCCACATTGTTAGAACATTCAAATTATAACCTGTGAGCAAAGAATAATTTTTTGTTTGTTGGGGATACAAGGATTAGACTTGCCCCAACTCCATTCCTACTTATAGAACCATCAAAATACATTTTCCATAATCTAGAAGCATCATTGGCTTCTTCCTTTTGCGGCTTCGGGATGGTGTAATTATATTCATAGATGAAATAAGTGCCCATATCAGTTTCTAGAGCTATATCATAGGGCTCAAATTCATAGCAATCCTTAGCCCATTCATATAACATAAGATCAAGAATTGAAATTGATAAATGCATTATTTCTATGGATTCAACATCATTGTTTACTGATTCTTGAACCATGCAATTTACATTAATAAGACCAGGATCATGAACTTCAACATGATAAGCTGAGATGGGCTTATATTTCATTGTAAACCTAGTTCCATACCTTGTTCTTAATAACATATGAGACCAGTCCAAGCCAAGATATCCACCCACTTTGGCTATGAAATCTCTAGAGAGGCAGAGGGTGGATAGAGGTGGAAATTCACTCATAAAAATGTCTTGCATTATGGTTAGGCTTGGGAAAACATGAAGAGATAATTCTAAATTCTTGATTACACCCAAGACCTGCATTGTTGATCCATAAAGTTGTAAAACACCTTTTGAAGTTGGATTGTATTCAATTCCTAGGATATATACAATTTTCTTTGGCATCACTGAGGTACTAGCACCTGAGTATATCATGCCATTGTGTTGAAGGCTCTTGCGAATTATCAAAGACATATAGAAATGGGGAGGCTTGACCATTTCAATTACTTGTTATGCTTAGGGTTGACAAATAATGACCGTGAAATTGTCTTGATGTGTTGAAGGTTCTAGAGGTGGAAGTTTCTTAAAGGATTCTTGCAAGAGATCCCTTTGAGATGGGATACATAAGGCATCCCACATTGTCTCATTTAGGTTTTTACTTTTCATTTTTTTCATGATGTTGATGGGAATACCTACGATTTTATGTAATGAAGAAGTGATATGTTCTTTATTTCTTTGTTCTATCTATGGAAATTATTTGGTTAGTGGAATTTGCACACCCTACAGGTCTGTAGTTGTAAGCAATGAAAAACTACAAGCAGAAGTAAAAGATAAGCAATATAACATAACAAAACTTTCTTACAGTATTTCTTGCAAACCTCGGTGATAAGATTGATGAAGTATTATGCTTCTAGAATGTTTGAATGGTTGGATTGTGGGTGCTCTAAAATTTAAGAAAAGGTAATGCTACGAGAAAATTGGACACAAAGAAGGATTTTCAATATGTAGATATCGAATAAAGATTTCACAAAGTTTTGTTCCAAAGTTTATAGGGATTTCAAGAGGGGGTTTGTGAAGGATATGACCTATTTTTTTTACAGAGGCTATGGAGTGGCTACGTATTATAATGAGGTTTGAATGTAGATTCTAAAAATAACATTGGAGGAAGTTTGAATAAATTCATTTTCCATTGAGGGGCAATGAATTTCTATTTTTTATTCAATGAGGTGGTTATACATGTAACTTTGTTGCCCCCACCTTTGTAGGGTTATAGAAGTGCACTGGGAGTGGAGTGACTAGGATAGTGAAGTGGAGGATGAATAGGAAAATATTTTTATTTTCTATTTTAAATAACTAATTTAATTAACTATGAAGTGTGAGAGAGAAATTAACCATTTAATTAAACAAATGTTGAATTAAATTAGGTAAAGGATGTAGGAATTAAATTATATTCATTCCAAGGATATGATAAAAGTAAATTGATTAATTCTAAAGGATTATGATTTTTTTTAGATAGATAAACGATTTTGACTGAAGCTATGAACTGGAGTACATTCAACCAAGATATAACATTAAGCTCAATAGTTATCAAACTAGATCCACCACATGTGAACACATTTCTAGCATAGGTCTTCTCGAACTAGGATCCACCTCTGTTAAATCAGTCTACCACCCACGCCACCTCAGACATTACCACCCCAAACAAGGATCATGCCTTAGTGGGATTTGAACATGGGTGGAGCCGGATACAACCATTCGTCTTAACCACTCCACCCAAACCCCATTGGCTCTAATGGGTTATGATTTAAATGATATAATTAATTTAATTAATTCTAAAGAGATGTACTCTAATAGGATAGAATTAATTTAATCAATTCTAAAGGAATGGAATTAACTTAGTTAACTCCGAAGAGATGTAAGAATAGGATAGAAATAGACATGTATTTTTAGGGTGTCTATATTTTCCCCTTTTTAAAGTGTTCTTAGGAAGTGAGAACATTTTAAAGATAGTATACGCATATAAATCAGTGAGCAGAAGGTAGGGAAGTTGATCCAAAATTGAGATGCCCCAGCAAGTGTGAATGATAAGGGGATACCTCATCAAGTGGATGGGTGATGCAACAAAGCAGTGGACAACCGCTTGATAGGAAGAAGGGAAAGAAAAATGCAGAGAGGTAAAATAAGAGGAAATAAATTTTTCTCGTAGTATGACCTTGCATTTAGACAGTGAAAGTTAGAGCAACCCTATTTTTTTGTTACATAATAGAGTTGTCACCGTGATTATGAAATAATTATGATGTTTAACCCATTATGTGCGTAAACAAACACACCCATGGAAAACAAGAGTGAAAAAGGAAACGAAACCCAATATACATAGTAGATGTAGGCACCATTGTTATAAATGAACCAAGATATTGACATACTACTTTTTTTTGGTCCAAATCAAAACAAGAAAAAACAAACCAAATATAAACCATAAAAGTATGTGTTGTGGCTATAAAAGAGCCAATACGATAATAAAATACGTGCAATTGGTCCAGAAATAACAACAAAAATGTAACACAACTTTGAAATAAAGACAATTAACATTTCCCCTAATGTGTTCCAAAGTGATAAGTGAGCATATATGATTGCCCCCAAATAATGATACATGTAGAGGGATTGGATCGGATAAAAGAGCGGAGTAACTACACCTCATAACACTCTTATAGGATCTCGTTGAAGTGTAATTTGATATTGAAAATGTGGTTTTCCCCAAGCACGAACACTAAAAATATATTGGAGAGAATGAGAGCTAAGATTGCTCCAAGTGAAGTTATATCGTGAAGGAAAAAAGTTATTTGACTTGCCCCAAGCTATGATTTTGACATGTAAGGGAAAAGAGTAGTTGTGATAGATGTAAGATGATTGGAATGATCACTAGGGTAGGAATGAAATGTCTGATTTCATTGATATGTGTTGATTTGTTGGTATTTTTGAGAATTTTGTAATTTTTAGTCTTTTTTTATTATTTGATTTTTTTTGTGATTTTGTAAGTTGTGAGTTTCACATGTGTGTGTTTGAATTTTTGATATTTTTTTGACTCAATTTTATTATGACATATATTAATTGTGTATATGAACTAGTTAGCTATGCAAATAGACTTAGAATTAACACCTAGTAGTCCTAAAACAAAGATAAACTAAAATCTATGCACCATCATGCTTATATATTAAAATAGACTAATCTACCAACATTTTTGCATTAGAACATGAATAAACATCCAAAATAATATGCTAAGGAAATAATCTCTATCTCTATTGAATGTTAATCAATGTAATGAACGTATTTATATCGTTAGCAATCAAAGGGTTGATTGTATGTTTGAATCCAAAGGTTTCAAGAATGGAGTCTTTTCAATCCATGGCTACAATACCACTTGACATATCTCCATATGACTTCAAACTTAGATGGATGAATGCAAAAAATTAAGATAACTAGCTCCTCTAATGGAAGAATTCTCTAAGATGATAAAATGGCTATAGTCTAGGCTATATGCTCATATAGGTGTAAGTAGAAAGGTAGGAGGAGGGCTCCTTATATAGCCCAATGGATAAAAGAAGCTTTGCATCCCTTTACATGTGGGATAATATAAAGGTTGAGTTAGTTGGGGATGATCATGGTTGAAAGATGGTTGAGTCAACCTTAAGAGAGTTTGGTTTGTCCTTTAGTGACTCATGGGGTTTGAGGGGATTTATTAATTAACTAAAATGATAAACTAATAGGTGAGAAAGCTTATAGAAACTTTTTAGAAGAATAATTAGTATGATTTAGAGGATGAGAAGGGTTCAATCAAATAAATGGTGACTTATTGATCTAGTAGAAGACAAAACTTAATTAATAAAGAATATTTAATTAATTTAGGTAGAAAGGGGTTTGATTAACAGAAGGTCGTTAATTGTCATATTTGCTAGATAGAAGGGTCAATTAACTAACGTGATGTAATTACTTAACGACGATGGAAGATAAAATGTGTGATATTGATGATATGCCGTCAATTTGCGGGAAGGGGTATAATTAGTGCAATTTTAAGTATTTAAGTTGTTAGGGCTAAATTATAGGTGTCTACATTTGCCTCTCTTTGGGGTGGTGTAAGAGACGCCACTTTAAAGATAGTAGACATGTAAAATTTTGAAGTGATAGAAGAAAAATTGGTAAAAGTGAGAGATGCCCCCTTGAGTATCAATGGGGTAATAAAAGAAGGTGATCGACGGTCGAAAAAGGTGAGAGAAAATGATAGAAGAATGGGTAGGGGCAGGATGCCCCAGGTGAATTAGAATAATAGTGTTAATAGGGGAATGATATAGATCAAAAGAAAAGATGGTGAGAAAGGAATGATATTTCATCCATTGTGTTAAAAACAACTTTTGTGTCATCATATTACCAAAGATCTACATCATAGGTCCTTATTAAAAATATAAGCATACTACAAAAGTAGAATGACATGAAAATCCATACTAGGAATAATTTTCGATTGCTTTAAATACCAACTCCATGCAACATACAAAATGTAATGAAATATGAGAAAGTAAAATATGCCTAACTCCTTACAACATACAAAATGTGATGCATTACGAGAAAATAAACAAGCTAACCTAACAGAGAAACATAATGCAATGTTTTTATCATCAAACTTTTATTTTGACCTGTGCAAATTAACGACAAGAGTTAAAATATGGTGCCCCAAGTAAGGATACATGCAAGGGGAATAAGTAAAGACACTTAGGTCCTATGAAAAGTAATCGTGCACAATGAAACAATACTAAGCAACTCATTGTTCCCCAGAGTACAAACATAGTAAGCAAATTGAATTTGTTAATTAAGGTAGATAAAGGTGATCCGTGAGTCACGCACAAGAACAAGAGAGAACCAAAGAGTGACGTTTTGTAGGATGATTTTTACTATTTTTGATTTTTCATAAACATATTTGAATGCTTTTTATTTTGAAAGTTTTCCAAAATTATATATAGGAAGACAAAGAAGTGTGGATGCCCCCAGAGACAGATGGGATGTAAAAGGGAAGAATGTCACGCGTATGCGCAACAAAGTGAAGATGCGAAAATGCCCCTAATGATTAGGTGGGAGTATTCAAAGGAAACTTCTTTATGCGCTAAAGGGGGAACAAGGCCAATATAAAATAGGTTCAATCATGAAGGAGAAAGGATGCCCCTTGCGTAAGCTGGCCAAGAAACACATGAGAAAAAGGAAGTAGAAAATTATCGTATTAAATGAAGGGACAAAGTTTCCCTCAAACATAGTAAAAAGGAAATCTTATACACATGGATGTTCTCAATGAAGTAGAAGAACATAAATGCTATGAAAATATATGGAAAATGTAGCTAGAAGGTAGTCAATGAAAAATTGATTAGCTAAAGGCTTGCCTGAAGAGGCAAGGCTAGCAAATTGATGAATGTGGGCTAAAGGTAAAACAAGATTAGGACTGGATAAAGTTTCTTTATAAAATATAATATTGATTTAGAAGAGTTTAATTTGTCATTAGTAAGTCATGGGAGTTGCGGGATGTTTTAATTAATCAAAGGTGATTAATTAATAGGTAGAGGTAAGCTTATAGAGGCTAATTAGAGGAAAATTAGTATGATTTGTGGGATGTAAGAGATGAATTTGATCCAATAAATGATAATTTATTGATTTAGAGTTACGAGCGTAATTAATTAATAATAATTAATTAACCCAAGTAGAAGTGGATATTAATTAACAAAAGGTTGTTAATCGACATCCTTAATGATATGAAGGCTAATTAATTAATTAAAGATTGTTAATTAATGAATATGAAGAGGAATGTTAGCTAATTAGTGGAAAAGCGCTAGTTATTATGGAAATGACGAGAAAGAGGATAATTAGTGCAATCTTAATATTAAAGCCTGCGTAAGCGGATTTTAGGTGTCTGCAATTTGCCCTCTTTGGGGTGGCGTAAGTGATGCCACTTCAAAGATAGTAGAAAAGTACAAACAAATATTTTTTTTGAAGAGATAGAAGAAAAAAATAATAGAATGAAGGATGCCCCCTCGAGTGTCGATGGGGTGATGAAAGAGGGTGATTGACGATCGAAAAGATAAAAGAATAAAATGGAAGAAGTAAAAGAATTTATCTCTATTGCCCTAAGTTGCATTTGAAGAAAAGTGTTGATAGAAGGAGAGTGATATGGAAGAAAAATGAAGATGAAAAGATATGGATATAGCTATCATCTTGCCAATGTAAAAACCAAATTTATTTTATCGTTTTTCTTATGATCAATGTCATCGGTCCTTATTAAAAAGAATGAACAAAAGTGTAATATGATAAGAAAAGCCATATACAAAAAAAGTCCATAGCTAAAAATACCAACTCCATACAACATACAAAATGCAATGCAATATGAGAAATTAAAAGATCCCTAACTCCCTACAACATGCATGATGCAATACAATACGAGAAAGTAAACAAGCTAACCTCGAAGAGAAATATAATGCAATGTTTTTGTTATCAAGCTTTGATTCCAACCTATGTGAATTAATGAAAAAGGGTCAAAATATGGTTTCCCAAGCAAGGATACATGCAAGGGGAATAACAAAGGACACTTGGGTCTTATGAGAAGTAGTGCACTATGAAATAATACCAAGCAATTAATTTTTCCCCAGAGTACAGACATAGTAAGCAAACCAACTTTGTTAATGGAGGTAGATCAAGATGATCCACGAGTCACGCACAAGAACAGGTAAGAACCAAAGAGTGACATTTTGTAGGATGTTTTTTGTTGTTTTTGATTTTTTAGAAACATATTTGAATGTTTTCTATTTTGAAAGTTTTCTGAAACTATGTAGAGGAATAAAAATAAGCATGGATTCCCCCAACGGTAGATGGGATGTACAAGGGAAAAATGCCATACGTATGCGCAATAAAGTGAAGATGCGAAAATTCCCCAGCAAATAGGTGGGAGTATCCAAAGGAAACTATTCACGCGCTAAAGGGGGGTCAAGGCCAATATAAAATAGGTTCAATCATGAGGGAGCAAAGATGCCCCCAGCTTAAGCTTGCCAAGAAACACATGAGAGAAAAGAAGTAGAAAATTGTCTTATTAAAAGGATGACAAAAGATCTTTGCAAACATGTTTGAAAAGCGGCCATCCTTTTTATACACATGGATGTTCTAAATGATTTTTTAAGAAAAAAGGATGATATGAAAATATTTAGAAGGTGGTGGGATGAAAACCCTCCTGATTAGCCCTAAGGCAAAAATCATGAGACAAGTCATGCGCTAAAGCAAGAGTTTGAATAAGGTCCAAAAAGTAACACTTGGTAACATACTAATCATGTTTACTCATCAAGATACCATGTGTGCACATGGAAATGAATTACCTCTTGAAGGAAAGAGTTGATAGACAACAAGTGAAGACACTAGCCAATGTGTAGGAATGATTTAGTTTGAAAGGTGATTTGTGAATGGATTATGGAAGGAGAGTCGTACATTACTCCGCTGTCAGCCAGGCATCCATAGCCCCGACAGAGATGCATTTGATTCTAATCAAAACATTGCTCTACTTCCTAATAAGGTTTCCATAGCCACCGGTAGAGATTATTGGAAATACCCCAAGAGAGAGTTATATATCAATTTACTTTTAGCTTTTAGCTTTTGCTTTTTGATTGATTGATTTTGATTCTTTTGATTTCTAAAAAATTATTTCAGCTCTCTTGTTTGACAAGGGGTTAAGAACCATTGATGGCTTGATGGAAGGATGTGGAAGTGATTGTGATGACGACATTGGCTAGTTTCAACAAATATGCCCAAAAATTCTTCCCAGATAAGTTTATTATATGTAGATAGTGATAGGATCTCTAAGAGGTCAGTTGTTCTTTAATTTACCAAGGTGATGAAAGACCAAGGTCAAACGGATACCATAGAGATAAATGTCACAAAATGTGTATGAAATAAGCTAACCAAAATATCATTGAAGGGATGAAAATGGTGGATGACTTATAGAGGAATATGAAAGAAAGGGAAGAAAGAACATCCATGCGTATGCAATACCTAATTGCAATGTTTGATCTTTGTACCGTTTATTTTTAATGTTTTTCTCATTTTTTGTATTTTTGAATTTTTTGGATTTTTTTTAGAATTTTGTAGTGTTTTGGGAGATTGGGACCAACCATATCACTCTACGTGATAGGATCTAACAATGATTTTCATGATTTCCTTGATAAGGGAGACTAAGCATGTTTGTTTATCAAGAGTGATATTATCCCCGATCTTGATGATCGTGGTGAGTTCACACTCAATAAATGACTGTGATTTATTTTGAAACATGGGTTTCATATGTGGGAGCTTGAGTTCCCTATCCATAGGTTTTTTCACTTTGCGCCATATTTGATGGGTACGTTGGTATGCATTCTGGAATCACATTTGATTTTGAATTTTATAATTGTTTGAGTTGTTGGGAGCTTTGGATCTCTTCGGAGGTTTTATCTTAGCTTGATAAATAACTTTTATGGGTTTCTTATAAGCTAATGTTTGACTTGTCTAATCCCAAGAAGTGGGAGAAGAACATGGACGTTTAAAATTTATGAGAGGAAGGAAGGTGGGCTTGCCACAATCATTGATAGCATAATGTGACAGATGAAAAGGATATGATCTAAGAATTGAAGAAGATCGGATACCAGGAGGTGAGCCATAAACATAAGATGGAAGGCTACTTGGATGTGGCCCACATATAAAGGAAGAAGGGCTATTAGGAGGTGGCCCAAGAATACAAGATGAGGGGCTACCTAGAGGTGTCCCATATATAGAAGATAAGGTGCTAGTTAGAGGTGGCCCCAGAATAGAAGGTAATGGGCTACCTAGAGAAGACCCACAATTAGATGATGAAGGGATACTTGGAGGTGGCCTATATATAGAGGAAAGTGATGGGCTACTTGGTGATGACCCAAAGTGTAATTGCGATTGAGGAATTGTGATATGTAAAGAAGAATTGGGTGATGAGAAGATGGACCATGGCTCAATACTAGACCCAAGATGTTCATCATAGAATGAAAAATGTGAGGATGGAATAATAAGAGGAGGATCAAGTTGCATGCTCTTAGGCTCTTCCTCTATTTCTTGATAAAAGGAATCAACATTTTCCCCATAATATGTGAATGCATCGAGGTCTAAAGAGAATCCTTGCTCGTAATTTGTTAGAGGGATATCTTTGTGTGCCCCTATAAATTCCATGATTGCTCCTTCATTTTGAAAGAAATAAATCGGTATGGGTTGTTGATCGGCCACAGGGGTTTTATTGGAAGAAAAAGGTCCAACTATTGTGGAAGACTTAGAATATGTTTGATGATGATTGACAGAAGAAGATGACTCAAGAGATGAAGTAGACTTAGGGCTAGATGTCTCATGAGTAGAAGAAGATGTGGATTTAGAATTTGGTTGGTATAGGTTTCCCTATAAGATGGATGTCGTGGAGGAAGAATAGGAGGATTTCGTATCCAAAATTCCATAGATTGTGACGTAGGAGTTCGACTTAGAAGATTAACTAGAAGTAACTATGAGTCACAAAAATCTTCAAAAGAGGAAGGGTTGATAAAAGAGGTCATGCAAAGAAGGGGAGGTGACATTAGATAAAAGAGGTCCTGCGAAGAAGGGGAGGACCGAATCAAATTGACTTAGGAGTCGAATTGGATGAATGATAAAGAAGGTCCTGCGAAGAAAGGAGGGACTCAAGAATTCGAGTAGAAGTATGAAGAAGGAGGTCCTGCAAAGAAGGGGACGACCATGACTTAGGAGTTGAATTAGATGAATCTAAATAGTAGTTTAGATCTGAATCATTAGAAGAATTAGAGGAAATATTTGGATTAGAATACTCAAAGGAAGAGGAAATGTTTGTATTAGAATCAAAAGAAAAGTGAGGGGAACTCAAATAATAATTTGGATTAGAAGTGTCCAAACCATACCACCAACTATGCGATGAAGGTGAGGAATGGGTTACCCGAATGGGTTCTCTAGCACGAGGAATCAAACATGGTTTAGTCATGATGGGTGTCTTTTGATGTGAACTCCTAAATTTTGATTCTTTATGGTTGTACGTATAAGTAACCCTGTGATAATCATTCATGTTTGGCACTCACTAAGTCTAAATGCCTAGACCTAAATAGTGTGATTGAACTCCTTCAAATAGAAGGAAGTTTCATGTCACTTCAGGTAGCATAATGACAACCAACTAGACATTTTATAAGCAGATAGGGGATGATTGTGTGGTTTTCCAAAGGGAAGCTAAGGAAAACATACATCATGTTGACATAAGATCAATAATCCAACAAGGATTGGACAACAAGTTTGGAGGCGTAAATGTCAAAGGATTGATCAAAAAATTAGCAATATAAAGGATACAAAGGAAACTATTTCCAAAGTTATGATTGATCTCAAAAGTTTCTTGATAGGAAATATTTTTGCTAAGGTTTGAAAGATATGTTCAAAAATGAGCATGAATTTAGGAAAAAAAAATCAAGATCAAGAGGGTCAAAAGTCCCCAAGGATTGTCCTAAAAACAAGTTTATAAGATGGATAAACACAAGGAACAATCACTAGCAAGTTCAAAACAAAAAGCCAATCTATAAGGAAATACTCCCTTATGTTCAAAATGTGTGTCAAAGGTAGGTTGGCATTAAATGATCAACACAATGTCACCACTTATGCCAATTTTCAGAAAAAACAAGACGTCAAGAAATTACAAAAGGGTTGATATGATTTCCGAACAAGGTATATTAAAAGCAAGTTTAAGCCAACCAAGATCTAAAGCTAAAAAAAAGTTAAAGTTACAAATATGAACGACGCAACAATACCACTAAGATACGTTAACCAAAATTTACGGAGAATTAAGGTATAAGTATCGAAATAATATTAATACGACATACATAAAGGTAACAATAACACCTTTCAAAATCGAGGTAATATTTGAAATAAAACCAAGGCTAGAGTATACCAAGGAATTGTTACGATGCGAATAGCATAATGTTACAATCTAAACACTTAGGTCAAGTTTGTAAGAAACAAGACGTAAGTATCGAAATTATATTACGATATGATGCGAGCAAGTGTAACAACTCAAGGGATAGGTCAAGCGATGAACCAAGTCTAGCTATAATGATGACATCTGGATTTAGAGTGTCAAGATCTAGGTAGATGCCAATGATATGAAGAACGTTACCACACAGTCTTTCAGACGTTTAACTATTGCAGTCTGCAATAAGGAAGGATGTAAGCGGGTAAACAGACATAAAAGTGGCAACATGATCAATTGAGTAAAACTTCGTATGTTGCTCACTCTTATTTTGATCAAAAAAGTATCAACAAGAGAGCCAAGGTGAGTAGTATTAAGTTGAGGATGAAACAAACTTATCCTGACTTTAACAGAGTTTCACCTCGCCTTGAAAAATAAGGTGAGAAACTAAGAAAAAGTAACTGCGTCAGCAAGTTTCATGATGAATGATGGCTATTTACAACAACGATGTGGTCAATTTGGCTCCAAAGACTTTGATGGATTCTCCCCTAGGTGGTTCATTCAACTAGGTATCACAAGGTTATTTAGATACGAGCTTGATTTACGAAGAAAGTTGTCACTGACTAATCTTGAGATTTATCTTGAAACTTTACGATTACCCCCTTCAAGGTAAAGTTGGCCCCAATGCAAATTATTGCGTTCCCTATGAAATTTTTTTTGCAACACGGGGTTACGATACGGATAACTTTGACGCTAAATATCACAAAGGTAAAACTAGTCAAGTATGTGTGCGGAGCACTTCCCATTTTGTCCACAAGTTTCCCTCTTGCGTGGAATAGTTTAGGGTTCCTAGGACGAGGCCTCATATCTTGTAAAATGAAGGCTTATTCTCACATGGGTTATGTCAACTAGTCAAGTGGGTGGCAGAGCACTGTACCCGTTATCTGAACCTACACATATAGTGTTATGAACATGGTGTGTTTTTATCTTTTATTCTTAATGTGGTTTAGTTGTACACCATTTGGTAACCTGCATCAAATTGCATTAGTATTATGGCTTCGATGCTCAAGATACTTTCCCAAGCCGTAGCTTTTAACCGAACCTGCATTGAAATTATAGTAGTTATCTAAGAAAATCACATTATTTGAAAGTTTTTTATCTTTTGTCTTTAGATCCTCAAGGTTTTGCACAGGATGTAAGAGAAGAACATTTGCAACAAACTAATCCAACTTAAAGTATTGGTTTAGATCCTTAATGATCCATGACAAAAAACTTGAGTAAATGAGTCATTCCCTTATGCCAAAAGGTCAAATACAGTTTCCAATTAGATCTAAAATATCATGAAATGAGGATTAAATGTTGCTTTTAATTCTCAAGATCGTCCTAACGATGCAAGAGAAGAGCATACACAACACTTTAACCCAACTAGATTAAGAAATGGAAAATCTTCTAAATCAAAGGACTATAAAACTTAATTTGTACAAATTGTTCATTCCCTTAAGAAAAAAAATGAATAATGAGGTTTCCAACCTCAATCCAAATGTTAGAAAAAAATAGAGGTCTAAAGCTGCTTTTATTATTCTCAAGATCATCACAAAGGTGCAAGAAGAAGAGCATACACAAACTTTAGCATTTAACTTAAGCGAAGCAATGGAAACATAACATTCATTAAAACATTTAAATGTGTATATAAAAATATCTATAATCATATCCATTTCTAATTCTGAAGATCGCTCAAAATCGCAAGAGAAAAGCATAAGCAGCATTGATCAAAAATGAATCTAACATGCAACAAAAAATGACCATAGTTTTATAATAAAATAAAATTCTACAACTTTATGTAAGTCTAAATATCAAATTTATGTGTTGAGTGCATAGTTCACTTCAACACCTTTCTGTTGCAAAAAAAATGGAATTCATTTTGAGTTTGGGAGAAAAAGTTAATGAGCCTCCGAAAGATAGGTTATGCATATGCTCTTATACTCACAGAGTGTCCATTTAACCTGTACTCAAAAAATGTCAGAAAAATATCCCTTAATCTGTAAAAAGGTCAAATTTTTCCAACCGAGATTCAATTTTGACAAGTAACCCACGTCTCATTAATATATGCAATAGAAGACTCAACGCTATCAAACATTAACATACATGCTTACAAATTTTAAGATTTTCAACAAATTGACAAAATTTAACATGTAAAATGATGAAAATGTAAGCTCTAAAAATGCAAACATGGAGAAATAGCTTGAATTTTTTCTCATCAATGATCTCAATTTAGACAACAACCCATCATCATTAATATATGTAAATAGAAGACTCAACACTATCAAACTTTAACATACATGCTCAAGAAACTAACATTTTCAACAAATTGTCAAAACTAGCATGTAAAATGATGAAAAATGTAAGCTCAAAAAATGAAAACATGGAGAAATCTTGACTTTTTCTCATCAAGATCCAATTTTAACAGCACTTCACCTCTTTAATACCTACAAGGAAGACTCAACACATGCAAACTCAACAAAACATGGTTAAGAAACACAAGTTATGATCAACATGTATTCAAAAAAAAGGTTAGTATGCAAAATTGCAAACTTAACTACAAAAACTTGAAATTAATGTGTGTGAGACAAAGCAGGTAGTCCCATCAGGTGCATACCAAATGTGCTGCATGCTATAACTAACTAATCTAATTGAAATTGAAACTAACATCCACAGTAGTCTTCAATAGATCAAATGCTAATGGTAAATTACGAGCCATCATGATAAGAGCTTAAGGGAAAATAACTAATTCGATGCATAAACATGATAAACAACATAATATGTTGAGTCATTCCTACTCTTTTTTTATTGCTAACTTAAAACATGAACCTAATTAGATCACATTAGCAATCAAATTGGATTGTTATCTTGATCTCAAGGAATCAGGATGAGAATCTCACCATGAAATGGCTACAAGGTCATTTTTGGATCTTCCCATACTACTCAATTTTGAGAGAATGGATGCAAGAGATGAAGAAGTTATTCCAAAACAATGGAGAGTGACTCGAAATAAAAATGCCTATATGTTTTCACTAATAAAAGTGTGGTGCTTGAGTTTGAGAGGAAGGAGCTTGGTCCTTTAACATAGCTTGATCCACTTTGTGATAGAAGCTTACAAATTAGTGAATGTGGGATAGAATGGATAAGGTTACATTTAGAATAAGGTAAGTCTTGAATTAGAGGAGTTTAACAAGTGATTACCAACTCATGGGAGTTGATAGATGATTTAATTAATCAACTAGTGATTAATTAATAGGCTATGAATAAGCTTAGAAAAATATTTAGAGTTGATTTAGAGGAAAATATAGTAGGATTTGCAGATGATTTAAAAGGGGGATTTAATCCAATAAGAAGGTTTATTAATTAAATATAGAGATGTAAGTAGGTTTAATTAACTAATAAGTAGTTAACCTAAGTTGAAAGCGGATTATTAACTAACGAAGTATCTTGTTAATTGGCATCCGGAGTGGGGTAGGAAGGCTAGTTAATTAATGAAGTGTCATTAATTGACGCAAAATGGAGAGGAAACGTTAGTTAATTGCGTGAAAAATCGCTAATTATCACGGAAATGAGGGGAAAGTGGGTAATTAGTGCAATTTTAGTAGTAAAGCCTAAGTATAATGGATTTTAGGTGTCTACAAGTGTAATTAACACTCTGTGACTACTAAGTTGCATTTTTATTTCAAACTAAATTTTAACTTCAATTTGACAAGATTGCAATGCATAACTTCATTTTACATAGAGAAATTGAGTAGGTACGAATCATTATTATTGTAGGGCTAGTGGTCATGACACTCTATAGGGTAAGACTGTTTATAGAAATGATGTAACAGTTATAACATAGATTGCAAATGCCAAGACATATGACATTTATTTTTGGAAAGTAAATACCTTGATCTCGCTAAACTGTTTTACGATGAGAGGGACTAAGCATATATGAATGCCCCAATTGATAACAATAAAAATGTCATTTTATTGGACTGGGCTTGAAGAGTAAGTAGTAATCTAAGATTACTACTTTGTGACTAGTGCTGTCATGATCACTATTGAAGTTGGAATTGTTTAGAGTTGATTAAGTTATGATGAAAAGATGTGATAGAAATGTGTAAATATAAACATATAATGAAAATACCAAGTACAATGTAGTTTTTGACAAGTAAATACCTTGATCTTACTCTTTTTTAGTGAGAGAGAGTTCTATATAACCCTAAATTTACCCCAAGTAGCAAAGAAAAATGCCACACAGGAAATTTTTTTGGTTAGTGTAAGATGATATGGAATGATCAATAGGAGTGTCATTAAATAGTGTTATTGTTGAACTGTGTTATGTAGTTGCTGAGATTTTGTCAAAAAAATTCCAAATGTTTTGCTTTTTGATCGATGTATGTTTTTTTTTTCAGGTTTTATATTGTTTTTGGTTTTTGCAAGTTTTATATTAGTTTTTAGTTTTTTAACAAGGTTTGTACTGTTTTTGGGTTTTTTGAACATATTTGAATGTTTTTGGACTTTTGAACATATCTGAATGTTTTTGGACTTTTGAACATATCTGAATGTTTTTGGATTTTTAAATTAGTAAAAAGATACACCATTTGAACTCATGTTCAAACAATTGTAAACATTTCATTCCATTAGTAGAATGTAGATGATATATAGATAGCATACCTCACTCCACTCGTGACTCCACACAACTAGGAAGATGCAAGGGCTCACCACCGAGAGCCAAGCAAGACATGAGAATTAAGAGAATAGTGATATGAAAATGAAGATGAAGGATGCCAAGACACAACATGTAACAATGATCCATTTGGGAAAATGTGGCTCATCTCCTATCAAGATTACTTGATTGATTCTAAGATGATTTCACTTTATAGGTTTTGACTACACTTAGATCCATTGACGGCCCACTGATTGATAAGATTTGGTTGAAGGAATTATTTTCTCTCTTAACATGAACAACTTCTTTAGATGTATATGATTAATCACTTTTGATGTATATTTTATGAAGGCTTTATTTTGTTTGATTTTTTTGAATTGACCCCCTACATCTTGCCCTAAGCCACCCATAAGAGCCAAGGGCTTAACATCAAAGACAAAACATAGGTGATTAAGGATACTTTCCTCCTTTCCTAGTCTCATATTGTATACACCTATTTTTTCATGCTTTATATTTTCATACATGTTACTTAAAATTTATCTTCTAGGTTAGAGGCCACTAATGCATCTATTTATGGGAACGGGTGCCTTAAGGGGCTCGTTCTAGGATAGGGGTATGGTTATTCACATAACCATTGGGTTAGGGATGATACACAAAGAGAGAATGGATTTTGGCCCTATTTATGTACCTCTTTTTCTCTTATCTTCTTACTTTGCTTTGCACCCTTCCGACACCTTACTTGCACATGACCATATTATTTTTACCTTGCATTACTTTTTTTATTCATGACTTATTGCACACACTACTTGTATTTTCCCCTCCTTAGTCGACGCCATTTCCCATGGGCGATTGCGTCGATATTTTCAACTTCCTCGCCGAGGCAATCACCCACGGGTGATCATGTCGATATAAATACTAAAAAAGAGAGGTACATACAAAAAACACAACATAGAGATATACATGAACTCACAATTTTCTCTGCTATTTTGCGTTAGAGAGATACATACAAAAAACACAACATATAGATATACAAGAACTCACCATTTTTTCTACTCTTTTTTGTCAACTTGCATCAACTCGCTCAACTCTTGAATTTATTACACCTTTACTCTTGGATTAGATATTATTCTTGTTAGATTGGTTTGCTTGCACTCTTGGTTCATCTATAGTGAGTTAGAACATGATTTTATCCCCTTATCTGCCCAAAAGATATTCTCTCTTAGTGTATTGTAATTTGGGAAATAGATGCATCAACGACTGCCCCCAGTAGGTAAGTGTTTTAATTTGACTTGTCATTTTTTATAAAGTAGTCAAAAGAATCATATTCAACTGTTCCAAGCTTTTGTTGACAAGAATTTTCATGTGGCTTCTCAATTAAGATTGTCAACAAGAGAATTTTCTCACTCCTACATCATTGTCATAAGAATTCACCACTTCCATATGAGATTTCAAACAAAATAAGCATCGTTGGTTGTTCCTTATCACCTATATGTTTTGTATGAAGGTTTGAAAATTAAACACTAAATACTTTGCATTTAGAGAGCTTACCCTACCTGTACTGTCATGGGGAACATTTTTTCAAGGAATCTATCACTAAATTTTCTCTAGGTTCAAGATGAAACACTCTGAAACCCTTTACAAATTATTCATACCCCTTCAAACAAATATTTCCTCAAATATTTGTGAACTTTTGTTGGATAGATTTTGAGATTTGAAGAAAAAACTTTTCTAAACCCTAAAATCAGGGTTTCTTCCACTACAGATGCCCAAGGAGATTCAAAATTGTATATCTTTAACATTTATTGATGATTTTCAAATAACTCAATTCCAAGATGTGTGAAGAACAATTTTCCAACAAATTCAACCCTTATTTTAGCTTGCAGCAACACAAAAACATTCCCAGTCAATGTTTTTGACAGTGCATAATATAATAAAAGTGGTGTCTTTGCCTTATCTTGTGGTGCTAGGGTTTGATAGAATGCCATATATTATTGAGTTGAGCTTATTTAAAGAACATCCATCCTATGTCATTGTAAAAAATAACTCCATATCAAATGCTCAAAAACACTTGTCAACTATAAACCTGTACATGGAGTACACATTACAATATTGGTAATAATGAGCTTAATGCCCTTCAATTGAGATGTCTAACCTGATCTATGATTTTTGGTGGTAGAAGTAAATACTTGAGGCTCACTATTCCATTCCAGATATTCAGTGACTAACAATCAATCCTTTAAAAAATAGTCTTAGCCATTAAGGGTACAAACATGAGTAGTGCTCATAGAAGGATGAGTTTGAGATAAGAATCAACATGCCATCATTATGCAACAAAAAGACCATTTTGCTATTTAACAGGTACTTGAGAAGAATAAAAATTCAATTACATTCTCAAAAAGTTGAAGCAACCAAGTTATACTATCTCACACCATACCTGTAGACACAACACCTTTCATGCCCTGAGAAGACCTTGCACTGAACCAAGCTACCTTTAAGACCTTGACAACACAAGGAATGTGGAGAAACCATTAATAGACCATGAAAAGATTTAAATACACTTATCCAAGTAATTTTAGGACAAACAAACAACTTGTTCCATTGTTGACTCAGGAAAGTGCTTGGGAGAGAGAAGAACATAGCTAGAAAAATGCTCATATCTTCTCTGAAAATTAACCAATTTGCTTCAAACCTCTT
This sequence comes from Taxus chinensis, assembly GCA_019776745.2. NCBI lineage: Eukaryota > Viridiplantae > Streptophyta > Pinopsida > Cupressales > Taxaceae > Taxus > Taxus chinensis. The sequence continues at coordinate 78,196,757 of CM034149.1, forward strand.
ACAACATTTTAGGCTTGGAATCCTCTCCAAAAACTCAATTTATGGCTTATATAAAGGATTATTCATATTTTTTCTTGGGTTCTAAGAAGACAAAGGCCTCAAAATGCATTTCTTAATGAGTCAGTCTTAGAAAAAACTAGCATAAATTTCACATACCTCTTCAGAACTTGATGGAATTTGGCATGAAGCACCACAAGAAAACCATATACATGATCCATGATTTTCTTAACCACAAGTTTTCCTTTAGAGATCACACTTATCTAATTTTCATTAGCCTACATTGCTAGTTCTCAAGGTCAACATTGGTGAACTTTCAAAACTACCTCTAGGAACTCAAGTAAACCTTGTTGTTGCTCACACATGCCCTAGAAAAAATTCCTAGGGTCCTCCCATTCTAAAATTTTATTTTCATGACATGTACCAAAATTTCACACCTCATCAGACTCGAGAAACAGACCTAAATGAGCTAGTTTTAACTGAAACTTCCACTAGATGACATAAAAATCACTCCAATAGCTCTTACCCACATTGAGACAATCATATATGATTTGTAGAATATATTAGTGACGCATACCAACCATTTTTATACCTATAGTATAATCCTACCTTACTGACCAAGCCTATAGTACATTGAAACCATCTTGAATGCTCACTAAACCACTAAGAAGTCTATACCAATCAACCTTCATGCCTCTAAATGAGCTTCAATTCACCATTAAATCCTTTTCCATAAATTCCATTTGACATCAATGACAACACCAATTACTAGGGTTCAATAATCTCCCCCTTTTTCATTGATGGAAACTACTCAAAAAATTTGATGGCAAATGTACACACCAACAGCTTCAAACCATCAAACCTAGTTTCTGACAACACTCTTTCTCCATTTGACATCTATGCAAAGGGTTCTTGAATTCAATAGGAAAAACAAAAAGTAGATGATTACTTATAAAGCATTGACTTACCTAAAGAAGCTCCCCCTTGGATTAACATTACTAGCTAGCCACCTATGTCTTAACTGGATGCATGAATGTCTTCTCCAAACAGAATCATATCTCCACTTGGGCCTATTTTCTCCATATTCAACCATATCACTTCACCATGATCAATACCAAGCTTAACTGATCCCCTTGGCATTCTATTATCCTTCTATGTATGAAGTTACAATAAAATTCCAAACCAACTGCCTTTTCAATCTTTACCTTGAATTGATCACTTAACTCCCCCTATAAAAATTCTTGTACCATTTTCATTTTCCTTCCAACTATAAGAATGACTCAAATTTATCTATTTCATGCCTAATGCATATTTTCAGAGCCCTCTACCCTTATCCATGTTCCAACGCATGATTGTGTAGAGCAATGCCTTCCCGTCAGGCACATAGCTGGAAGAGTTTCTCTTCCACTTGGCCCTTGTTCTTCGGAATAAGGGAGATAATTACGAGGCCTTCTTAAGGCTGGGTGGAAGAATAACGGTGTTCACTAGGATCATTCCTTGGAGACTCCCACTGGCATTGTGGGGTCAGTATCACTATTTGCATAGTCTAACAGATGATGTATGTTACTCAACAGGGAGGTAATAAAGATTAGGTTTCACTATTGTGTGCAAGATCAGAGTTGTAATCTAAAGTCTAGGGGTGATTCTCAAAGACTATGCTTTCCCCTGATCGTCCTGAGAAAGGAACTCTTCTAGTTCAGGAAAATTAGGAAATTCACTATTTCTTGACATCTTGTCTTCTCCATGAGTCATATTACAACCAAATGTAACTTATTATATCCTTTAATCCTAGATTATACCTTAAACACCTTCTTAACCCTAACAAGAATTTCTTTTTTAGGGTAGTTAGAAAACAAAACCGTTCCCAGTCATTTTGGTGTTATTTCTTCATTTATGAATATATACTTTACATTTGAGGAGAACATTACTGCAACCTTCCCAAATATATTAAATTCTTTTTTAAAACTTGAGGCAAGGAACCATAATGCTGATCTCTGTCCTTCTCACTATGTAGATGTTAGCTCAGAGTATGCATTGATTTCTTTAGGATAATAACCTTCACATATTTCACCTCTCCATCCTTCATAGATGTCTTTAAGTCTTGAAAGCATACATCCCTTGTTCTGTCAGCCTTCTCAAACTAGTACCATATTGAGTGAAAGATTTTGTATCATACTCAAATTATAAGGCTTGATTACTTTGCCTTAGTATTTCCACAATATGAATCATAACTTACTACCTCAATCTTGAGACTACTATTATACATGTTCCACCTTCAGACCAATATCTCCACAACCTTTATAGGCACCATTTTCACCTTGTTCTAAGTCATAAAAACAATAGTTTGATTATTCAAACCCTTAAACATAGACTATAACCCTTTAAGAGTTAACATAGACCTCATACCCTAATGACATAAACTCAACACATTTAGTTTTTCACAGGCTTTGAAACAAATCAGTTTACACTCTACTAGCCTAGCTTCTCAGACTTACCATACTTTGAAAACTTCTTCCCTGAATAGGACCAACTTAGCTAACTCTATTTTTAAAATCCTTATAAAACCCAAAGTATCTCCCTTTTAGTGAATTTTCACAACCAATTACTTATCTAGGACACATTATTACATGAGAATATCCATGCTCAAGATTTTGATGACTTCCAATCCTTTAAGAAACACTATCACACCATTTTTGTTCAAGAGGACTTCTCTTCTTCTATTTTTTCAACTTTCAGACAAACATACCTACTAAGGAACATAATTTGTGCTTGAAACCCTTGCCAACTTAAACCTTGATATCTTTTAGCCTATTATCTTCTTGTTTCACACTATCTTTAGCCTAAGAGAGTACAATTAATCATGACTACACACAAAATAAAAAACATTCCTTCATAATTTTTTGCACTGCTTAAGCTTATAGTAAAAGATTCATCATCCAATCATATATATATACTTGTTCATATAATTTCAGTGATAAAGGACACTAACACAAGTCTTGAAACCCATTTTGAGAACCATGACACAACCATATACAGTGAATCAACTCATGGAAGTAAACTTGTAGACAAACCTTTGTTCTCAAGGTTTGAGACCTTACTTCTCATGTGATAGATCACCTTCTTATACCTATAAGAACCCAATTAGAAGGTTTCCATCTCTTTCGCAATCCTAAAAATTCTTACATGAAATATTTAGGGCTAAATAAATTTCCTTTAGTTTCATGCTAGTTTACATACTATGTACATGCCTTATTGATCATATAGAAACCTGTAGGTGCACTTATAGCCACTGAATTATCTTATTTCATTATTTCAAGTACATCTTCTATGTATGAAATAGTTTCATATTGAGACCTTTTCATGTTGGTTTTTACACAAGATATCATCAAACATAGTGAATTCATAGCCTTGGTATTCATTATGACTAACACTGATCGCATACTTCGGACACATTTCACCAATTTTTTGACATAGAGGTCATAGCTCTGATGTTGAGGACACGTATACTTCTTGTGTTGAATCAGAAATTGCATGACTTGTACCTTTACACAAACATTTTATGAAGGGATTTGAAAAAATAATAACCATAAATAATCTAGCACATTCCTTCACACAAAGTACACTTTTCTCAGAACCTAATCATTGTTGCAACAAACATATAATGAACCCAAATATAGATTAATTCACATGGCTTCACCTTGAATCACTGTTGACATCAACTCAGGATATAGAACATAGTTCAATGTGTTTTATACTCATTGTGGCTAGACATAAACAACTTGAGTAGGGACATATGACTTGACAATACGTGTATGACTTTGACATTTTACCTCACTTATTTCTATCTTGAATGTAATAAGCATAATTTTTCTTCTCCTATGATTCAAATATTGGACACAATGAAATTTAACTATTAACACTTTGATTCCAAGACATGTGCACACAACAGTTTACATATATACACTTCACTAAGCAATGACACTTTTCACAAGACATAATCAAACTTACAACAGACATATAACTCAATATATTCTCTTTCAAATTCTATATTCTCTTAGATCCTTTTCTTTATTGAAGATAATCTAGAAAAAATTAAGAAGATAAATAAAATCCTTGGGGCCTATTGGCAACTCTCTCTTAATGAATTCTTCAAAAAAGCCAACAAGTACTGATAGCAAGACAAAGCATGCCTAGAGACTACATATCTTAGCAACATGATGGAGACTCTAATCAACAGCAATAAATGGAAACTTTGACTCAGGAACATTCTTTGAATCATTCTCCCAACTTATCATGAAGAACACTTGGATGACAGACTAATGACACCCAAACCATGCTTCCTTCTACTAGTGTATACCTTCTAGAAGCCTAGAGAAGGCACACCATCTTATCATCTTACCTCATAACAAGAGAAAGTCATCACAACAGCATGATGACTCAATTATTTCCTTTATTGTCCTTTATTTATTATTAATATTATAAGATACAATCCTTGGTGTGACCACCACATCACCTGAGATCTCATCTTCTGCTTGAGTGCCTGATACACATACATGTTGCAATTCATACACCTGCTCTAACACTACTTGAGGAAGAAGTTCCCCATCCTTTGCATTAGAATTATTTTCCTTCTTCTTTCCTTTTCCATCACCTACTGATGTCTTGTTTATACTTGTCCATCATGTGACTGTCTTATATCGTTGTGTCTCTTTAATATTTCCCCTTGCTATCTTCTTGTCATTCTTCACTGTCTCAACTTCTGTCTTTGCTTCCTTGACCTTATATATCTATTTTTCTTCCTTCTTCCTAGTGTCTCTCTCAACCATAGCTGACTTGGTCTTACTCTTAGATTTTATTTATTTTCTCTTAATATTATTTTTTCTTGCCTCTGGAATGCATTCAACTTGTAACTAAATCTAGGTGGTTCATGAAAATGTATGGCAAAATTTCCTTTCCCATGACAGTTGAATCAAACAACCTGATTCCTGCCTCTTGAGTCTCCTTTCCAAAACTAATTGAATGGATCTTCTAGATAGTACTCGACTATGTGACCCTTTTATTTGACAATTGAAACACACTATATTATTTTCATACTTCAGACACTACTAAGCTCTCCATGGATGTTCTTTGTCAAACATTACTCATGCAGTCCCTAGCTCTACGTCCAAAAGGTATTGCATGAAAAGTCAAATTCCATGAAACTTACTTGATAGTCTTCTAGGATTTGGATGCCTAATGGTATTTTTCTGTTCTTTGTTTACCTTCTTGGTCTCTAAAAATCCTTGACAAGATACATGACTTGATTCAACCTTCAATTCCATTTTCCTTGCTTGTTCTAGTTCCTCTCTGAGGGTCTTTAGATCCTGCATTTAATTTCTCACATTCTTCACTCTTGGCTTGAATAGTTTCCTGGCATATCTCATGCTCTACTTCACCAGAATGTCTTTGTTTACTTTGCAAGCTATCAAGCTAGTTAGTAACTTGTACCAACTTAATCTTCAGGGTCTTTAGTTCCTCTTAAAATTTAAGGAAAGCATTTTATTTATCTCTCAAAGCCTTTGACATTTTCTCAACAAATGAAGCCATCTCATTTAGTTCTTGACCATGGTTAACTTCCTTGAGCTTGATTTCCATCTTTAACTCATTTATAAGATCTTGAGAAATTTCATACCTATTTTTCAACACTGACTCTACTGATGTACCCATGCTTGTGTCTTTAGGATCACCTCCAAGCTGTTAGGCTCAATTTAGGAGGACCAAGCTCTGATACCAATTTTTGAAACTAGGACACTGAGAGGGGGGTGAATCAGTGTCTAATTAAACTTTTACATACATTTCCATTTCCTTAATCTTGTTAATGAAATCAATGAAATCATACATAAGAAAATGAAAGGAGATAACACATAGAGACATGAATTTAATGTGGGAAACCTAAAATGGGAGAAAACCCAATGAAATCAGGGAACTAACTTAAGGACAAATTTATCCTATGGATGTTATAATTGATTTCAATGGTTGAGCTTCAACTCGACCTAGATTTTCAACTCTACAAATTTGGTTCAAGAATACAACTGACCTTTAGTGAGCTTCAACTTCATGAGGAGGCTTCAACCCCCAAATTTAATTCAACTACAATCATGACCTTCTGTAAGCTACTACTTAGCAAGGAGGATACAACCCCTATTATGCTGAGCTACAACTCAGTGTGAACACAAAATTTGGTCACTCTTCATCTTGGATGCTATACACCTGATTGTGACCCTAAATTTGTAATTTGATCTTCTTATTTAACTTGCAATTTTATCAAACACTCAACTCTAGTTTGCTCAATAATTTCATCTACTATTTGAAGCCTTACTTTCACACCTTTGTTCTAGGATTTCCAAACAACTTCATAGTCACTCTTTCACATTCTCTCTAACTCATCGGATCATCTACTATTAATTAAAAATAAAATGTTTCACTTTTCAAGATGATATTGCAACATGATATAATAATTTTCATTGTATATTCAAATAATTCACATTCTTCATTCTATGTTTTATCAACCACTATCAGACCACTTCACTTTTCATACACTTTCTAAGTCTCTTCACAAGCTTATCAAGTCTTCTATATTCTCTGCTCAATACCTTACATTTTCAAAAGATACACTGTCCTCTACATTACTTCTTGGCACAGTCACATTTTCCACAGTCCTATAACAGTTTTGTATGAATAAGCACACCATCTTTTTCTAACCATTCACCACTCTATCTTTTACTTAACTACAAATTCATTTGTCTTAGCTCACATAGCATCAATATCTCATCTCTATTTAGTTCATTTAACACTTACTTCTATTCCTATCATTATATTCTTGAAATTACATAATCAAGACTCTATGTTCACTGTTACTTGTATTCAATCTTCATTGTATACAAACATTTTGCTTTCAATAATCTTATTTTCTGCTTTCTCATCTCATAGCCAATGACTATCTTCTTCAAATTGTTGTCATTTTCTCATCCTTCATATTCATCTGATTCACAACTTCATCAATCCACTTTCATAGTTCACATAGTTTATTCTTTTATGTCATCTTGAAAACTCAAAATTAAATGTTTCACTTTGTTTCACATTCTATATGACACTTCACCTACTCTCTTGCTCTTACTATACATAAAATATCCATCTCCACATCTAACACCATTTATATTTGTGCCTTTTAAAAATTTCACAATGTTAGACCTTTCATATTCTTGGCTTTCTACTTTCATAAGCCCATTTGAACTTGCTCGATTGCATCTACATCAGGTTAGTCCTTTCAACCCAAAACCTCTTCACTAATTTTTGTCTTTTCGAATTACAATTTTTGATCATGAAGAGACCCTTCACCTTCTTATTATTACATGGATGAAGACTCATGTTTTCAAAACTAACAAAATTGGGCTTTGACTTCACCTTGGACCCAAAAACCTTGAACTAGAGAGTTCAACATGACTCTTCAACTTCACAAGGAGATGAAACACTTAGTATCTTGAGCCAACTTTATGCGTGTTTAGACTATGCCATTGAATGTTTACAACATTTAATAGACTCTGAAGAAGACTAAAACACTTAATATTCTCTTCAATTGATTTCAATTAAGGACTTCATATTCAATGGTTCTAAGCTTCTGTTGACAAGAATTTTCATTTGGCTTCTCAATTAAGACTGTCAACAAGATAATTTTCTCACTTCTACATCACTGTCATAAGAATTCACCACTTCTAAATGATATTTCAAACAAACTAAGAATGCATTGGTTGTTCCTTATCACCTATATTTTTTGTATGAAGGTTTGAAAATTAAACACTAAATATTTTGCATTTAGAGATCTTACCTTGCCTGTACTGTCATAGGGAATGGTTTTTGAATGAATCTGTCACTAAATTCTCTCTGGGTTCAAGATGAAACACACTGAAACCATTTAAAAATTCTTCATACCCATTAAACAAATATGTCCTCTGAGATTTGTGAATTTTTGTAGGATATATTTTGAGATTCGAAGAAAAAACCTTTCTAAACCCTAAAATCAGGGTTTCTTCCACTGCAGACGCCCAAGGAGATTTAAAATGGGATCTCTTTAACATTTATTGATGATTTTTGAATAATTCAATTCCAATATGTGTGAAGAACAATTTTCCAACAAATTCAACCCTTATTTCAGCTTGCAACAACACAAAAACACTCTCAATCAATGTTTTAACAGTGCACAATATAATAAAAGTGGTGTCTTTACCTTAGATTATGGTGCTAGGGTTTGATAGAATGCCATGTATTATTTAGTTGAGATTATTTAAAGAACATCCATCCTATGGCATTGTAAAAAATAACTCCATATCAAATGCTAGAAAACACTTGTCAACTATAAACTTGTACAGGGAGTACAAAATGCAATATTGGTAATAACGAGCTTAATGCCCTTTAATTCAGAACTCTAACCTGATCTATGTTTCTTGGTGGTAGAATTAAATAATTAAGGCTCATCATTTCATTCCAGATATTCAGAGACTAACAATAAATCCTTTCAAAAATAGTCTTAGTCATTAAGGGTACAAACATGAGTAGTGCTCATAGAAGGATGAGTTTGAGATAAGAAGCAACGTGCCATCATTGTGTAACACAAAGACCATTATGCTATTTGACAAGTACTTGAGAGGAATTAAAATTCAATTCCATTCTCAAAAATTTGAAGCAACCAAGGTATACTATCTCACACCACACCTACAGACACACCACCTTTCATGCCCTAAGAAGACCTTGCACTGAAACAAGCTATCTTTAAGACCTTGAAAACACAAAGATCATAGAGAACCCATTAATAGACCATTAAAAGATTTAAATACACTTATCCAAGTGATTTTAGGACAAACAAACAAATTGTTCCATTGTTGACTCAGGAAAGTGTTTGGGAGAGAGAAGAACATAACTAGAAAAATGCTCATAACTTCTTTGAAACTTAACAAATTTGCTTCAAACCTTTTGAAAAATTTCAGGCTTGGAATCCTCTCCAAAAATTTCTTCTATGATTTATTTGAAGGAGTATTCATATTTTTTCTTAGGTACTAAGAATACAAAGGCCTCAAAATGCATTTCTTAATGAATTTGAAGGAGTATTCATATTTTTTCTTGGGTACTAAGAATACAAAGGCCTCAAAATGCATTTCTTAATGAACCAGTCTTAGAAAAAACTAACATAACTTTCACATACCTCTTCAAAACTTGATGGAATTTGACATGAAGCACCAAAACTCACTCCTATACATGATCCATGAGTTTATTTGTCATAAATATTCCTTAATTATTCATACCTATCTCATTTGTATTAGCCTACACTGATAGTCCTCAAGGTCAACTTTGGTAAACTTTTGAAATTTGAGTCCATGAGCTAAAATACACCTTGTTGTTGCTCATTCATTTCCTGGAAAACATTCTTAGGCTCCTCCCATGCTCACATAATATTTTAATCGCCTATAACAACCTTACACACCTCATCAGGTTCTAGAAACAAGCCTAAATGGGCCAGTTACAACTGTGACTCCCAACATTTGACCTATTACTCACTCCAGAAGCTCTTGCACATGTTAGAATCATCATGTATGACTTGTATAACTAGGCCTGTAGAGCACTAAAACCATCCTGAGACCATCTTGAATGCTCAATACACCACTAATAAGGCACTACCAATAAACATTCATGCCTTTGACAGAGCCTCACTTTACCACTCACTGCTTTGCCATCAATGCCACTTGACATCAATGACAACACCAATGACCAGGGTTCAACAATAAAATGTTTTTTATTCTACATTTTTTATTTTTGTATAGTACATTGATGATGGGTTTGATATGGTTTTTTTTCTCTTTTTTCTATTTTTGTTTTTTTCTAAGTTTTTACGGGCAAGGGTTTGCAATGGACTTATCATCATAGAAGAAGTCCATGTTTAGGAAAGTTGAATGATCCTGATTTATGAGACTTGGGTGGACGAGGTCTAAGTCATTGAAGTAGATGGACTTATTTTTAATGAATTTATGATTTGATGGGTCCTAATTTATGGGACTTAGGCGTACACGATCCAATTCAACGGAGTGTATAGAAAGGTTGTTGATGAACCTATGATTTGACGAGTCGGAATTGGGTGGAAAAGATTCAAGTCAACAGGAAAAAAAATTGATTGGTCCTGATGTATGAGACTTAGGCAGACAAGGTCCAATTCGATGGGTATGTGATTAGATAATTTTTTTCTAAGATCGAAAAACCTATGCGAATTTTGAGGCAATTTGTTGATGCAGAGAATATGGTAGAATTCATATTCCCCAATACATTTGTGAATGATTTCCAATGTAGGTGGAATAGAATATTTATATGATCGGTGTTTAAAAATATTCTTTACATCAATATGGCCTTCATCGATGAATGGAATGATGCGAGGAGTGAAGGATTGATCCATAGATGGAAATCCAAGGCAACTTGTAGGCTATAGAGAGAAAATATTCAATGTTGATCCTTTTAGGCATTGGATTAATTTTTTGGATGATATATTTGTAAATTAAATATTGAAATGGTTGTGTGAGGATGCACCTAAGAATACACACCTCGTGGATTGCATGCATATGAATGCCTTAACACATAGGTATCAGTGTTGAGTGTTTAATAATGTTATGTAAAAAAATACGACTCTTGATTGGATAACTGTTGTGAAACATTATTAAATTCAAGAATGATTGTTTGAGGTATTATGGACATAGAAGGTTGTGTTATTTTAAGTTTCCAAATTTTTTGTTGTTGTGTCTCTATACAAAGGCTAGGGATGTCGAACATAGAATTTAACATTGAAAGGATAGAATCAAGCTCAATGGTGCTTGATGATTGACCCTACTTTTTAGAGTCTTCATTTAAGTCATGGATTACAAAGGATTCTTACATCATGTTTAAGTTCTAGTTCAAAGTTCAAAGATAGTTGTCTAAAACACTTTCCATTTTTTATTGAACTAATGAAAGAACATCCATAGGAGAGATTGATTGGTTTTATCTTATAGATCCTTGACCTTTTTTGTCTTTATCTTGTTGAGTTTTATCATGTAAGGAATTTTGGACAATGTTTATCTCCTCACTAGAAGTTTTAGTAGTTGATGTGTTTTTTATTTCGATAGTTTCGTTATCGATTTATATTTCGATGACCTCATCATCAATTAAGTCTTAGATGTAATGACGGAGACTTAAATATTCAGATTCTTTATACCACTTGGGCTTGGGTTCCCATTCAAAGAAGGGTATTTTGATTGGATATTTTATCATATTAGCCTTTTCTAAGTGAAGAAATACACTAGAGAGACTTTCTCCAAGAGGTGTAAATTGGCGTTTGAATTTGTGTAGAGTAGTATTTTCGCTAGGTTGTATGTTTGGATTTTTGGTTGATTTCTCACTAAGTTGGGAATCCATATGAGAGATTTGTTTCATTATCCCATGAATTTTTCTTGAATATTTACTCATTTGATGTTTTGTGTGAACCCACCATTGTAATGAAGGTAAAGACCTAGAGTGAGGAGGTGGTTCGACTCCACCTTGAGAAAAGTGGATGCTAAGATGGAAGAGGTTGGAAGTGAAAGGGCCTTACTCAACCCTTAGAAATTTAAATACTAAGATGGAAGAGGTTGTAAATGAAAGGATCCAACTCAACCATTAACAAATTTAATGCTAAGATAGAAGAGTTAAGAAATGAGATGATCTGACTCAACCCTTAGCAAAGTGAATGCTAAGATGGAAGAGCATAGCAATGAAGATCGATTAATTACTCAACCCTCAACAAAGTGAATGTTAATATGGAAAAGTATAGCGATGAAGATCAATTCATTATTTAACCCTTAACAAAGTGAATGCTAAGATGGAAGAGACATATGATTGATTTCTTAACCCTTAACAAAGTGAATATTAAGATGGAAGAGTCTCGAGATTGTTTGCTTGACCCTTAACAAAGTGAATGTTAAGATGGACGAGACTTTTGATTGACTATTTGACCCTTAGTAAAGTGAATACTAAGATGGAAGAGATTTAAAGTTAATATGTGATTTACTCGACCCTTATCAAAGTGAATGTAGAAGAGTGAAGATCAAATTAATCAACCCTTAGAAAAGTGAATGCTAAGATGGAAGAGATTGAAATTCTGATTAATGACTCAACTCTTAGCAAAGTGAATGCTAATATGGAAGAATTTAGAGATAAAGCTCAAATACTCAAAATTTAACAAAGTGAATGTTAAATTTGTAAACCTAGGATGGTATAGTGTTTAGATTTTAACAATGTGAATGGTGAACTAAAAGACTCGAGAAAGTGATAGAGCATTAAGATCATAATGGTGCTTGATAATGATAAAGTCAATATCAAGATGTCAAGAATTAGATTGAGAATGAATGTGCTCAAGTTAGGACACGGGTATCCACAACTCAAGACTTTGAACATTGATTGCAAATTTAGAATATGGGGAGATAGAGTGTGTACGATAAGATTATGGAACATAAAATTTCTGACACAAAATAAATGATGATAACGACATGTAAGGAGGGCCTCTAAACTTAAGTTGGATTGGTCAAGGAGGGGCTTCTTATAAAAGAGTTGTATCCCTAAATTCCAAAATATTACCCAAGCAAGTGTGGTATAATATTTCTAGTTGTTGGCTTTACTTTACCCCTCTTGATATGATAATCCAAATTTTACTCCTCTCAACGGAACAAACCAGGGTCGCCACTATGAATAATTTTGGCCCTAATCCTCACAAAGGTATATTAGTCAAGTAGGTGGGAATCCTATTTCATTGGACAGTTCACTCAAGGTGTGAACTACTTTAGGGTTCCTGTGGTACTCCTAAATAAAGAGTTTTTGGCCCCTGGCCACGTACTTCCCATAATTCTAGTCAGAGGAGGAATAAACTTGTCTCCAAAAAAATTAATTAAAGAGATTTTTTATAACATTTAATAAGAGACAATGATAAAAAGGTTTGTTTAATTATCATGAATAAAGGTAACCTATAGTTAGTAGTTTTGATTTAAAAATCAACCTTTATAGAGATGATCATGTAAGTAATGAGTTAGAATTTTTCCTGAGGTAAACACGTGAGAGAAAACACAAAAACAAACTCATGTTTCTGATTTTCAAGATCACTTATAAAACTACAAGGAAAGAGCATATGTATGACCTTATCAAGATTAGATTCACAAAAATAACGTCCCAAAACAAAATAAAATTCCCCCCAAAATGCTTAGTACTTTTGCAATATCCCCCAAAACAATTTAATGGCAAATAAATGTCTAATAACCATTAAAATAAGACCTAATTTCTAAATAAACCTTAATTAAATAAAAAAGCCGATTAATTTAATTAAAAAGGGAAATAAAAAGTTAAAATAAAAGAAATTAAATAAACTAACCTAATTTTAATGTGAATCAAATTTAAGTCATTTAAGAGGGGATGAAAGATAGAAAACCCTAAAATCCTAGTGTTGAGCCAAAGAGAGGGGAAATGGATCATGCTCAACTCGGTGAGATGAGTTGTAGAGGGCTCGGGTTTGATGGGTCAACTTGCATGGTTTGGATGGAGTTTGGGCTAAACGAGTAAGGTAGGGTCATGTTGACATTGAGGTCAAGGAAAGTGGTTTGTTTGAAGATCGGATGCTCGACCGCTATGCAAGGATGTGTGGTCGATGCAGGATAGGAGTTGGTCTTTGTGAGTGAGGCAGGGTCGAGTTAGGTTAACTCGAGATTGATCTCGGTGGAGAGGTTGATATGGGTTACAAAGTAGGAGGGAGCTCGATAGGATCTCAATGATTCGACAATGTTTTCATGCAAGGCACAGCCTTTGTGGGATTTACTTTCCTTGATCAAGGGTTTAGAGGTTAGCTCAGAGTCGGCTCGACTCCACGAGAGGCAGGGCCAAGTCAGGTGACTACAACAAGGAGAGCTCAATAATGGAGTTTAAGGGCTCATGTGAGTAGATTAATGTGTGAACTTTAGCATTGTTGGAAGCACAATGGACTAAGGGAGGTGAATTTGTCTTTCAAAACCTTTACTTAATTCCTTTAAGTTACATATATCATTCCAAGCATCACATCGACATTCATTAAGAATTCAGAGCATATTAAGAATGATCAACCACACACAATATGTAATGTGGGAAACCCTCAAGGGAAATAAAACCCACATAAAATTTTAATTATATTACTCAAACCAAAAGACTTGCATGACTATGACACATCACACAAGATTTGTTTAGTGAGATACACATCCCATAAGGAGCACAACCCCCATTTAGCAAGGTACCAACCCTGCAAGGAGGCTATAACCCCCTAATGTGATCAAGAACCAAATAAACCACTTGAATATGAATAGCATTGAAGTAATTTTCTTGCTACAACTAGTAGTGATCACAAATTCAGCTCCTCTCTCTCAAAACCATCTTCAAACATACTATTTCCTACTTTGCTCAATCTTTCTTCTTCATGGGATGATTCTATAAATTTCCCTTTCTGGTCTACTTCTCAACTCTCTTCAAACATTCATACGCTCTTTCAGGGAAGTCTTGATGCCCTTATACCTCTTACACACACTCTCTGAGTTTGCACTTTATCTCTCACACACAACTAGCTCAAAATGAACACATACACTCATTTAAATACACAAATCTTCTTCTAAACCATGATAGGTCAGACATGACCACTAATTATAGTAATTAAATCTTTAAAAAAAATCTACACACTCATATAAATTTAGATGAAAGACCCATATGGGTTGGAAATGCAACAAGATACTCAAACTAGAACAACTAGGCTAAGAAGACCAAATACACCACCAACGAGCAATCCATAGACTTCAAGGGCACACTCTATCATTGTGAAGACTCAATAATCTCAAAACATGTCAAAAATATCCTCTCAACATCTCCTACCAGCTCATGAACCTCTGTATTACTCATTCATCTCATAGCACCACCAAGTAAGATTGTTTCTTACTCATTCAGACACCTCCAGTTAACTAGTCTTCAAAGATGAAGACCTAACATCCACAAAAAACCTCAACCATGAAATGTAAAAAATAATTATAAATAAAATCAACTAAGGAACACATATAACCATGTTATACATCATGACTCAACCTATAAATCCATCTGCATCTCTTTTACCTTCAAGCAATTTGAACTGCCCAGAAACTAGTTTTACAAAATTGACCTTATAAAACACTTTCTAACACTTTAAAGCTCTCTACATGCATGGAACAAGAAAAAATTTCATCCCTCTTAACTATCCAATGAATAGGCATCATGAAACAATAAAAAATATTGATCTTTTAGACTAATCTTCAAACCAAAACCTTGTTATCTTGAACGAGTCAAACTAGGTCAACTTGTGACCTCAACCATGCAACCAAAACTGATCTGCAAAGCTCAACCAAAGCATGAAACACATAATATGGGATGTTTTCAACACCTTCAAGGCCATTAAACATCATCACCAATTCCATAAGTTCTCAAGCACTTCCATTCTCCATGATTGCTAAAACTGCCTTCTAGTCCTAGAAACCAACCTTCCTTTTTTGACATGTGTAGACCATGAAATGACTTCACCAAGCTCTAAAAAAAATCTAAACATCTAGCGTAGCTCCACAAAAACTCATAACACCAATTTAGACATAGGATATAATGGAAAACCTAAGATAAAACCAAACTTTCCGGGAAACTATCATATTTGAGTGGGCTCCACCTACAGTCAATTCTCCAAACCATCACCATCTAAAATTTAGGAGAGTCCTCTCCATCCTCCAATCATAAAATTTCATTATTAAAACCATTCTGAGACCACACCATCAAGTTTACATCCTTTGCTTCTTAATGATTGATTATAAATCTCATGGCATTATTTTACTTCATTCCACTTATGAAACCTTCTTATCTCCATGATTCATCATCCCTGAAAGTTTAAAGTCTCCATGTAAACTTTTCATGTGCTAACCAATGAAAAAAATTTCATATCAAGCTAGGAAACATGCATGTTTGGACTCGGTAGGACTAAACTCAACATATCTTGCAAAATATTCATCATGCAACCTTGAAATTTTACCCACGACCCCAAGACAACCTCTACTAACTTATCCAATACTCAACTACTCATAAATATCCCTGCATCTTATCAACCACTAGGACTTTCATAGGTAGGTCCTAGGAATTAGGTCTAGTTTAGACCTAGACAATGAGGAAAACACCATACCTTTTCTCCCAATATATTCAAAAGGACCCAACACCTTTGATAAAACATGTATCACACCTTTTCATTCCCTCATGATATCACATAGCTCTACAACTCACTTCCATGCTCTATTAGGTTACCAAGCACCTAGACTAGGTCTAGATGAACACCTGTAAACCCTCTGAACCTATCTGAGTGACTCAACACCCTCTCCTCATGCTCTCCATGCCTTTACCATTCTCATTTAATTATCCTCAATGTCTTCATTCCATCACCTCAAGCCGACCAGGACCACTCTGATTAGGCCTACAAGACCAAGTAACTTGCATTATTGCCACTCATATACACTTGTGAACACCATGTTGATTGTACCACATCATCACATACTTACTCAAGAATCTAGGGAATCACCATGAAACTATATAAAATCCTCCTTTGTCATTAATGGACGTTTTTAAATTAATGACAACACTCAAGAACTCACATGTCAAAAATCTCCCCCTTTTTCATTGATGGAAAACAACCTAGTAATTCTCCCCCTATTTACATTTATGACAAAACACATACCTGTAGCACACATTTTTCATCTTCATTGGCATAATAGGATCACCCCTTGGTTGGAAACATCAACCAAAATCATCAAATGAGGTCACAAATTTGTCATTCTCTTATTGACTCTGTTTTTGGCTTCATCATGTCACTATAGCTCTCCCTAGGTAGAGGCATATCATAGTACACACACATGCCAAAAATCATTTTGAGCATAAAAAGTCATTATTGACTCCTTTTGACCTATCTTAGTTGAAGATACCATCAAAATATACCTAATCATCTACCATAAAGTTTTAGCAAAAACTTTAGGACTGAGATCCCTAAGTCTAACCTTTATACAAAATTATGCCCAACTTTCTTGCTAGCCATAGAAGCCCACATAAATCACATGAAACAACTACCTTATATTTCCCTCTTAGATAACATACTATCTATACATATCTATCCTAACTGCATATGAAAAATTTCAAGGACTTACCTTACACATATGCCATGGAGATGGGTCAACATCAACACAACAAACCTAACACAAAATTTCAATTATTTTTACCTCTTTTCATGTTATCACAATTGATAAGATCATATGAATTATTCCTCCTGCGAATATACTTGAAAATATCCAATAACTATGTCAAACAAGAATTCTAAGCACTTTAGACACTTAATTGTAGGTCAAAGACAACTCTCCCTGTTTTAAGAAACCTGCAACCACTTGTAGGTCACCATTACAATGCTTGACAATCACTATACCCTATCATGATGTAACTAACCAACCAAGAAATTCATGCAGCATTCCTAACTTTACTTCTTAAGGAAAGTGATCACACTATCTCCCCCTCATCTCATGCCATCATAAAAACACCATGATTCTTCATACTAAGCAAAAATAAGATATGCAATTTTTACTATATGTTACCTCTTCAAGAGAAATAACTCAGAGTCATACCTTTAGCCTTTGATGCATTTGTAAAGATTTCACATACCTTCATCAAGCTTCAAATATTCATTCTAGACCTGAGTATCCTTGCATACTTCATTGTCACTTCATATTTCTGTTTGAGACACAACTATAGACCTCAAGTATCCACTCACAGACTTGCAACACTTTTAACCACTACGAAACGCACCTTTTGTCTTCACCGACTTGATAGACTTAAGCATCTCTACACAACTTCCATGATGCAAAAACACACTTGATACACCTTAGAGCATGAGTCAAGAACTAAGAAACACCACATATACCCAATCAAATCACACACATACCTGGAATGCTCCATTTCTCCTTGCTTCTGATGGTTTGATCAAGTCATCATACAAAATTAATGATTTTGTCTTCATGAAATCAACATCCTTTCCATTATCAACACCTAAACCAACTTCTATAGGAAATTTGATACCTTCAAGACTACAATGAACTTTTCTTGACCTCGTGATAGGAATCCTACAATATTATTTTCATAGTATTCATGCTCCCCCTTAATTGCAAGCTTCATAACGATGATAATTCCTCTAAGAAGTCTATTAGAGACATCCTAACACAATTTGAGTCTATAAAAACAACAAAGAGGTCCACATGGCCTCTTAGACACATGTGACTCATAATTTTTCCTTCTTTCTCTTTCTACAACCTACAATCTTTTAGTTTTACTTCAATAGCTAATTAGGTGGAAATTCATGATTTTCTTGCGATTCCCACATTCTCTCTTGCTTCCTTTCCTATGCATTCTAGAGCTTGAAACCTCTTGAATTTCCTTAAATGACCAAACAATCTCTATAGTAATATGTCCAATCTTTATTGCAATTAAAGCACACAATATCATTATTACCTCTGAGACCTTCATTTCTCCAATTCTGACTTAATGGATCATATAGGAAATACCTAGAAGTATGACCTCTCTCATGAAAATTATAGACAAGTAACATTATTTGATTATCATCTTATATCCCTCCATGGATGATCATTTTCTAAAAACCTCCTACATTCCTTTCTGTATGTCCAAATCCTTTACAAGTATAACAATATCCATTGGAGGATATATCATACCTTGATGCATTGGGCTTCCTCAGAGACCTTTTCTTCACCTTGTATTTTATTTCCTTCTACTCTTCTTTAGTCTCCATGCTTGGAAAAATGTCTTCTTGCATCACTCTTTTTCCTTTGATTTCATCCTTGAATCCCAATACCTAGTCTTATCTCCTACAAATCTTTGATTTTCTAAGAGATAATCAAGATCCTATTGTGCTCTTTTCAAATTTATTAACAAAGAATTTAGCTCTATTGAATGCCTCAAATAGCTCCCCCCTCATAATGATCATAGATTCTTCTCCTTAAGATTATTACATTCTTGATTCTTAGATTGTAGGACTTAAATTCATGGAAATCATCTACATTTCTATACTTTTACACTTTTTCATCAATCTTACCTATCTCAGACCAATGTTTCTCTTCAATATCATGGATATTTTCTTCATACTCCTTCATATTGAGTCCTTTAAATTCTTATTATTCTTCTCAACATGCTTCAACTTAATTTAACCACACATTATCTTAATTTCAAATTCATCTTTGCTTCTTCTTAGTCTTCAGAGTGCATGTTGTCACCAAACAATATAGATTCTCCACTCATAGGTCTCATATCATTCTTAGACATGAACAAAAATTCATCACCTATCTCTTCATGCTCAGATTCAGAATCATTGAATTCTAAATCATCAGCACATTTACTTTCCTCAATTGAAACCGTAATTTCTTTCTTTGTGTATAAACTCTTTTTGGACTTCTTTTTTTTTCAAACCTCTTGAAATTATTCTTACCTTTATCAAACGGTATCCTAAGAATATCATGATATTCATCACTGATCTTCATCACCTTCATCCTTGTGCTTATGGGGAACTTTTTTGGAAAAGTGACTTATTTCACCACTAATTTAAATCATTTAAAAGGCAACTTTCCTTTATACTTACCTGAACCTTTAAGGTTTCAGTCTTCTAGAAAACATTGAAAATAGCTCATCATCATCAATCTCAAGCCCAAACCATCATCATCCTCAGTCTTCATGTCCTTTTGACTTTTCTCATCCTTTAAATCAATGTTCTCCTTGACAAGCTTTGGATTAGTAATCCTCATTCTTATATGTAGTAAAGATGTCATGTAGCTCATCTATTAACATTACCTTCATATCCTTAGCTTCCTCAATAGTAGACAATTTGGATTTGAAATTGGGAGTGACATATATTAATACTTTTTTAACCACTACCTTTTTACTTCTTCACCTAAACCTCTAGTGGAGTTGATAACTTGATCAAATCTGAGTAAATATTCAGTAAATAAATTATTCTTCCTCTCAATTTTAGGCCTTCAAACTGATTTTTAAAATTTTGGAGCTTTTCCATCCTTACCTTGGAATCTCCTTCATACTAAGACCTAAAGTTTCTCTCACATAGAATTTAACTTATGTGCAATGCATGACCTTCACAAGTTCTTATTTAACTAGACCACACATGATTGCATTCATTTCCCTAGAATTATCACTACTAAGCTTATTGTATGTAGTATTGATTAGAGGAGTCTGAGGAAATGTATACCCATCTAACATAGATTTCATATTTCAAAACCTAAGTGACAGGATGTGATTCCTCATCCTAATTCTCCAAAAGGCATATTTTATTCCATCAATCAAGGGATTTTTACAAGAAGAAGTGTCACATTGTTGACTAAAACCATTTTTAGTGATTCAAAGGATCTCATTTAAGTGGTTAAACTTATTCAAAAGGACCTTCTCTGATACCAATTTTTGGAAGCATAATGGACTGAGAGGGGGGTGAATCAATCCTTTAAAACCTTTACTTCTATTACTTTAACTTGTGTGAACCATTAACAATCAATCATTCATTTAATGTGAACTTATTAATATGAAAACAAAAATTCATAATAACATAACCAATAAGAGAGTACACAAGAACACAATATGTAATGTGGGAAAACATCAAGGGGAAGAAAACCCATTGAAACTTTTTATTATATTACTCAAACCAAAATACTTGCATGAAAATGACACATCACACAAGATTTGTTTAGTGAGGTACCAACCCCACAAGGACAACCAACCCCTATTTAGTCATGGTACCAACCTGTACAAGGAAGGATACAAACCCCATAATGATTAAGCACCAAAAAACCACCTAAATATGAAGACCACTAAAGATATGTTACTCCTACATCTGATAGTGATCACAAATTCAGCTCCTCTCTCTCAAAACCTTCTCAAACCACACTATTCCCTACTTCACTCAATCTTACTTCTTCATGGGCTGATTAGATCAATTACATTACCTTGCTCTATGCTTATCAACTCTTTTCAAACATTCATACCCTCTCTAATATCTTCCTAGATTCCCTTAAACCTCTATCACACTCTCTCATAGCTCACACTTTTTCCTCTCACACAATTAGTTCAAAATGAACACATACACTCACTTTAAATACATGAATCTTCTTATAAAACATGATAGGTTTAGACAAGACCATTTAGTTCAGTCATACCAACATTAAAACAAACCTACACACTCATATATATTAACATGAGAGATACCCATATGGGTCAGAAATTCACCAAGACAATCACAATTCATACAACTAGGCCTAAAAAAAGTTTTTTCAACCGATACTTCATGGACCTTAATTCCAATCCAAAGGATCCAAAAACATGTCAAACATATCCTATAAAAATCCTTCTACAAGCTCACGGGATCTATGCACCATTCAATATCTTCATAACATCACCAAGTAGGATTGTTTTTTACTCAAACAGGCACATCAAGCTAACCAGTCTTCAAAGATGAAGAAAAAACACATAAAAAACACCTCAACCATAACATGAATCCACTAACTGTAAATACATTGACACCTAAAGAAAACCATCATATAACTTTAGAACTCATGAATAAACTCTATGGAGTCATTTAAAACATTTTCTACCTTTCTGCAGCTTGAACTGCCCAAAAACTAGTTTTGCAAACTTGAACTTCTAACAAACTTGCTCACAATTTCAAGATATATAAATGCATGGAACAAGAAAAAATTTAATCCCTCTTCACTATCCAATGGATAGGAATCACAAACCAATAAAAAATATTGGTCTTCCAAACCAATCTTCATATCAAAGCGTTGTTGTCCTGAACTATTCAAACTATGTAAACTCTTGAGCTCAACCATACCACCAAAAATGATCTCCAAAGCTTAACCAAAACATAAAACACATCATATTGGATGTTTAAAACACCTCTAAGGACATCAAACATCATCACCAAGTCGACAAGTGCTCAAGCACTTCCATTCTCCATGACTGCTAAAACTGCTTTATAGGCCTAAAAACCATTCATCTTTTTTGGTCCCATTTAGACCATCAAGTGACTTCACCAAGCTCTAAAAATAATCCAAAAATCTATAAAATCTCCACAAAAACTTAGAAAATTGATTTAGACATAGGGTCTAACATCAAACTTGAGAGCAAACTAAACTTTCTTGGAAACTAACATATTTGAGCGGGCTCCACCTGCAGTCAAGTCACCAAACTAGCACCATTTGAAAGTAGAGAGAGTCCTCTCCATAATCTAATCACCACATTTGATGATTAAAACCATTTTTAGCCCACACCATCAAGTTTTCCTCTATCACTAGTAAATTAGTGTTTAACTAGGGTTTCTGTCCTCCTTGGCTTCTTAAGGATTAGTCATAAAACACATGACATCATTTTATTTAATTCCACTTCTAAAACCTTATTAGCTCCATGGTTCATCATATTTTAAAGGCTCATGTCCCCATGCAAACTTTTCACATGCCAACCAATGCAAAACATTTCATACCAAGCTAGGAAACATGCATTTTTGGAATCGATAGGACAAAACTCAACATATCTTTAAAAATATTCATCATGTAACCCTAAATTTTTTCCCGCATCACCAAGAAAACCTCTACTAACTTCTCCAATGCTCACATACTCCTAAATATTCATTCATCTTCTCAAACTATAGGACTTGCATAGCTAGGTCCTAAGAATTAGGTCTAGTTTAAACATAAACAATGAGGAAAAAACCATACCTTTGCTTCCAAGATATTCAAAAGGACCTAACACCTTTGAGAAAAAATGTTTCATAGCTCTTCATGCCCTCATGAGATCACATAGCTCTACAACTCACTTCCATGCTCTATTACGTCACCAAACACTTAGACCAAGTCTAAAGAACACTTGCAAACCCTCTAAACCTATATGAGTGCCTTAACACCCTCTCCTCATGCTCTCCATGCCTTGACCATGCTCATCTAATTACCTCATGTCTTCATTCCATCACCTAAGCTTAGTGGACATCATAATTATGCCTACAAGACCAAGTAACTTGCATTATTTCCACACATGCACACTTATGCACACCATGTTGATTGTACCACATCATCACATACTTTGTCAAACATCTAAGACATCATCATGAAACCCTATCACATCCTCCTTTTTCATTAATGGACCTTTTTACATCAATGAAAACACTAAAAAACTCACATGTCAACAAGTGTGAGATTGGCTTGGTGAGCTGAAGAAGGACAGGCTACAGTAACTCATCTCGGTAGGGTAGGGTGATCCGAGTTAGTAGGGGAAAAATGAAACCCCGTAGGGGTAGATTGGAGGTAGGATGGTTCGATGTTGAAGGTAACTTGGTAAAGGTTATGCAGAACTCAGTGGATAACTTAGTCTCACAAAATGCAACTCTGTCTCATAAATAATGCAAGGATCAACTCGATTTAAAATCCAACTCTTCAATGTAGCACATAGACCTCCAAATAAAAGTGCTAAATGTGGTAGAAACTAAAGATCCATGCAAATTTAGATGAGAACCCCCTACTTAGGGATTTTTTTTCCTAAATTTGATTTCTTTTTTGATTCTTCTAAATGCAACAAATTTACAACCTACATAAATACCAAAAAACAACAAAACAAACAACAATACTTCCCACAACATAAATGTGAGCCAAATAATGCCAAATTTACACAAGGGTCAATACAGATAAAAATTTGTACTAAGAAATAATAACGAAATATGAAATTAAGAGCAATAGAGTATGGGTATGTCCCATTAGGCATGCTAGAATGTAAATAATGAAAAACTAGAATCATAAGTGAAAGATAAACAATATAACATAACAAACCTTTCTTATAGTCTTTCTTACAAACCTCAGTGATAAGATTGTTGAAGTATTATACTTGTAGAATCTTTGAATGGTTGGATTATGGGTGCTGTAAACTATTATTTAAAATTGAAGAAAAGGAAATGCCACGAGAAAATTGGACATAGAGAAGGCTTTTCAATATGCAAATAGCGAATAAAAAATTGGAAGATTTTTGCTGCAAATATTCTAGGGATTTCAAGAGGTGGTTTATGAAGGATATGACATGTTTTTTTATAGAGGCTATGGAGTGGTTGTAGATTGTAATGAGGTTTGAATGCAGATTCTAAAAATATCTTTGGAGGAAGTTCAAATGATTTCATTGTCTATTGAGGGGCAATGAATTTCTATTTTTTATTGAATGAGGTGGGTGTACATGCAATTTTATTGCCCCCACATTTATAGGGTTCTAGAAGTGGAGTGTGAATGGAGTGACTAGGATAGTGGAGTGTGAATGGAGTGAATGCAGGATGAATACGAAAATATATTTATTTTCTATTTTAAATAACTAATTTAATTAGATATGAAGTGTGAGAGAGAAATAAATGTTTAATTAAATTAGCTAAAGGGTGTAGGAATTAAATTTAATTCATTATAAGGGTATGATAGAATTCAATTTATTAATTATAAAGGGTTATGATTTAAATTATAGAATTAATTTAATTACTTGTAAAGATATGTACTCTAGTACATAAAATTAATTTAATTAATTCTAATGGGATGGAATTAAATTAGTTAACTTCGAAGAGATGTAAATAGGTATGAATAATCCAAAAGTACGCTAGAAATAAGCATGTTTTTTAGGGTGTCTACAGTAGTGTTGCACAGATTTTTATGTTTTGTGGAACTTGTTCATCTGTGGTTGCTAAGTGACTTGTAGAAGAATGGATGAAGCTAATTTTCTGCCCAAGACCATGGATTAAGTGGGATTATCACATGGATTTTGGGAAACATGAGGAGGAGACATTACATCCATCTATTTTTTTCTTGTACCTTGTGTTTTCCACCACATAAAGTTGTGTCCTGTTCAAATTCCCACTACTTGATTAACCATGCAAAATCCTTCAAGTCCAAAAATAAATAAAATTAGGTTTAGGGGAGAGCTCTTGCAAGTCCTCTACATTTCTTTCTGATGGAGTCGTCGATTGTTCTTGCTAATAAAATAGTATAGACACAAAATCACGCACTTGGGTACATTTCTAGGTCCAAAAGCATACGAATGTATGTATGATTCCTAATAAAGAAAACTAGTGGTTAATAACTATCGTTGGCCTTTTTTCTTTGTTTCTTGAATTTTTTTAGGTCTTACACACCCTACAGGCCTGCCAAAACTTGATTGATTTATCTTTTATGACTTCAGACACTGACACCCAGTTAGGACACCAGCACCCAAGTGCTTATGTCCATACTAGGTGCTCCTGACCCTTTCTTGCCTTTACTCACTCTTTCTATGGCATACATTGGGTGAAACACTCACCCCATTCAATAGCTCAGAGCTACAGTACAGGCCTTCAGAGTACAGGAATAACACAAAGAAATAGTTACAGAACAACCCAGAATCAGATTTGGGCCCTCAACATAACACAGACACCAGCACCTGTGCTCAGACAAGAGCAATTGGGTGTCAGTGTCCTCCCCTCGGCATTAATGTCCTAAGAGCACACATAGTCAGTTTATCACATCATTCTATAAAAGTTCATAGAGCATTTTCACAGGATCAGGCACAGTCATTCAACAAGCAGAATACATTCTATCTCCATTTCTATTGGGAATAAATACGGTACAACTCAGAACAAAATAGGATCACACCATTTGCAATGGTGTATAATCAAGAAGCAGTCATGGAAGGAGAGTAATACTAGACCTCTCTCCCCAACATTCTTCTTTTGTGGTAAGAGATCATCAAAAAAACTTGTTCTTACCTAAGATCGCCAAAAAAACTCGCTCTTGGCGTGAGATCGCCCAAAAAGCACTATTGGTGTGAGATCAGTCAAAAAACTTTCTCTACACAGTAGTTTCAGGAAATTTTTCTATCATTTTACACTCATGTTCATTAGGTGCACACTTTCCTTTTACTACTTTTTACACACATTTACATACTTTTAATGAGTTCATAATGCATGACTTTGATTACTCTTTCACTCTTATTTTGTAGGTTCATCCTTAATACGCAACAAGAAATAACCCTACATAAAGCACAACAATAGGTACAACACATTATAACACAATAAAATTCAACCCTAAGGTCGCTTTCTCTTTCTTAGCTTCCACGCTTCATTGTATCACTTCACGCTTTCACTTGTCCACTTGACACACATTTCACCATCACACTCTAAATGGTTATCAGGTACACATCTTCAAACTACTTTAAGTTATTGAGTACTCACTCAAAAACATAAAGTGCGGGCAAATGTAGACACAAATCATGCACTTGGTACATTTCTAGGTCCTAAACACATACTAGCATTCATATGATTCATAAGCGATAAAGCTAGTAATTGACAACTATCATTGGTCTGTGTTTTGTGTTTCTTATTTTCTACTTAGTATTACACACCCTACAACCCAGCCGGTTCTTTCCTTCTTTATCTTTTATGGCTTCGGACACCAGTGCCCAAGTGCCATTGTCCCCTCTGGGCACCCCTAACCTCTTTCTATCTTACTCGTTTCTTTTGGGTATCTTTTATCATTTGGGCATATTGTTTTCTTATGGGTTTTTCTTCCAGTTGTCAATTATAAAATTAAAACAAGGGAATCATATAAATACATAGTCATGTGTTCAAAATAAATGACCAAGCTCTAAGTATCTACTATCATCACCTAAGCTTACATCCAAAGGCATCTAAGAGCATTAAAAGCATCCATCTAGCATCCATTCAAGGGGCAAGGGACTACATTTTCTGCATACACTACACAGGAATGGGAAGTTCATTATTCCATCCACACATTTATTTACATTGATATATCTAGCTATCGGCCGTTGTCAAGTGCACTTTCACAAGGGCATCCTAGGGCATGATTATTTCACACACTCACAAAAACTACATGGAGTCTGAGATATAGTGCAATTCTCGGTTGTAAGTTCACTCAGTTAGGTAACCATCGAGGTTAGTCTGACTCCTTATATTACATTTTATTTTTTGGATTTAATGTGGTATTGTGGGTTTTGCAGGTGAAGATTTGTTTTACAGTTTATAGGTACACTTGGTGATCATATTGCAACATACAAGTGGCTAACAATGACTATAAACAACACTTGTGCGACACTAGAAAAATCATATTCTGACCATCTGCGTAGTCACGGGCGCCCAGTAGCAGACTTTGGGGCCTAAGTACCCCTGACCCAGTCTAGGAGCCCTAGTCTGACTTTATTCGAAAACTCCAAATTTTACAGTGCACAGTTGCGATGGTCTGCCCTCTTTATTCATCATTTTTCCATTCTGAATCAGTTCCAAGAAGAGCACAAATCAGCTAATTCATTCTTTTCCCTCTCTTACACTTAGGGTTTCACATTTTATCAGCTTATTGCTTGTGTCAAATCAATACTTTAGTATTTACTTATCATATGTGACTCTGTAATTAGGGTTTTACAAAAGATTATTTTTGTTAAATTAACATGATGCCATAGATATGGGACACCCTAAGTGAAGCATAAGATATGAGAGTTTTTGTAACTCCATAATCTTATGTAAGACTTCATATGTAATTACTTTATCTTGAGAATTTTTGTTGTTCCAGTGTACTACAATTTTTACAAAAATTATGGAACACTTACTTTGTACTGTGGGTTTTTAAAGTCCATGGAACACTAAGTAGTGTACTGCGGATTTTCTAAAACCTGTGGAATGCTTTCATTTGGTTTGTGGCTTGTTTAATTCCGAGGAATATTGCAACAGTGAACCATGGCACTGAAGTAGTATATCATGGAGTTACAAAATCTGCAAAACAAGTGTTTTGTTGCATGCTAGCCTAAATCACTTAGATGATTTATGGATTATAATTCCTTTTGTATAAAAAGGTGACTTTGCATGTGTTATTTGGAACAAGCTTTGTATATTTACATGCTAGACTAAATATTCGTGTGACGATTTATGGATTATAAGTCCTTTTGTATAAAACAAAATTTTGCATGTTTCCCTATTTAACATTAAGGGGGAGTGTTGAGGTTGTAATATTAAGTGAAAAAACTGATTTAATAGAAAACCACCAAAGACTAGCAGTCATGGCTTATGAATTAAATTTAAAATATAAGCATGAATTTCACGGCATTAAGAGTGGCCCAAATTGGTCACTCGCATTGTATAAAATAAGGTGATCTCATTAGAGATCTATAAGGGAAATGAAATAACACTATGTGGGCAAGAAATGCAAGCTAAGTGAAGATACATGATGTGAATGAAGAGAATAATGATCTCAACTCATGATAAAATGTATTAGATAGTTTATAATTCCTCCTTAAAGGTAATAGTGGGGTGTTGGGTGAAACATATATTCTCAATAAAGATAAGTGATTTTTAATGGGTTTTTTACCTCTCATGGTTTTCCCACTTATATCTTATGTTCTTATGTTGTGTTGTGTTAATTACTTTCATGTGTGTACATGCAATCTAATATCTAATTCATATTAACTCATTCAATCATAAACTATAATTCTTGGCTTTTTTATTTTGGTGGATATATAAATTTATAGTAATATCTATCCATGCATTTCCTGACATTCATCCTCTTCTATGAACGACTTTTGTTTTCCCTCAAACAAAATGCTCACCAACCATCTTAATTGTCCTAATCATCCCATATTGACCTTTTTCTACTTCTTTTTTAACCTTCTCATGTTTCCCTACGTATAATTTGGCCTTATATTTATTCTCATCTGTGGCAACTTTCTACATTTTACCTCATTTTCCTTCATCCATTTCCTCACTAGGAATAACACAAATTTGCTTTTCACACACTTCAAACTCCACCCCACATCCCCCCATTCTGCCCCCCATCTCCTTTGATATTCACCCCATTTATTCTCTATAGCTTCCATATCTTCATCATTTCTATCCTTGCTTGTCACGATCCTCCCAAATTCTCCTCAACCTACCTAAAGCCCTTTTTATACACTTTCACTCTATCATTATCGCTCTCCTTCATGCATCCATAAAAATCCCCCTTAAAATTAACTCTAACACCAACATATCATTTATACTTTGTCTCTTTCCAAATAATCCACCATATTGTTTTCCTATATGCATACCTGTTCCCACTCCCTCACCTAGTTGACATTCTCTCGCATACGCTTCCACCAGCCCCAAAATTACTTCTCCATCTACACAATCATATTCTCCACTCACTACCATCTTCCAAATTAAAAATTTCAGCTCATTTTTTGTACTCTCATATGATTCACACATCGTTCAAATTCTATGTTCCTTACCACATTCTCAGCTTACACTAGATTCACTAGCTTCCATCTTCTTCTTTGAACCATACCTAATTTTCATCCTATCTTTCCCTCATAATTTATTTAATCCCTCAACACCAACACATTATTCATCCATTGATGAAAACACATAACTTTTCCCAATATAAATAAATCATCCATCTAGGTATGGTTATTAGACTATACCACCTTTACATGTAGCTCCATGTGGTTTTTCGATACTCACCTACATATCGAGATGACACCAACCCTATTTTACTTACATCTCAATGGTTATACCTTATTCATTCCTTCATATATATCGTGTACTAGGATATCTTCCCCTTCCCATTTTCCTTTTTTAAAATTCGGCCATTCAAGCCCACGCAATGATAATTCTTTCACTCCTAACATCAAGGCTGATTTTCCATCACCACTATTTTTTACAATCTAAGGAACCCACTTATACAATCTTTCACATAGTGTATTTCATTTATTTTCTAGTATATATTCTCTATCCTTCAATAAAATCAATCAATCCACATACACATCCTCATTATCCCTCCACACATCAACAAAATATCATTCCCAAACTCATCCTCATCTTATTGAATCTGACTCCATCTTCAAATTTTCTCTTATTTTTGAGATTCCCTTCATAGATTTCATCCATGCATGCCCTTTCAAGGGTGAATCATCCTATCAATCATCAATCACTCAATCAATTTCTTTTTGCACATGAATAAAAAAAATTCTAAGGAGACATTCTTCCTCATTCAACCATCCCATAAACGATGCCACTAGGGTATCTCTTTTCTAAAAATGCATATACCTTGCAAAAATATCCCATTTATCCCTTCACGAAAACTTCTAAAGTGGCCCATCGATCAACATTTCCAAGTGTAATCTATCTTATGAAATCATCCTATTGTTCCCTTTACACAATCCACTCAAGTGGCCTATCAGTCAACATTTCAAAGTATTTATCTATTTCTATTATCCTTTCCACTATGAATATATCCTTTGGTCCATCTATTTTATCTACTTTTTTTGAAAGGGTGTTTCTAACCCAACACCCTTCCAAAGAGGGGAAAATGTAGACACCCTAAGTGTATCACCACATTAATAAATTGAATTCCTGATCCTATCTAAATCCCACGAAAATCTAAGATGGATTAAATAACTCATTAAACAATATTAATTAGATAATAATATCCTCATATAATTGAATCCTACATTAACTATTCATAAAATTAATGTAAATATCCACTTCATCTACCACTTAATACCCCACTATCTCATCCACCTCATTTGTTACCTCAAATCTTACTTTCTCTTCAATTTTTAAAGATTTTCCACCAAAACTTCCAAAAATATTCACCAACCTCATCCATTTCAAAGATTCTCTACCAAATTCCTCACCCAACCCCATTTTCAAATAAAATAATACATTTAATCTTCCATTCTAAAGATCATCCACCTAAAATTATTTACCCACCTCCACTCTCGAATAAAATAATTCATTCTTTTCAAAGGTCCACTACCTTCTTCCCTTATTTTTAATCATCCCCCATGTTCTCCTCCAAAAAATTATTCACCACTAAATCCTCCACTACACCTAAAATCTAATTTAATATTATACCCCCATCACTCTAAGAAAGTCTATAAATAGACTTTTAATCCTCCATATTCAAGAAGAAGGTTAAGATGAATGTAACATGGTTATGTGAAATCATCTTTTGAAACATTCATCAAAAGATATCAATCCAAACATATAAATCCTTTTGCCTCAAGAAAAAAGATGCAAACCATCTTGCATTTATATGATATAGAGCATCTACATAATCCACATTGTATCCCAATGGAAGGCCACTTGTGAGATTATCTTTTGGATGTTATTTGTTGTTTTTCCTTTTGATCTCTTTTATTTTATTAATTTCCTTGTGTACAACATCAATAGTATCTGTAGTGACTGATGTATGTCATAGATGATGTATTTTAAAACTGGCATAAGAATATTTGATATCAAATGGTATGATCAAATTGACATTATCCATAACATCAACATATTGATTATCCTTACGAGGTATATTATCAAAGGATAAAGAATAACCATGTCGTATTGGATTAATCATTCTTCCTTAGTGTGGTATATGTCACGAACTTGATTAATAAACAATTAGGAATTACCAAAAACTTTCAAACATTGAATATATAATGAGTAAGTGTTATATAGTCCTAAAATTAAGGCTTCATACTCTACAAAGTTATGTGTACATAAAAATCTAAGTCTATATGCAAATGGCATATTTTTACCATGAGGTGTGAGATAAACAATTCCCACTATTGCTTAAGTATCACATTTTGAGTCTTCAAAGTACATGGTCCATGTCTCCATGTATTTCTTCATTAACAAGAGAAGAGTAAAAAATTGGTGCATATGTTAAATGATCCTTCATATACAAATTTTTGAGTGACAAAATTGGGGTTGAATTTGAAAAGCAACATAACTCATTTAGTAATATGTATAGATAGACAAATGCAATACATTAAATATCATATTGAATTCAATTTAGTGATCACATGTGTCTCGTTATTGAGCATGTAGCGTCACAATTTATATACGACAAAGAATTATACCAAACATAATTTTTCCATAACACAATCGTTATGTTTATAGTCAAATAATGTGTGAATTTAATAGTAAATAAATGCTTCCTTATTATTTTCATCATATTGTGTTATTAAATCCTTAAAATCATGATTTATCTAGAATATGATTCCTAAGAACAAGTGGATTGAGAAAATATTGTTTGATTTCTTGAAATCTCTCATGACAAGCATCGTCTTTTTTGATCAAAGTGTATTTATTTGATAAACATGTGAAATTTAATGCCTTATCAGCCAATTAATCAAAAAATAATTACATTTCTTTAATTTTTCCTAAAATAGAGTATAGTTGTGTCAAATTCTTAGGTAGAGGCATGCCTATAATTACTTTTATAATTTTAGGATTTGCCTTAGTTTCACATTGATGGATAATGAAGATGATTAACTTACCAATAGTTAACTCTTCTTAGAATTCAAGATCACACCATAACACCTCAAATATGTCATGTATCCACTCATTGGAAAGAAACTAACCTCTATAACACATCCATGCTTACTAGAGCTCATGAAACATCCATCCATGCAAACCAGCCCAACTTTCCTCTTCACCAAACTGAGCTGCCCACAAAGCAGTTTTGGAAACTCAACTAGTTTGTACGCTTTTTAACAATTTCAAAACCTCCAAATGCCTTCAATAGAGACAAAATCCATCTTTATTCACTCTCTAATGGATATAAAGCCTCAACGAATCTAAATTATGTGTCTTCTATCTTCATTTTCTAGCCAAAGCAATCATGTCCTGAAAACAAGCAACCTTGGTATTCATAAACTGAGCTAGTTTACCTATAAAAACTCCTCATCAAGAGATGCAAAATATACCATTGGAAATACTTTTAGATCTAATTTCCAAAATATCTTACATTTCATCTCAACTATAAGTGGAAGGCCTTCAACCAGGTCAATCTTTGAAACCACTCAAAACTGCCCTTTTTGGACTCAATGACCAGTCTTCATAAATAGGGAACATTTTTTATTCTAGGACCTCAACCATGATCTGAAAATATCATGTAAATTTATTAAAACTCCTAGGCTCAAAATAGTTTCAATTTATTCCTTACCTTCTTTGGACAAATTTTCCAAAAATTGAACATCTTCATAAACTTACCTTTTTGAGTAGGGTCCATAAACCATCACATGGTCTATTGTACCTTTCTGTAAATATGGAGGAGTTATCTATGACCTAAAATCATCATACTAGCAAGAAAAATCAATTATGGGCATTTGAAAAGAAGATCTCTCCTACTGCTTTTAAGTTAGGGTTTCAAACTCACAAAAAGTAGTTTACCTTCTTAACATGCATTCATAAAACCATGACGATGGAACCACTCCATTTTTTTTTTTACAGTATATCAGCTCAATGGAAAAACATCCCTAAAATCAACAATGTCCCGTGCAAATCACACAATCCACAACGAGCATCAGAAATTGCAATTTGAGTTGGAAAACACACTCTCAAGTACCATGTTTTGCCTAAAACATCATAACTTGCAAATTTCTCTTCATAATGACTTGTAATTTTTCTCACACCTCTAGAAAACCCTTGTGCACCATCTCAAATCAACATGTTATCTCAAATAGGTATGTATCTTCATACTCCATCTCATTTGCATGACTATCCCTTAGGGTTTTCTATGGTTTAAACTAGATCATAGGAGAAGAACCTCATACCTCATCATGAAACATATCCAAAAGGACCTAACACACCTAATATGACATGTATCACACCATTGCATTCCTCTGTGAGCTCACATGGATCTATACCTCATTCTCATGGTTCATTTGGCCTCTAAGTACCTAGACTAGGTATAAATGAGCACATGCTATTGATTCCATGACATATACCTACACTCTAAATCACATGTGAGTGCCTCAAAATTCTCCTAACATAATTTCCATGCCTCTACTAAGATCCACAAGCCACCATACAACTCCATTCACCATGCATTGTCACCTAAACTAGCTAGATCACCTGATTAGGCTTGTTAAACCAAGCTAATCTCAGTGAATCCACTCATGCAATTATGAAACCACATGAATCTCCATGTCATCATCATACTAAGTATATCCTAAAACTTTTGCATCATCCTCTTTTTCATTAATGATCTTTTACATCAATAAAAATATCTATACTCAACATGCCAACAAACCATTCAAATATTTGTCTTAAATTTATAGCATGGTTTTGATGACGGATGTATTTTTCGAATAAATCATCGACACGGTCCTAAAAATCCTATGTATATTGTAGACACCAAATTTGTGTCTTACGACACCCTGTGCCCCACATCTCATTTCGCAACCTAACCTCACCACCTAAACCTTGCACAATTATTTATTACTTACCTTATAATTAATAAATCCACATTTTCAAACCTGCCACCTCATTTCGCCACCTAATCATGACCTAGCCCTAACCCTAAACTAACCTAATTAAGACCTATAACTTGGTCTACATCCACACCCATGACTAATTACCCCTCACCTGCACTAAAACCAACCTAATAATGACTTGACCAAGCCCACAACTAATCTCTCGGGAGAAAAGTAGGGAAAGTTGGCTATTTTACTAAAAATAGCCCACTTTGACTTAACTGACATCGGTTCCTACTCGACCGCCGTCGGTTACGTAACCGCCATCGGTTCCCTGTAAATGACCTCCCCCAACCAAAAACAAAGGACCTGGAATTCATTGGAAAGATCAGGAATTCACTTGGCAGACTAGAGACAAGTGAAGAAAAGAGAAGAGTTTACAGAGAAGGACATCGAGCCCAAGACTGCAACTGAGTAACCAGAGCTTAGTGACACTCATCCAAGCATTGGGAGAGAAGATAGCTCATCTTTTGATTGTCGGATCATCCCACCTGAGCCCTGCCTTCGTCATCACAGTCCTTGGACCTGTATCTTCATCAGGAACTAGTAAGTAGTGTCTTGTACGTTCTTTTAATAACATTTCTTGAACTTCTGAATCACAGTAATTATAAGTCTACTCCTAGATCTACTACCCGGTAACACCCTACATCTAACTATCATTCCTCTACCCTTACATTGCCCTAAGAATAGCCTCCATACTCTCTGAGTCTTCTCCATCACCCCATGGCTTATCCCTAATCATTTACCAACCTTATAAACACCATAGCCACCTCATAGCCAACCTTCATTAAAATCCCCTAAATCACTGCCCCTACCGATATCGGTTATCAGCAACCGGTACCGGTGTATAACCGCAGTCAGTTGTACAGTGACCGGCATCGGTCACTGTGACTCAAACCAAAACTAGCCTTTCTTCTATTGCTTTTTAACAAGGTAATTAAAGTGTAATTTTGCAATAGCCTCTTTGCTATCATTTGTGTTAATTCGTATTAAAAGGGGAACTAACCACCTTCGAAAGGAAGTCTAATATTTCCTAGGCCCAAGGCAGTTCCCTCATTTATTGTCTAACTAAAATCTGGTGGTCTTGTATTCTTACTTGCAGGTAGTCCTTCCTAGACAAAAAGGAGTTCTTCGCAATCGATCTGATCTCTTTCTACCGTACGCGCACACCCTCCCAACATTCAACAGGTATTCCTCCTAGCCTTAACCCTTATCTGTTTCTCAAGAGAATGAAAGGATAAAAGCAACTCTATTCTAAGAACTGAAACATTTTGTGCGAAACATATATAGTCATGAAATATGTGTGTCATATAATTCTGATATGTATCCATTATTTTTTATATTAAAGGGATTACCTTATAGAAAATAGTATCCCATGGAGCAGTAAAATATGTTTTTTGTTGATAAATGGGTTTAATTTTAGTTTGGTTATATCTAGCAAAACCATCTATAAAAGCTAACATATCATATCTCGAAGTAGAATAACGAATCATATCAATATTTTGAAAAGGAATGCTATCTTTAGGATTATCCTTGTTTAAATATATAAAATTCATATAACAAATAATATCACCATTAGGCTTGAAACATGGACAATATTGGAAAGTTGGTGAGGGTAATCTACAATGAAAATTAAACTAACATCTAAGTTTTTTTGTATTTCCTTTTGAATAAAGAGTGTTACCTTGGGATACATCTTTCAAAAAAAATTGCAATGGTTTGGCATCAAGATGTAGGATCATGTTGTGCATAACTATATATATGTCATTATAATCCCATGTGAATAAATCTAGAAGGTCATGAAGTATGTTTTAGAGGGGTGCATACTCATCATCTTTAAATGAAGTTGTGAGAAGTGTTGGTCAGGGATTGAATTTTTTTCCAAAGTTACTAGTAATATCTTTATTCAGAAGAGTGGATTGGTCCTCATTGTATGGTCTAGTAGGAAGAGTATATGAATCATTAACTTGGATGTCAGGATAAGAAGTGTCGCCTTAAGTGAAATAAGATCAAGCATGTGTGGTATGAGAAGACATATTATTATCAAATAATATATGGGTTTTCTCATATACCCCTAGGTATTATAGAATTGATTTATCATTAGAAAATGCATCTAGTTTGGGAATTTTAGGTGAGATACTATGTTTGATTAGCTTAAGGTGAATGAGCTCTAAGAAGAAGTGTGATGTATTTCAGTGAAATTTTATAAATGTTCTCTCAAAGCCTATATGAATACTATAGTAGAAGGATACTTATGTGTTATATGGGGTGTGTCAACTAGAAATTATCATACAGTAATAATAGGTAAATATTTTCACCCTTTATTATTATGATTAAGGTTTTTACACTATAATTAAACAATGAATGTAATAAGAGCTACAAGGGTTTTACTGACTAAGTAACTTCCAATATTAACATACAATATCATAATAACACATTAATACTTGTAAAAAATGTACATAATCTAATACAAACTCAAAAATACATGGGATTGGAAGTTCTTAGCTGATTACAAGTGATTGTGGGAAAATATGAGTGATCTAGATGTTGAAACAGGGATATCTGAACTAGAGAATGCTCTACAACTGAAACTGTGACTTCAGAATCTATTGGGGTAGGACCATATAGTAGGGGTATGAACATATTTATGGTCTTGAAATCTTTGTATAGTTTTGTAATTGCTCAAAATTATGACCTTTTACTTTCTGTGTTTGTCACTTGTTTGATTCTCTTTGTTGTTGATTATTAGTCACTCTCGATCAAACTGTAAGGGTCTTTGGATACTCTACTAAATCATTCAAAAACCTAGTCATGTATGAAGTGTAAAAAAACATTATTTTGATTGTGGGAACCCTCGTGCACTACTAACATTAACACTATTATGAATATGCCTCAAACCACGTGTCATTCTCCACCTATCATGTGATATCTAGTTGTAGTGCAATTAGATTTGACATCCTTCCTTTGACATTTCTTGACTTGAGTTTCTCTATTTCCAATCTACTGGAGTGAGTGAATTTGAGTGCTTGAAAATATTGGAATTAGACCCCTGAACCTATTGGTAAGATTCAAACCTGTAGATAGTGGTTCCCTAATGAATGTGTAGAGGTATTTTTGGAGTGTAGTGAGCTTTTGGTCAATTTTGCAATAGATTTTATAATAAGACTATATAAGAGTGCTTCCTTGCTCAAATGAGGGTAGTTTCACTTGTTTATATATTATTTTAAAGGTAATTGAAGTTATAAAGGCCAATGCAGAGGAAGTAATTGACCTAAAGAATAATGTACAATGGTAAGTTTGGGACTAAAGTGAACTACATTAAACATACACAAGGGTCAAGAACATATAGACGTTCCTTCCCCTATTGTACTTTTTTGAGGTAAGAGTGGAATTCTACAACATGAAGTTTGGAAGCTGATAAGTGGAGTTTCTTACTATGTTTCATGCATTCACTTCTCATAAATTGTTGATATGTGAGTATATAAGATCAAGAAAGCTAGAAAAGATACCTAGAGATGTACCAGACAAGAATGGGCAGAGTGCAGATGTTCAAGAAAGAGAGAAATTTCAAGAACAATAGTGTCAAATAGTAGAATTACCAAATTCGAGTGTCTACATTTCCCCACATTTAAGTATTAAATAAAATTACATGTTTAAAGGAAAAGATACATGAGTGTGTAGACACACTTTGTCTTTACTTGATGTTTATTTTAAAGATCCTGGTGTATTGGTTTAGCACACTCCATAATGAAACATGCAACATAGAGTGTATATAATGTCCATGATAAATAATTCAACTCTAACTCAAATGTAAAGATGTAATGTAAATGAAATTTGAAACTGTAAGAGTGAAATAAAGAGATGTAAAATATGGAAGGAGTACACATGTTCGTTTTACAGAGGGAATGATTTCGCATTATTTACTTTTACTTGGAGATATGTATTTTTGAACTTTACCAAAGGATTAGGGATTATCAATACCCAATTTTTCCAAGGAGATGTTGGAGTATTGGTTGTATGGAACTCAACATATAAATTCCAAAGAGAGAGAATAAGAATGAGGAGCCAAAACACCACGTGAAAGAAGAATAAAACATATCAAATTTATTCAGAAACTTTGATATCTTCCCCCTTAGGTGTAAGAGGAGAGGAAGAACTACCTATGAATAAATTAGCTTATTTTCTACCTTCCACGACCCCATAGACAACACTTTTACAAATGGATATAGCCCCCATTTTGTAAATTAAGAAAGATAGTACAAAAGAGAATGAATTTCCCCCATACTTTCCCCGTGTGCAACACATCTGAGTAGAAACTGAATAAAACTAAAATATAATGAAGTAATGATGGATAAAAGAGACTCATTCCCCCAATACCCCTAAAACTAGAACTGAAACTAAGTGTTATGACGAAGTAGGAATGAAACATTTCATACCCCCTGAAACTAATCTATATTGAGTCATGTGAGTTTGAAATTGTGACAAAAACATGTACCTATAGGTGAAAATGTGAACCTGTTGAGAAAATTGTTGCAACTTCCCCTACGGAAGAAACATAGGAATGGCTCAGGAACATCCATACGGTCCTGACACTACTATATGGTTTTTACCCTATTCTTTCTTTTCTAAATTTATGTGTCTAATGTTGTTTCTGAGTGATTTTTCATGTTTTATGTTTGTGTTTGAGTCTAAAAACTTGTCTGTGTTTAGTATATGTGTAGAATATACCTAGATGAATGCCCCTTCATTTGAGGTGTGTGTGATAAAGAGTTTGATCATGCATATCAAAAGAATAGATGTGTAACCATGTCTGTTAAGTATGATAATATACGTAGAAAACACATTAAGGGTTGGTGTGGCGGCCACCAATAATTACCCATATCTACAAAGAGGATGTACATGGTGGAGACCATGTCATGCAAAAATAGTAATAATACCAAAAAAAATTAGCAATAATTTCAACAAAATAACTAGTAGTAATTAGCAAGAGTAATGTACTTATAAGTGAAAGGATAACAGTGGAAACAATATCACATAAAAGGCTCAATTCTTGCAAACACGAGACACCCACGGTGTCACAATACAATCAATGCCATTAGGCATGTAAAAAATATACATAATTTCACACAAGCAAGGCATGTGTAGCCACAAAATCATGCACTTGGGTACATTTCTAGGTCTTGAACACATACTAGCATTCATATGATTCCTAAGTGAGAAAACTAGAAATTGACGGCTATCTTTGGCCTTTTATCAGTGTTTCTTATTTTATATTTGGTCTTACACACCCTACAACCTATTCGGTACTTTACTTATTTATATTTTATGGCTTCAAACACCAACGCCAAGCTAGGACGCCAACACCCAAGCACCCTCATCCCCTCTAGGCGCCCCTCACCTCTTTCTATCTTACTCACTTCTTTTGGGTCTCTTTTATCATTTAGGCATCTTATTTTCTTATCAGTCGGCTACCCAGTTGTCAAATACGAAATTCATACAAGGGAATCATATAAATACATAGTCATGTGTTCAAAATAAAGGACCAAGATCTAGTCATGTGTTCAAAATAAAGGACCAAGATCTAAGTATATACCATCATCACATAAGCTTGCATCCAAAGGCATCTAAGAGCATGAAAGGCATCCATCTAGCATCCATTCAAGGGAAAATGGACTACATTTTTTTCATACACTGCATAGGAAGGGGAAGTTGATTATTCCATCCACACATCTATTTGCATTGATACATCTAGCTATAACCCATTATCAAGTGCACTTGCACAAGGGCATCATAGGGCACAATTCTTTCACACACTCATAAGAACTACATGGAGTCTGAGATGTAGTGTAATGCTTA
The DNA here is from genome assembly GCA_019776745.2 of Taxus chinensis. Lineage (NCBI taxonomy): Eukaryota > Viridiplantae > Streptophyta > Pinopsida > Cupressales > Taxaceae > Taxus > Taxus chinensis. The sequence goes on from CM034149.1 coordinate 78,237,086, forward strand.
GTCGTAAGTTCACTCATTTGGGTGACTGTTGGGGTCAGTCTAACTCACCATATTGCATATTTCTTTTTTGGATTTGATGTGGTATTGTGGATTTTACATGTGAAGATTTGTTTTGCAGTTTATAGGTGCGCTCGATGATCATATTGCGACATACAGGTGACCAACATCAACTATCAGTGACACTTGTGCGACACCATAAAAATCATATTCTAAACATCTACACAGTCACGTTCACCTAACAAAAAACCTAGTACCTAGGCACCCTGTTATCCCGTAAAATTGACAAGGGAAATTTTGCGGGTAACCCAATGAAATTTTGTTCTGGTCCCTCGTCAGGGACTCCTTACATTCAGAACGTTGCAAAATCCCTTTCCGGGAAATCTAGTTTTCCGAACTTAGCCAATTTTGGTCCTTTTTGGTTGGGCGCACCTTATGTCTGTGCAACACAGAGTATCTATGTGCCCCCTTCATTTCCTTTGGCGCACCCTTTGAAGTGTCGACACACATTTTGGTGCGCCTCCCCGTGTTGCGCCAAGGCGCATGCGCCTTCGTGTCAACAACATTTTTGTTGCGCCACATTTTGGTGTGCCAAAGGCACACTTATTCCTGTGTTGACAGTATTTTTGTTGCGCCAAAGGCACACATAACAACATGTTAACACGCATTTTGGTGCACCAAAGGGCGCAAGCTTTGAAGTGTCGATAGGTGTTTTGATGCGCCTCTTCAAAAAGTGGTTGGCACATTTATTGCACCCTTGCCTATATATAGGCACATCTGCCCTGTCACTTTCACAATTTTAAAATCACACGTGATAGATTTTATCCCTCTGCATCTGTCAGCATGCCTGTCGTCCTCGTATCGCGTTCGTGGACGCCGCTTCGTCTCTCACGTTATATATTCCAGGTAGGTGGTCTTTTTCCTCCTGTGTTTTTTATGGTTGTTATTTGTTTGTGTAGTCGGTGGCATGCATTTGTCAAAACCCTCTTTTGTTGTCTTGTCTGTCTTTCTTCCATGCTCTCCCTCCTCTTTCTAGATCTACTGGTAAGGAGGGCTCTACCTCAGAACAATCACTTGCCTCTTTTCGTTGTGTCCTCTCCACTATCCAAGAAACCCTACAGAAGAGGCTTAAAACTCATGCAAACCTCTACAGAGAAGGAACCAAGACTTAAAAATTGATAAAATACGCTTTTTACCCTTTGGCGCAATCGCCACCCTTGCAACATGAAGCACAGTCGCGCCAACGACGCATCCACCATGCTTGCTGCATAAAAAATAGTTGCGCCCTCAAAGCGCACTTTCCTTGCTTGCAACACCCACTAATCCTGCGCCCTCTTGGCGCACCAAACTCATGTGTAACATTGCAAAAACTTGTGCCATTAGTGCACTCTGCATCCATGCAACACCAACCTTACTTGCGCCAAGTATAAAACTGTTAACGGCGCAGGCGCATCCCCTGTTACAGTAACACAATGTCATGCAAACCTTTCATGCACCGTGCCAAGTTCCCCTGTTGCACACGCAAATATGATGTTACACGCACTAAACTTGTGCCCTTTGGCACATCCTGTACCCGTGTAACATGAAAAATATCTACACCCGTTATAAAAAAAACATGTAAATGGCACAGGCGCACTTCCACTTGCAACAACAAAAATGTCTTGTGCAGTATCCATGTGCCTTGCGCCCTTTGGTGCTAATTTGTCCCTTGTAACACCTTTTTTTGTGCGCCATACTATTTAACCCTGCAGTCTACAGTGTTCATGCGCCCTATGCCCTGATGCCTTAAAATTGCTAACTCTTCCTTCTGTCAATGCTTTAATGGGAGATTAAATAGCTAACATGACTCTTCTGTGTTGGGTTTCGCTTCTCCTTCTTGCAGATCAGCAACTGAGCTCAGAACTACACATGTCTACATCAAGCAAGAGACCAACCAAGTCTAAGGGCAAAGCTAAGCTTACAGAAGAATAGATGAAGTACAAATATCAAAGGGTCAAGATGCCTGAATCCCAGGCAGAATGCGACCTAGATATAAGAGACTCTGAGCTTGGGCACATTGATATGGAGGATTTCTGGGCCAAAACCAGGAAGGTCACAGGAAGTCCCTAGATGGACAAATTGGTAGGCAGTGGCCTGCATTTTATTGGGGGGATCCCAGTCAGTGCGATAAACAACGAATTCATGATGGTAGTGGCCCGCTGCTACAACAAAGACACCAGGTGTGTCCAGAATGAGAAGGGCGAGGTCGTGATCAACCTCACTACCCGGCACTTTGAAATTATGCTTGGCATCCCTCACCATCGGCACTTTGTGGCCGTACGCCAAGAAGACTGCAACAAGGCTTGGGAGGATAATGAAGACCAGTGTATGTAATTGATGAATGAGGTATACCTGAAAAACAAGAAGGTGGTAACTAGATGGCCACAAGTCATTCATCGTAGCGATTTCTCTGAGGAACTAAGTGATACCGTCATGTTCCTAAGCAGAGTATTTGGGCTTTCTGACACCCACTACTTTCATAAATGGATGCTTAGGTACCTGGAGACAATGAACAAAAATGTTCCTGATCAATGCTTCGAGTGGGTGGAGATCATAAGCAGCAATATATCCGAGCAACTCCAATAACTCACCACAACGGGGAGGTTCTACATGAACTCCTACGTATTTTATGCTACAGCCTCGGAGAGGGATTACCCAGCATTAATGCGATGCGGGTTTGGCCCCAAGTGAAAATATATGAATACTATCCAGAGTTGAAGCTGGAAAACAATATTTCTCAGTTTACAAAGATTAACGACACCTTCTTCCATGGCATCATCTGCCTTTTGAGGCCAAACATGACTCACAGTCGAACGACCAAGAGCATTGTTGCAGCAACGGAGAAGTGGGGGGCCGTATTCACGTAATTTCCCACCTTCACCTATCTAAGGGCAGCCAACTTCTTGGGGGAACCCACCAAATTGCCAAGATATGCCAGCCCCAAGCTGATCCTGTTGGAGTTATCCAAGCAACTCATAACCTACCATGAAAAGTGCTTGAAGAGAAAGAAGGGTGGAACTCCTTTCCCCCTCACAGTGGGCAGGTACACTTGTCTTTCCCACCACAAAGCCTGGGAGATGTTTGCAGAGCTGGAACTGCTCAATCTAAAGCATAACTTCCCGACAAGGCCCACTTTTGACCCAAGGAATTTCCTTCCTAGGGCCAAACTTGATCCAATCCACATTCCGTAGATTGAGGATATTTATATCGACCTGTATCATGAGGTCGAGCTCAGAAGGAAGGATCACTCCCGCTTGGCTTTGTCCGAAATCATTTAGTACGGCGTAGCCATCGTCCTAAAAGGTTATCAAACTGCTGATCAAGAAGTTGATCAGGTATATCTTGACACGGATGGGGACGACTGGCCGTTTGCTGTGATCAACAGAACTAAAGCACCTCAAACAATAGAAGAAAGGGTCAAAGAAACTCTGTGGAGAACAGAACATTGGTGCAGGATGAATGGTTTCATCTACCTCGAAGTTGATTTCACCACATCTCCATTGGGCAACGCACCTTCCAGACCAAAACATCTACCAAAGAGCAGAGGTAAAGATAAGGAGGGCGAGTCAAGTTCTGCCCAAGAGGAGGCCCCTGAGAGTCCCCCTTCTGCCGCGCAAGAACAAGTTGTAACTCTGGCTTCTCCAGAGAAAGAAGCGGCCGAAGATGTTCCGATGGGCACATCCACTCAGGATGTTGCCACTACTGCAACTGTTGGGGTCCCTTCTATCCCTTCTCCCTCTCTTCCTTCCCCTCCTCGCGTGACCCAAGCGACCATTCCTTTGGTCGTATCCTCTCCCCCATATTCTACTGTTCCCCCTTCCTCGTCATCCATCTTCTCTTCTCTCGCGGAGCTATCCCCCACCATTTCTTCCCTCATCTCTCAGCTCCCTTCCATTTCCATATCTTCCTCCCCTGCAGTATCTCTTCCTCCCATGAGCACTTTCTCGACCTCCCTCTCAATGCCACCTCCAAGTGTCTCAATGCACTTTCCCTCAACTGTTGCAGCTGCTCCCTTTTCTACTTCTGGTCCCTCTCCCATAAGTCCAGCATGGATCTCTCAGCACTTAAGCCAACAAAAGAGGAAAGTTCCCATCGCACCGATGGACTTCTCCATCATCCCATCAAAGGGGGCCAAGAAGAAAAAGCCTGTAACCCACTTCTCTCAGAGTGCGTCAGGAGAGAGAGTAATGGAGATAGCATATCCTGATCCTTTAAAGGATAAAAAGGATCTGTCTTCGACAGATTATATAGTGACCCAAGTCACAATGGGGACATCTTCAGAAAGCCTTCAGGGAGAGGCCCTATCTACAGTTGACACCCTTTGCAAGAAACTCCAGGAAGCAAAGGAAGAAAAGAGGCTGTTAAAGGAGCAAAATAAACATCTTCTCCACGCCTTGTAGAAAATGGGCAGTGCACCTCCTACAACTGCAATCGAAACTCCTGAGCCTCTGAGTCAGGATAAGATAAATGAATACATTAAAATTGGTGAGCAGGGTATGGCAGTTTCCACCTGGAGGAGACAAATCCTCAAGGAAAGTGAGGGAGTAATCGCCAAGTTCACCAGTTTGTATCAGAATATCAATCGGGCGAACAAAGAGCTCCAAGCGATAGCAGGACCCATCTCTGAAGAGCTGGACCATGCCAGGATGCAGCATGAGACCTTTCAGAAAATGCTCGACTGTTTAATCGAAGATCTGGTCAAGTTCAGCATCTTTGGTCACCCCAAAGCCCTCAACAAAATCCTTTCTACTCTGGATTACCGGGTCGATTAGTTGGAGTTCATCCTAGAAAAGATTGATAAAATCAAGGAAGAAGCCCTGGACATAATGCATCAAATGGAGAAAATTGTCTTGAGAATGTCTCCGGGCTTGCTCACTCCTTCTTTCACCTTAAGAAAGGTTGATGAAACTATTCGGATCTTCAAGGAGATCGTTTCACAAGGGCTGGGACCAGAAGTCACTTTCGACGCCAAATCCATCAACAACCTACTGGCCTGTCGTGACTTCATAGGGTACTTGATAGATGCAGAAAACAAATATTCCAAGCTCCCAGAAAATCTCACAGATGAGCGGGAGACTTGCGAGGCTATCAGTGATCGCCATAAGGATCCTTCCCAGGATCAACTTCAGCCCATGATCAGCAAGTTCATGGAATATCGTGCCCAGTTCCATATCACGTCTCCCGAGCAGCAGCAAAAGTAGGATACCCCCTTTCAACCATGGGACAACGATGAATAGTTCCATTCTTCTCAACCTTCTCTTTGTAAATATCTAAAGTATGTTGACACAAATGATGACATCATCCATGTTGCACCATGGGATGATGTCATCCACCAAGTTGTCAAAAGTCAACAAATGACTTTGAGATATTTTGTAAGATATTTTGTAATTAAGTGGTTGGTTTGTTTTTGTCTTCTTTTCTTCTCTTCTTCTATAAATACTAAGAATACTTGTTGTATTCAAAGGGTGGATACTTTTCAGATGAGAAATAGAAGTAAGAAGAAAAGACTTTGAGATTTTTGTAACAGAAACAAATATTAATACAATATTTAGACTTTGCGTTGAATACATGTGTTTTGCATCAGACCTTTCTTATGTTAGATCTATATGACTGTTCTGTTGAATCTAATTCTACTTTGTTGTCATTTATTCATCAGTATTGCTTTATTCATCTATGCAAGTAGGTTCGGCTCTGTTTACTACCAACCCAAATCATAGACCTTCTGACCTTTCTACTTTGGAATTCTTTTCTTTTCTCCCTTCAGATCTTTCCTATCTCCCCACCTCGTTTCTTTCCCTTCCTTTATAGTTGGAAATACCTCTACTGGGATGAGATCCCAACCCCTGAAGGCAGAATATTGTGAGATTTGCACAAGATTCCTGCTGGTAGAATAGCAATAAACCAATTTCGCTTTGCTGGCTCAAAGAGGGGCTATGCCCTACACACTATTGGCTTGTCTGTCCATAGATTTGTCCACCCGACAGATTTTCAAACCAACACACCCTTGACTGAGTCCATGCACCTTGGTCCAACTTTCTCTGATAGCTCCAGATTTTACATTGCACATTTACGATAGTCTACCCTCTATGTTCATCATTTTTCCAGTCCATATCAGTTCAAGGAAGAGAAAAAAACAGCTAAGTCATTCTTTTCCCTCTCTTGCACTTAAGGTTTCACATTTTATTAGCTTATTTTTTGTGTCAAATATGTACTTTAGTGTTTATATATCATATGTGACTCTGTAATTAGGGTTTTACAAAATCTTATGTTTGTTAAATCATTTGGTTAACCCATCCGTTCAGACCAAACCTTTCTTCTAGGAATTCTTGCAATAGTTCTATCATGGCTCAATATCAACCCTTTACCAATGAAGACCTTCATGAGCTCAATGCTCATCTTGTTGAACATCTAAAAGATCTAGATCTGCTCTTACTCACTGCTCGTGAGGAGGGCACTAGTCTAGCTGAGCTTAATGTTCCCACATCCACTACCACTTCCATGCCCATTGTTACTGAACAACCTAGATCCACCATTCTACCCACTTCCAATGTTCCCTTTTTATACCTACTCCTACTAATCACTTTACTCAGCCTATCACTTCCTACACGTGGCAATTCTCTTCTTTTGACACTCAAGACCTAGTCTCTCTCTATCATGACCTCCAAGTTCAAATTTGTCAAATCTAGCAGGCTACTTCTCATGCATCTCCATCTCTTGATTCCACCTTACTCCTTCACACTCCTTTCACACCTGTCATTTCCACTTATGCACTTCCTCCAAACTTCATCACCCCTAACCTACCCACCTTCAATGGCCATGGTAACCCACAAGAGCATCTTAGATACTTTCATCTAGCATGTCTAGATTATGTAGATGATCATACTTTACTAATAAAGATCTTTCCTAGAAGTCTCCAAGATTATGTTATGCATTGGTTCTGTGAACTACCTATTCATTCGATAACATCATTTACTTACTTAGCCAATGCTTTTCTTACACATTTTTCTATCAATATCGGTTCTAAGATATCATATGCTCAACTTGCAGAAATCCAACAAGGATCCAATGAGATTCTAGCGGACTATGTATTACAATATAAGAACAAATTGGCTAAGATGACCAATGTACTCATGGATTTTGAATTGCAAGATCTTTTTGTCCAAAGTCTCTTATCTACATTGCAAGAGAGTGTCATCTTTGATACATCTCCTTCATTTGATCAATTATGTCATACTCTTAAATTACATGAAGGAAAACTTATCTTTATGGGAGAACTCGAGTATCATGATCATACTTCATCATTTTCTAATTGGTTTCAAAGCAAATATACTTTCAATCTGTCTCTTAAACCTACTAAAGCAAAAACTATTGTTAACATTGTCTCTAGTCCTGAAAATCTTCAATGACAACCTCCAAAGTGTACATTCACAAAATTTCCTTCTGCTTCACGCATTCTATTGCCATAACTTATCGAAATCAATCTTATTACGCTTCTACCACCTCTGAATCTTGATCCATCACACCCTAACAGATGCAATTATGATGAATTCAAACTCAGACATCTCATTTAAGATCTTATTAACAAAAATGCAATTGAGCTTGCTCAACCTTTGTCATCTAATCCGGTCAATGAAAAAAAAACTCAAAATCTTTAATGATCCTCTACCTAAGCATGAAAATCAAGCTGCAGATTCTTCTGCTAATCATACATATTGTATTATGCCTCCCTCTTCATCGAGGCCTTTTGATTTTCTAGTTGTTAATGTTGATGCATCTCCACCACTAATTACATTATTTGATCGCGGTTATCATGCTACATTTTTTTATAATGCACTACACATCCATGCTTCTATCGGGCCTCATACTATCAATAACATGATGATTGATCCATTAGTTCCTATGGGTGTGTGCTCTATCATACTCCTCGTCACTATCAACTAGATAATATTTCATACCTAGTTCCCAAATCTTATGGCTACATCAATCTTCTAGTTATAGTTAGGCCACTCACCATGCTTGTGTCATTCACTATGGCACATTCCGTCAAAGGTTGTGACATGTTCTTAAGTCTTCCTTGGCTTTGCGTCGCTCAATATATCTTGTCCATGAACCACCTATGTCTTAAATTCTTCACTATAATAAAGTTGTCACTGTTAAAGGTGTTCCACCATCCACATTATTGCCTCAACCTCCTCTTGAGGATGTCCTCACACTCACTAAAACATCTAGGCCCATGGCCTCTCAAATCCAAGGCATACTCTACACCTAGTTCTCTTATTCGCACATGACCTACTCGTTATCATCGGTCCATTAGTCCATCTCATCGGCCTAAGTCCCCTACTCGAACAACCCCTTCACATAGGATTTCACCACCTCCTTCACCTCCTAGGTCTTATAGACATAGGTGTTCATCACATCCTAGGTCTCCTATACATAGGTGTTCATCACCACCCCATCTTTTGTCTCATGTACTTCCTTAGTCTCATACACCACTGATCTCAGAGTATGGTTACACACCTTTATCACATCAAACATTGGGTGGAGGACCCTCGCCCTTCACTTTCATCGGATAGCTTGCTCATCATCATACACTTGGGGGGATTCACGTTTATTCTTCCCCCCTCCTAGCATTATCAGGTGTCTCTCTTTTCTATTATTACACTTCGTGCTTCATACTTCTTATTTCTAAGCATCAATCTTACATGTCTTGATACATAAATTGTATCGTCACTACCCTATGACACACTCTAGTTCCATGATTCATGTTCAATTATTGATGGTCTAAATCTTAAATGAACCTCACCATATTCTCCTTTCACACTCTATGTTTCATGATCTATCTTTCTAGCATACACTTTCAAACCATTTCTCGATGACACACTCTTGTTTTATGGTTCATTCTTAACTGTCGAGGGATATTTTATACATGAACCTCATATCATACATACACATCCATTGGGGGCACACTACTCACATCACATTCATACATTGTATTCCATTCTATTCCACTCGTTTACAAAATATTACATATCTTGGTTGTAATTACTCTTGCTTGTTTATACTTACATACACACTTTGCTTATTATGTTACTCAAATATGTAGTATGTCATTATCTTTTCTATATACACATGCACATTCAATTGGTCTTTAGTTGTGAATGCAAACTTCCTACAGATATTTACATGTGATTATGATGTTTGGCATTGTACCTCTTACCCTTACACATCACATATGCTATTATTTCATTATTTACTACTTCTTCTTACTAGCACACTACTTTATGTTGATCTATACATGCTTTTACATACTCTTTATCTTTCTAACATGCTAACGGGTGCTTCATGTGTAACATTTTCTTTGCAGGAACTATTTACCACCATGGTTGTTTGACACTTTTTTTGCATTTTTTTTTACTTGTATGTTATTATTTGTGGGCTATGCCCTATGTCTTGTTTGATCACTTCTTGTATGTTTTTGGTTGCTTCGGCCTTGATTGTTTTGTGACATTGTGAGAAATGTACCATTTATGAAACCCACTTTTTGCATTCTATATTGTATGTTCATTTTCTTGTTACATTGTTTTTCTATTACATGTTTGCTAATTTTCTAGTAACAGATGCATCTAGACACTTTGTTTGCATGTGCCTTAGTTTCTATCATGCACATTCCCTCCCCTATAGGGATAGATTTCAGTTCAAAATTAGAGCCTCTCTTTAAGGATACATTCTCCTAGTGACATCACATACACTCCAAACAAGGGGGGGAATACATTGGGTGAAACACGCACCCCATTCATTAGCTCAAAGCTATAGTACAAGCCTTCATAGTACATGAATAACACAAAGACATAGTTACATAATGACCCAAAATTAGACTTGGGTCCTCAACACAACACAGAAACTAGCCCTTGCACTCAAACAAGAGCACCTGGGTGCCTATGTCCTCCCCTAGGTACTAATCTACTAGGAGCACAAAGTCAGTTTATCACATCAGTCTATAGTAGTTCACAGAGCATTTTCATAGGATCAGGCACGGTCTTTCAAAAAAAATAATGTATTCTATCTCCATTTCTATTCAGAATAAATACGGTACTAATATGGTACAACTCAGAACAAAAAAGGATCACACCATTTATAGTGGTGTATAATCAATAATCAGTCATGTAAGGAGAGTAACAATAGACCTTTATCCCCAACATTCTTCTTATGTGGAAAGAGATTTCCCAAAAAACTTGTTCTTGCATGAGATCGCCCAAAAAACTCACTCTTGGCATGAGATCACCCAAAAAAATCACTCTTGGTGTGAGATCGCTCAAAAAATTGCTCTACACAACAGTTTTAGGAAATTTTTCTATCCTTTTACACTCATGTTCATCAGGTGCACACTTTCCTTTTACTACTTTTTACACACATTTACATACTTTTACTGAGTTTCATAATGCATGAATTTGATTACTCTTTCACTCTTCTTTTGCAAGTTCATCCTTAATACGCAATAAGAAACAACCCTAAATCAAGCACAACAACAGGTACAACACAGTATAACACAATAAACTTCAACCCTAAGGTCGTTTTCTATTTCTTAGCTTCCACGCTTCATTTTATCACTTCATGATTTCACGTGTCCACTTGACATGCATTTCACCATCACACTCTATATGGTTATCAAGTACGCATCTTCAAACTACTTTAAGTTATCGAGTAGTCACTCAACAACACAAAGTGGGGGGAAAAGTAAACACAAAATCATGCACTTGCGTACATTTCTAGGTCCTTAACACATACTAACATTCATATGATTCATAAGTTAGAAAACTAGTAATTATTAGCTATCGTTGGTCTTTGGTTTATGTTTCTTATTTTCTATTTAGTCGTACACACCCTACAACCCAGTCGATTCTTTCCTTCTTTATCTTTTATGGCTTCGTACACCAACGCCCAAGTGCCCTCATCCCCTTTGGGCACCCCTAACCTCTTTCTATCTTACTCACTTCTTTTGGGTCTCTTTTATCATTTGGGCATCTTGTTTTCATATCGGTCGGTCTTCCAGTTGTTAATTATAAAATTCAAACAAGGGAATCATATAAATACATAGTCATGTGTTCAAAATAAATGACCAAGCTCTAAGCATCTACTATCATCACCTAAGCTTACATCCAAAGGCATCTAAGAGCATTAAAGGCATCCATCTAGCATCCATTCAAGGGACAAGGGACTACATTTTGTGCATACACTGCATATGAAGGGGAAGTTAATTATTCCATCCACACATCTATTTACATTGATACATCTAGCTATTGGCCGCTATCAAGTGCACTTGCACAACAACATCCTAGGGCACGATTCTTTCACACACTCACAAAAACTACATGGAGTCTGAGATATAGTGCAGTTCTCGGTTGTAAGTTCACTCGGTCGAGTAGCCACCAAGGTTAGTTTGACTCCCCATATTGCATCTTTCTTTTTTGGATTTAATGTGGTATTGTGGGTTTGGCATGTGAAGATTTGTTTTACAGTTTACAAGTGCACTCAGCGATCATATTGTAACATACAAGTGGCTAACAATGACTATAAAGAACACTTGTGCGACACTAGAAAAATTAGATTTTGACCATCTGTGTAGTCATGGGCACCCAGCAGTAGACTTTGGGGCCCAAGCGCCCCTGACCAAGTCCAGGAGCCCTAGTCTGACTTTATTTGACAACTCCAGATTTTACAATGCACAATTGTGATGGTCTGCCCTCTTTATTCATCATTTTTCTAGTCCGGGTCAGTTCCAAAAAGAGCGCAAATCAGCTAAGTCGTTCTTTTCCCTCTCTTACACTTAAGGTTTCACATTTTATTAGCTTATTTCTTGTGTCAAATCTATACTTTAGTATTTACTTATCATACGTGACTCTATAATTAGGGTTTTATAAAATCTTATTTTTTTAAAATTAACATGATGCCACGAATATGGGACACCCATAGTGTCACGAGAGAAAAACAAGTCCGTTAGGCTACAATTAGAGTAACTAAAAAGTAACTACACACATAACTAACAAGCATGTATAGAAAACTAAAGTAGAATAATGTGATGAAATGACAAAGCAAGTGATATGGGAGAGCATATGAAACTAAAAGGTGTTAACACTGCACAAGATACTTGTGTTAATCCTATTAGTTCAAAAGATAACAAATACACTATATATGTAATGAAGCATGATGAGAAAGTGAAAAGGCGCAATCATGAAATAATAATACCTATTTTGTGTGGAGGGATGCCCCTAGAAGAAGTGTGTAAGGAACAATGATAGATCTCATAAGCATGTATCAATATGTACATCCTACATCATGCATAATGTAAAGTGCAAACAATATATGCTAGAGAAATAAGCCCCGAGTTTTGTGTTTTTCAATATATTTAAATGTTTTTTATTTTTGGGATTATATATGTGTTTTTGTATTTCCTAGTGTGTAGATATGTGTAGGAAGGGGGGAAACAAAGGAGATACCATAGGAAAATGTCCATAAGGTGAGGGGAAAACCCTATGGAGTCCAAGATCTCAACCATATAAGGAGTAAGTTTTCTGACATAAATGATAAGAGTGTGTGAGTATGAGCCAAAAGAAGAGTTGGAACATTGGCATTATTGTCAATAGTGGTAAAAGTAGGTGAAAGCATAAGGTTCAATGTGTGAATCAAGAGGTGCAAAATATATAGTGCTAAGAGGCTCGTTTGTCTCAACCTTAAGAAATAGAGGGAGAGAAACAAGACTCACTATAAGTAATAGGTGTAGTGTGGGAAGATTGGAAGTATTATAACTGTATGTGGTAGACCATATGATTGCAGTAGAAGCTATAAACATAAATGTGGAAAGAGGGGGATAAGGTTTCCCAAGATATATAACAATATGAGGTGTAGCCATAGTATACGAGTCATGCATGGAAGTTTGAAAAGTGAGTGAGGGAAGAGCATCATGAATCATCATCAAATCAACACATTATGTTCTTACTTATGGTGGGGAAGTTGCATCAAGTGATGTAATATTGGACTTAGTAGACATAAGATTAGTATAATTACATTGAGAGGTGTTCCAAACAAAATATTTTAAATCCATGTTCATGGTGACATTATGAAGGGGATGTGAGTTTCCTTAAGACCATATGTATTGTAGATGTAGTGACTAACATAGGAGAAAAAACTTTAGAGATAGGTAAGTGTGTAGAAATATGCATTAGGGACTGAACACCATTTAAATAAGAGTAATTCATAGCGAAAAGAGTAACATGTGTGTCAATGTAAATTCCATCATGTAAATTAGTAACAATGTGGTCCATCACAAGAGGAGAATAATGTGCAATGTAAGAATTTTCTACATCATCATGTATGAGATAGATATTACAAAGAGGATCGACATGAGGTGTGTATTCCATTAGAACACTATCCACGAGAGAAGGTGTTGTAAGTGTACCATGTGCTATGGAATTAGTAGGAGAAGAATCATTACTAGGTAGTGTCATATGATCAAGTGTAAGATAAGAATCGTCACATATCCTTTGTTAATAGAATGTGTACTAAGATCATCATTACAAATATAATCATGATAAGAATGTGTTGTATGGGTATGCACCAGATTAGGCTATATTTCCAAATCATTAGTGACATAAGGTGGATATTCCAAAGTAGGAGATGGTGTGGGATGGATATCATGTTGAACCAAAGCAACCACCTCTTGGGGGATAAAATGATAACTAACACCCTTAACAAAGTGTTCCAAATGTGTTTTAATAAAATGCATCCCTTGGTCAGAGGGTGTATCAGGATGAATCTGAAGTGTGTTAAGGAGTTTAAATAGTGTGACCTTACATGCAAGGTTATGCTTAAAAAGAATGATATATGTTGAATATGAGAAGAATCTGTTAGGGTCACCAGAAATAGAAATATTAGACCTAGAATAAGAATTGCAACAAAACATCATAAATTTAAACCCTAAGGAACCTAGGGTTTGGCACACAATGTTCAATTCAGGAGTTGTGTTAGCCAAATGTTTTCACCCATTTTTATTTTTTAGGGTTTTACACTAACATCAAACAAGGAATGAAATAAGTGTTACATGGGGTTATTTGACTAACTTCCAAAATTAACATACAATATCATAATAACACATTAATACTTGTACAAAAATGTAATACAAACTCACAAATACATTGCTTTTAGAAGATTACAGGTGATTATTGGAAAGATTTGGTAATCTAGATGTTGAAACATGGGTATCTAGACCTGAGAATGCTTTGTAATTGAAACTGTAAGTTGAGAATCTACTGGGGAAAGACCATAAAGTAGGGGCATGAACATTTTTACAGTCTTGACATATTTTTATGGTTTTTTACGTAATCAAATTAAGGCATGTGACTTTCTAGGTTTGTCATTTATCTTCCAATCACTTTCAATCACATTACAAGGGTCTCTGAATACTCTAATCAATCCTTCAAAACCCTAACCATGGATGAAGTCCTACAAAAAAAACATTAGTTGGGTTGAGGGCTCCCCCATGCACTGTCAATGTCAATACTACTCCAAAGAGGCCTCAACCCACACATCGTTCTCCACCTAACATGTGATATCTAGATGTGGTGCAATCAAATTTGACATCCTTCCTTTGAAATTGATTGACTTGAGTTTCTCTCTTACCAATATACTTGAGTGAGTGAATTTGAGTGCTTGCAAATGTGGGAAGTAGTCCTAAAGACCTAGTGGGAAGCTTCAGACCTATATATAGTGTTCCCTTAATGAATGTACAGAGGTATTTTCAGAGTGTAGGAAGCTTTGGGTACCTTTTGTGCTAGCTTTTACAATAGGATACCATAAGAGTGCTTCCTAGTTCAAATGATGTGAGTTTCTCTTGCATATATATGCTTCCAAAATTAATTTAGGTTGGAAACTCCAACTGAGAGGAAGTAAGTGACCCAAAGAATAATGTGCAATGAGAAGTTTGGGACCAAAGTGAACTAGGTCAAGACCGTACACTAGGGTTAGGGTCGTATAAATGTTCCTACGCCTACTGTACTTTTTTGACCTAAGAGTAACAATCTACAATATGAAGTTTAGAAGCCGACAAGTAGAGTTTTTAACTTTGTTTAATGCATTCAATTCTTAGAAATTATAGATAGGTGAGTACTTAAGATCAAGCAAGTTGGACAAGAGACCTAGGGATGTACCAAATGAGAATGTGTAGAGTGCAGTTATTTGAGAAAGAGAGTAATGTCAAGAACAATAGTGTCAAAGAGTAGAATTACCAAATTTAAGTGTCTTTAGTGACATAGTAGGATCAAGGATACTTATCCCATGCTTATCGATTCCTAGCCATGTGAAACCTATTTGTTGTAAATGTTTTTAACCAAACATATAGTTATAGAAATAATAAGGTGTATGATGCAGGAGAATCACCTAGAATGCATCCTTTCAACAAAATTTCATCATGGGCATGTTTAGAGGGCAAGGATAGATCTATTGGTGTGATTATAAGACCTCAGAAGATCACAAAATTTAAATTATGGGCAATATAAGTTTTCTCACTAAATAGCAATTTTAATTTTCAAACTTGTAAATGTGGAATTTTGGCTTGTTAATGTAAGTTAGTGGGTCTTGGTGGATATGGTAGGTTAAGTAGGTGTCATTCATGTTGAACCTTGTTACATTGGTAGTTGTTGTCATTGATGTCACATGGAATTGATGGAAAAGGAAGGGTGAAATGACATCTAGGTAGGTGTTTATCAGTGGTGCTAAGTGATTCAAGTTAGTTTATGGAGGTTTTAGGTTGGTTTCAAATTGCATTAAGGGTGTTACAAGCTCAAACAGAGAGGTGGTTGATCACTAGAGGTAAAGTGCAAGTTTGATTGATAGGTTCAGAAGTTCTACAGGTCATAAATGATGTTGTAAGCATGGGCAAGAGTTCCTACAGTGTGTTCCATGTCATCTGGTGGAAGTTCCAGTTGAAATTATCCCATTTAGGCCTATTTCTAGAGCCTAATAAGGTGTGAGAGGTTGGTACAGGTCATGGCAAGGTCGTTTAAGCACGGAATCAGCCTAGGAATGTTTTCTAGGGCATGTTTGACCATCAACAAGGTGTAGTTTGGCTCTTGGAGGAAGATTTCAAATTTTAACCAAAGTTGGCCTTGAGAACTTACAGTGTAGGCTGATACAAATGAGATAGGCTTAAAGATTTCAGGAATATTTATGATAAATGATCTCATAGATCATGTATAGGGTTTATTGTTGGTGCTTCATGTCAAATTTCATTAAGTTCTGAAAAGTTATGTGAAAGTTATGTTAGTTTTTCTAAAATTGGTTCTTTGAGAAGTACAAAATAAGTTATATGGCTTCTTAGCACCCAAGAAAAAATATAGTTCCTTCTTAAAATAAATCATAGAAGTAATTTTTTTATATTAATCTAAGCTTGAGGTATTTCAAAAAGTTTCAGGTAAAATGGGCAAGTATCAAAGAAGTTATGAGCATTTTTTTGGCTATGTTTTTCCTTCTCCTAAGGACCTTCCTGAGTCAGAAATGGAAAAAGTTGTTTATTTGTTCTCAAATCACTTAGATGATCTTTCTTAAATTTTCTCATTGTCTTATAGTGATGTCTCCATGATCATTATGTTCTCAAGGATCTTAAAGCCTATATGTGTTAGTATAAGCTCTCTCATGATATGGAAGATAGGTGTCTTACAGGTATGGTGTGGCATAGAGACAAAACTTGAAGGTGTAAATTGGGTCAAATACTGTGTTTTGAAGGGATTAAACATTTTCCTCAAGCTCTTGACAAATACTCCATGCTCAACATTGGACTAATACACTTGGATAGTGTCATGGATCTTCATGATTCTCAAAGTGCATCCCAGGATCAATAACAAAGCTTGTTCAGTTGAGGTGTAGAGGATGGTAACTTCCTTGTACTACAAATGTTTTCCCAAAAATGGTAGTGTCAAGAAGGTTCTCAACTTATGTTATTGTCCTAAATTTTATAGAGCAGACTAGAGATTGTGTAGAAGCCTTGTAATGCCAAATGTTGCTTCTAGCCAAGACTGAATGTGTTTGTGCAAGGAGAGTTTCTTCACTCAAAGGTGAAAGCTTGAAGAGTAGGTGGTGTTTATTCTAATAAAGTGTTTAGAGATAAAATTACTCACTCAAGCCCTACAATGATTCATTTCAAACCTAAAAGCTTTTTCCTTTAATCTAGATGTCACTGTCACATGTGTTACTAAGGTATGCACTGTTATTTTTGAATTCTAGGAACTTCTGGGAGAGAGTTATGCTTAAAAATAGATTTTAAGAGATGGAGGAATGCTTCACAATGTCTCAACACTTGAAATTTTTTAATTTCATTCAAATTTGAGACAGAAATTATTTGTTTAAGTGTCTCATGTCATCTCTGTGGTCTTAACCCTGATTTTAGGGTTTTAAGGAAAGAATTGATCGAATCTCAGTTTTCATCCAACCAAAATTTATGATTTTTTGTAGTTTGGTTTATCTACTTCACACGAGCCATTTTCAAAAATATTTATTTGTTTTCATCAAGAAATAGAGGATTTTTTGTAGTAGTTTACCTGCTCAATAAGGTTCTTGAAAACAGATATCTTTTTCTTGACAAATATAGTTCTATAGAGGGTAAATGGATGTTGGAACAGTCTCCACATGATTTGAACAAGAATTCCTTCATGTGTTTGCAATAATTTTCAAACACAGTCTTCTGAGCCATCTTACAATTGTGCAGAGGTTGAAACTGAAGTTATAAGTGAGAATTTTTTATTGGAGAATGCATTTGACTCTCTTGCAAAGTGTCTTAGAGTTCAGAGATGACCGAGGAAACTTCAATGTATGGGTGTAATGAATTGAATGCATGAATAGTCTTATCACAATCTACAACTCGGAAGGTTGTCCAAATTGCTAAAAAAATATCTCTTTATGAAGGTGAATGGTTTTGGAACTCTTTAGCTCAATTTTTTATGGTCGTTAGAGAAGGTTAAGAGACAAAGAGTGTTACAAATCCATGAATATCTCCCCTAGATCATGGTATGAAGATGGAAAGACATTTGTTTTTCTTTATCAAGTAAAGTGTATTAATTTAAAGTACTTCTCAACTTACAAGGTGAATTTGAAGAGACAATGGTGTATGTAGAGCTCAAAGATAATAGTGTGAGATAACTATGCAAAGAAAAACAATGATAATAGTGTGAGATAATTGTGCAAAGATAATAGTGTGAGATAACTATGCAAAGAAAAACAATGATAATAGTGTGAGATAATTGTGCAAAGATAATAGTGAGCATTAGTGAGATGCATGTCGTATGAAGGAGATAGGTTGTATATAATGCTTATGTTGATGTGTGTGAGAAGACAATAGAGAAAACAATGAAAGACCTAATTACTGATAAAATTTAAATGTAAAATTTTGTATGAAAAAACAAAAGTGCAAATGTGTATGATTGTGAAAATAGAGACTAAGGTGCATATAGGACAATGTTGATACAAGAAAACAATGTAATTCAAAGTGGAAATGCAAGGGCAATATTGTGTGTGAAAGATAAACATGAAATGCAAGGTATTGAGTTTGTAATCCGAGGAGAAGCAAAGAGTGGTTCAGAAAACCAGAGTTCAGGTGTAAGGTGAATAGAGTTTTGAATGTTGATGAAATTATAAATGAATCAAGGAGGTCGGATTGCAAATTTAGGGTTAATATCAGATGTTTTTGCATCCTAATTGAAGTGTGATCATATATTGTGCACTCACTGAGTTGTGGCTCAATCTAATCACGAAGTTGTAGCTATGTGGCAAGTTGTAGCTTGCACATAGTCAAGTTCTTGCTTGACTTGAAGTTGTAGCTTCATCAGTTGAGTCGTAGTTAAACATATTTATAATCGTTTGGTCTATAGTCATTTGGTTCAGTGGGTTTTCTCCCAATTTGGGTTTCCCAGTTAAAATTTTGTCTCTTTTGTGAGTGATTGACATTTCCTTTTCGTGTGTTGCTACTTCAGTAAGAAATATGATTAAAGGTTGTTTTTTTAATTTAAAGTTGAATTGAAATTGATTCACCCCCCTCTCAATGTTCCAGTTTCTAACAATTCATGTGTTGTAAGTGACTCTAAAAAGGGAAAATTGAAATACTCCCTTTATTGTGTATGGAAATATCATACACTCATGAAAAGTAGTTAGGTTTTCAAGGATGAAATGTAATAAAGAGATAGATGACTTGACGGGAGAGGTAGTTATCCTTCTTAGCAGGGAAAAAGGATTTGTTTGGAATGAAAAGTTCAAGATCTAAAGAATATTGTATGAATGAAGGAATGTTTTAATAATAGAAGAAAAGGCATTTCCCTATTTTTGGCACCACTTGATTGTTTTATCTCTTGGATACTAGTTAGAGATGTATTGGTTGTTGAAATGGATGTTCTTATTGAAAGGTTTTCGGTAAAAAGTAGGGAAGGCTATGTTAGAGAGGTCCTTCATCCAAATACAAATATAATACTTTGTTTTAGAAGTGTTGTAAGTTTGAACCTTGTCTTCCACATGCAACAAAGGTGAGGAATAAGTTTGTTTTGAAGTTTAGTTTTTTTTTTGCAATCACTATTAGAAAAGGAATGTGAACAAGGTTGAAATCGTCCTAGGAATGAAATTTTAGATTCTAAGAATGAGTCTGATTAAAGTTATGAGGTTTTAATCCCTACCGGGTTAGCATAGAACCCAACCTAGGGTTTGGATTTAAATTACACTTTCAAGGCTTTAGGGTTTGTTTCAAACCTTGAAATTTTGTAGAAACCCTCTACATAAAACCTGCATTCAATTTTGAAAGGTTTTGAGCATTAATGATGCCTCAATTGATAGATATTTCTGAAAATCTATACTTAGAGTGACTACTACAGTAGTCAGGCCTAATTTGGAGGATAAAAATTGCAAGAAAAGAGATTTATGTTTGGATTCTTACCTTGAAACTTTTCAGGATGATGAAACATGAAAATGGGTTTCCTAAAATTTCTCAATTTTGTTGTGAAACTCATTGAAACAATATCTATGATAGAAAAACCCTCATAGCATAGCTACTAGGAGAGAAGGCTAGTGGAGAATAACAGGGTGTGATTAAAGGTGAATAATTAAGAGTTTGAGGATAAAATTTGGTGTGGAGCTCAAGGGGCCTAAAGGGTACTTGAATCGAGTTTCACTTTGTTTTGGGGCTTTATGATTTATTCCCAACCAGTTTCAACCTTTGAATTGGTTCTTAAGCACAAATGAGGACAGTTTGGGAGAAAGAGTAATGTTTGGTGTTTTCTTTTGTTTTAAATCATCTTAAAGGTTGTCATAGCATTGAAATGAACCTATAAACATGGTACACAGAGGGAAAAGTTAGATAAGGCCATAAAAATCTAAAAATTGTATGTTTTGAGCCTATTTGGACTAATGCAATGTGGATCCTCTTGCAGGGCTTATAGGATAATCAGAGTATTTTGAGTTTTCATAACTTTTTGGATTGATTAATTTCCTATAGGATCTACATCATTTTAGTATCAGAGCATGGTAAGATCTTAGAAGATAAAGTTTTTTATCCCAACAAGAAATTGTATAAGTGCATGTGGATTTTTTACAGGTAGAAAGGAAGCAAAAAGGGAAAGGAAGATAAGGTAGAACAAGCTCAGAGTTTGCAAGGTGATAAGAGGAGAGAATAGAGATACTCTTGATGAGTCAAGGTAGTAAAGAAGACAAAGTTGGTAAGAATAGTTGATTGAAAGCTTGAGAAGAAATAATCCAGGGTGAAAAGACTTGGATATTTGTAAGGTAAAAAAAAATTGTTTAGGGAAAAAAATCAAATAAGAGTTATAAGATGGAAATTAGAATGAAAGAAGATCAGTTAGGAGAGATAATGAAATTTCTAAAAGGCATGGATGAAAGAATGAGAATAGAGGAAGAGAAAGTAAATAGGGGCATGAATTAATCCCTAAGGAAGAGCTTGCAGAGACGAGACAAAAGATAATGAGAATGAGTAGTCTTATAGAAGAAGAGTTAGAGGCATCAATGAAAGAAGGATATAAACATGAAGAGGCCACTTTGGAAGTAGAATATGAATGGGATAGTGAAGAATAAGATGAAGAAGAATTCAGTGATGAAGAGGTAGTTTATTGTTTCCCTAAAGAAGGTGAAATGCTTGAAGAAATTGATGAGTTAGTTGAAGTCGATGAAGGAACAATAGTTCATCATGTTAGTGAAGTATTTGAATAAGGGTATATGTAGGAAACATGTTTTTTATTTAAGGGAAAATAAGGCAAAGAAGACATCAGAATTGCAGATCCTATATTTGATGAAGATGACATAGAATTGGATGAATTCATGTTAGAGGAAGAAATGAAAGTCATTGATGACTTGTTCAGTCCACATGATGAAGAGAAAGTAATCCGTATAAATGTGTTGATAATAGATGCAAAAGAGATAATATAGAAGATACAAGATGATGGAAAAGAGATGCATGCATTGAATGAAGGAAAGGTATACATATCTAATTCTAAAATTACTTGTTTAATTAATGATCTCTATTCTTCTCTGGGTGAATTCCTTGAAATTGTAGAACATGACTCATCTTGTGAGTAGAAGAAACAAGTAAAGAATGAGGTAGTCAAGGTTGAGTTAAGTGTCATTACTTATAACTTAGAACATGGTGAAGGAAAAATATATGATGATTAGATTCAAATAGAGGATATGGATGTTCTTTTTCAAGATTTGTTGAATGTAGTGGATCTAAAGGAAGTAAATGAAGGTAAAAATGTGGAAAAAACACCTTATTTTACAAAGCATGAACTAAATTTTAGAAGGTCTCCACAATAAATTACAGGTACAGACCTAAGATGAATTGATATGGTTGCAAACATGAGAGAACAAATAGTCAAGCAAGGAAAGGAAGAATGTCAATAGTTTACAAACCACCTAGGCAAGGAAAGAGACGAAGAACACATTGGAGAAAAGTGTTGTCCAAAGATGAAGAACATAATGAATCATGAAAGAGAAGTTGTTGTATTTGTTGTTGTCTTTCTTATTTGTGCAGGTACAGAAGATTTGAAGATGGAGATGGTAAACAATGAACACAAGAGGAAAAGATGCATATTTGAAGAAAATGCAAGAATAAAGTAAAAATCATGGGATCTAGGAGGATATGCTTAACTAAAAATGGGAATAATGGGGATAGTTAATCTAATCTAGAATGACATGTAAATGTAGTAAATAAATTTAGTGAAGAAGTATGTAAATGACCCAAACAACTATGCAAAAGAAAATGCTTACCCTAATGTGCAAGTGAGAAGAGGAAAGAACTTAGCTGATTTAATGATCTTCTGGGACTGTGTTGTAGAAAATACTAGAGGAATAGGAAACATGAACGACTGTGAAAAGGTCCCAAAAAGGATCGATCTAGGTTGATTAACTAGACTTGAGTGCCTGGAGAGGGAATGGGGTGCCTACGGGTGCTCTGGTCTACAAAATGGGCTCCCTGGGCTATGAAATAGGTTTAGAACTAAGTTTCACAGGTTCAACAGGTGGTCTAAACCCTCATTGTGTGTCACATCAGATTTTTTGTACTGCTCCAGGTGTCGCTGATAATCCAATATGTATAGAAGACCTGTAAAAGACAAAAGAAAAGTATAAAAACCCTAAAAAAGAAGAATGTAAATGAAGGGTTCAGATTGACCTCATGTGCCACAACAGTGGGCTTACTAACTGAGTGTTGCACTACATTTCAAAACCAAATGTAGTTCTGGTGTGTGTGTGCATAATGTTCCCTAGGTGCTCTTGTGCCAGTCCCACTTTATGAAGTAGTGAGCATTAACTAGATGAAGAAAATGTAATAGAATGTGTACATGGAATAGAATAGAATCCCTCCCACTATGTTTGTATGATGCAGATGAACCAACCTTTTCCTTGTGATGGAGCTAATGGATGAAAATGATCTCCAAATGGATGCAACTCTAGGTGGATGATAGTAGTGACTAGTGCTCGGTCCCTCATTATGGTCTCATAACTTTATATTTATAGGGTTCTCTTCATCTAATTTTGTAATTAACCCTGAAATGGCCAACCACCAAAAAGATAAAGATCTCAAACAGCTAGAAAGAGCCAAAAAAGTGGTGGGAAAGTGCAAAAAGGATCGGGGCACCCCTGGTGGGACCAGGGTTCCCATGGGCACCCCAGTACTATCCCGAGTGCCCCAGTTGAGGCTAAAATAATGCAAAGTGATGAAAGCTAAATGGGCATGTAGGTGTAAAAGGTAAGGAATGACGAAATAAAATAAGAGAAGATGATAAAAAGACAGGGGTTAATTAGTACTTTCTTCACTAAAAAACCTTCTAAATACTAGACCGAGACTAAATAATGTCTAAAGAGCATGATTTTTTGTCTACATTTGCCTTTACTTTATGTTTGTGAGCAGAAAGCTCGATAACATAAAATAAATAGAGGTGTGCACTTGATGCCCATGAAGATTGTAGTAAAAAATGTGTCGAAGGACTAGATAAAGCGTGGAATGACAAAAGGATGATGGAACATGGAAACTATAGATGAAAATGCGTAAAAAAGTGATGAGAGTGAACCTAGGACGGAAACATGTGTGTAGCTATTGATGTGTGTGATGTACCTGCATGGTTAGTATAGTGTGTGTTTTTGTGAAGTGTTGTTATTGATGTTGTTGTTGTTGTTTCCTCCATTTGACTTCTTGTTTCTCATACAACTAGATCTACAAGGAGAAAACGATCAAGTAGTCAAATATGTATGTGTAAAAATGTAATGTAAAATACGCATGTAAAATTATTTAAACGTAAAATATGTAAATGGAATAGTGTAAATGGAACTTGTGCACCTGATCCATGTCAATAAAGAGAGTGTAGAATGATATCTTGTACTGCAAGTTTTTTTGGGCGATCTCACGCCATCCTGGCTGAAGAAGTGTAGGGAGAAAGTTAGATTATTCTCCTTCTTGTAACTGCTTCCCTGAATGTGTGTGAAGAGATCTCTGTCCTGGTTTTTGGGTGATCTGACACCACTGGATGAAGAAGTGTAGTGAGGCACACCCACTATAACCTCCAAGCCTGTAACTACTTCCCATAATGCCAAGGACAACCATGTTATGTAAAATCCGATGTGTATGGGATTCGTAGACTAGTCTAAACCCACTTGATATTTATAATTGATTTGAACTGATGTAGAATCTTTGTGTAGTATGTACAAAAACCCAAATGATGCCCCTCTCTTTGGGGATGCATGTAATTTTGCTGATAGGATAAATGCGGCCCCAAAAGAAGACCAACCGCATGTACTCAGAAACTCTACCCTGTAGGGAAAAGGGAATGTGCTTGGTAGAAACCAAGATGCACACAAACAAGGATGGCTAGCCAAAAATAAGTGTTATTACGAAAAATCATGCATGTAGAAGATAGTGTGTAAGCTACGCAAACAATGTATAAGCAACCAAACAAAGCAGTAAACATGTATGCAAAGAAAGCATACCGCCAAAGTGGGTTGCAAACATGGGACATCACTCGCAATGTTGCAAGACACACAAGGCCATCGTGGCCGTAAACAACAAACACGTGTGCACACCAAACATAGGGCAAGGCCCACATATAAAAGCAAACAATAACAAATAATGTAACAAACAAGTATGGAAGTAAAAATCCATGCATAATAAATACTGCACATGAAGCACCCGTTAGCATTTTAGAAAGACAACTAGTATGCCAAAAGTGTGTAGAACCAAGTAATGTAAAATTTTAAGTACAAAATCAAACAATAACACCTAGAAGAGACAAATGTGGATGCCCCCAGTGACTAGTGTAGGAAGGGTAGAAGGTGAGCATTCATGTTGTGTGTAAGAGACCTGTATTTGTGATCAAAACTAGAAAAATATGTGAACTCGCATGTGTGGATGATATAGATAAATGACATACAATCAATCTAACTAGTATGTGTAATAAAGCAACCATGAATGAGAAAAAGTAAGCAAAATTAAGAGCAACCATAGTATGTAGTATGCTATGGATGGATGGAATGGAATGCAAAATGGAGTGATAGGAACCGCGTGCCCCCCGAACGAATGAAACTGTATGGAGTGAGGTTCATTTAGTTTTCCCCCTCGACAGTCAAGAATGAACTGTAAACGAGAGTGCGTCATCGTGAAATGGTCGAAGTGTGTGTTGTGTCTAATGTGTTGTGATGAATGTGTAGGTGTAGTGGTGGAATGTGAGCTAACAACGATGTGTGCATGAACCCTATAGCCGAAGTGTATATCACAATCATGTGAACGTATAAGTGATGATTTAGCCTAAGCGTATATCACTATAAGATGAATGGATGAGTAATGATTTAGATCTAATCCTATATCACTAAGAGATGAAAAGAGGGAATGGTGATGTAACCTAAGGTGTATAACGCTACAAAATGATATAATGGGTGACCATTTAGCCTAAAATGTATGCCACTAGCCTAGTAATGTCACATGATGAAAGCTCGAATGATAAATACATGATGAAGAGAAGGTACATTTGATTTGTAAACTCTTGGCAGTCGAGTATGGACCGAGGAACTAAAGTGCGTCATAGGGTACTAAGTGCAACGTGTCGAAAACAATGTAGTATGTGTAATGCATGCACTTGTAATATCTTCTCACTAATCCATGTTCAATATAGTTCCAACTTGGACTATATTATAAGCCATAAGATACAATATGTTCATATTTGTATTCAAATCCAAATGCATAGCATGTGAAGAGGAGTTGTCATACTTTGAACAAAGTTTAACAATGCCAAATTTAATTAAATTATCATGCACATAAGACCAAAGTGATAGTTCTTACTTTTTCATTATAATTGAAAAGAGTTTGCGAGAATCGAATCAGAAACGAGGTACCACAAAGTAGTTGCACTCCAACGGAATCGTGAAAGCTCCAGCGATAACAAGGAAAAAATTGATCAGTAATGGAAGAACTTGCTCAACAGAAACAAAGATTGCATAGAGGAAAGACAACGGAGTGTCTTGGCATGCTCATAAATGAATAGAAAAGGGTCCAATATTCTCACATGAACTTACGCATTGTATTCCACTCCCCTTTGAAATACATGTACTGATTATGCTGATACGAAACTTAGCTCTCCCTAATTACATGAAGAATCTCCTAATAATAACTCCATTCTAACCAAAAAAACATCCTGAAGCCAATTCTGGCTTAGGACTACACATAACAACCTCTTTGATTTAAGCCACAAAGAGCTAATCTTGGAGTTACAAATAAAACAACCCCTACTAAACACACCTAGGAGTTTCAACAACTCAAACTCGTTCAACAACCATCCCATTGCTCAATTTGACATATATGCCTTATTAGGCATCAAAAAAGCCTATTTCATCTAATTACTTATAAACACATTTTCTCACTTTTTACATGCTTATTAACCTATATTACAAATATTTAATGCATATTTGCTCTTGCAAGTAAAATGGAGGGAAACAAATGTCTTCCTATGTTTGCAAGATGCTCCTGCATCAGATTCCCCATGAGGGAAAATTTTGAGCTCCTGCTCAAATATAATTCTGCATCTTTCTTTCTTCTCTTCCAATTTCTTTGT
Organism: Taxus chinensis; assembly: GCA_019776745.2. Classification (NCBI taxonomy): domain Eukaryota; kingdom Viridiplantae; phylum Streptophyta; class Pinopsida; order Cupressales; family Taxaceae; genus Taxus; species Taxus chinensis. Next base: position 78,263,749 of record CM034149.1, read on the forward strand.
ATTTCTTCTTTATTGCCTTCCGGAATTGATCTTTTTCCCTTTGTGTTTCTCATCTTTGACTCTTTCATGATTTTGCATTCCCAAATGACAATGTTCATTTTTATCTTCTTGTTCTAGATTTCTTAAAGAGCTCTTTTCTCTATGGCTCATATCTCTTTGTTTAACAATTTTGCACACTCACCAAACAATGAAAATTAGAATAAAAATGTGAGGCATGATAGCCTCTTCTATATCTTCTTTCATCTTCCTCAGCTCTTCCCACTCATTATTCATGGTTGAATCATGAAATTTTGGTTCCAAAACTTGTTCTTCTTTCTACAACATATTAGGTTTCCTGAGCACTTCAATGAGTGCTTCTTCCTTGCATTCACCCTTCATGACCCTATCTAAAAATACTATTATTTCTTCATATAAAGCATCACTTTGAACATTTACATCTTCATCAAATCTGAAAATTTTATAACCCATATCTATGGATTTCTTGTCCAGCTCAATAACCTCCTACAATCCATCCTATGTTCCTGCATTCTTCTCACAGGTATAATAAACTGGATAAACAAATCTTCTATAAATTTTACCTCTTCCTGCACCAGGGAATCAGTCACTCCCTCTTCCTCTACAAAATAAGGATTAAATTCTCCTATTTCTCCTCTTTCATGTATGCCTTCCATAGGATTTCTTTCTTCCTCCATGAGGTCCTCCCTCATTACCTGCATTTCTTCATCCATATCAAGAAAATTATCATTAAAATTATCAAAACAATATATTTTATAAAATTCTTCACCTAAAAGATTTTCTTCTTATCTCAAGGATTCCCAATGAGTCTTTGTCAATTATATTATTGCATCCTCATTTTCCCTTTCATCTTTCTGACTTATTTATTTTTCTTCCTCTGTACTTGTAAACATATATTTATTCCATGACTTTTCAATCACACTTTCAATTGACATTAATTTCTCTTTATCTCATCAATCTCCTTCTGGAGAGTTGTTTTGTGTTCTTTTCTCTTTTCCCTCTCTTTCTTCCCTTTTTATTTCCTTTTCTGGTTTATCCTTTTACCAGTTGCACCTTGCTCTACAACTCACTTTCTTCTTCTATCCATTTCTTCTCATCCTCTTCCTGGACTTCATCTTTTTTTCTCTTTTCATATAAGTGCTCTTCTCTCCATACTCCTCTCTCATCTGAAAAATCCAGCCACTTAGTCATCTTGTAGCCATGATCATAGGCTACATCTAGATTCATGTCATCTTCTTCTCCCACACAGACTTCCTTGAAGGAGTGTGAGGATATTATCACGTACAACTCATACTGACCACAAAGCTTCTCAAATCCTTTAGTATCATCTATCAACAAATTGGGAAATAATACCATCTAGAACCAGACCAATACCTTTGTCACCTTTCGGTATCATCCTCAATTCTTGCTAAAAAATAAGCTTTATCTCCTATAGGTGTTCCTTCGTGCATATGCCAGTCGTGTGACAACATTAGCATGTGTAGCTGAGGAAGGCTAGAACACATACTGGAAGAGATTTTGATCTCTGACAAGTATCATATTCTTAAGTCCTTGTTCTTCAGAACCGCCCACCATCTGGAAGTTGTATCGCCCTGCACCACCAATGACCTCTCATTCAATTATACCAATGTGTCAGCCAATGCTGGTTTGGTTTCCAAAATCAATTCTCACTTTAGTTTCTATGAACTCATGTAAGGCTATGAATCGAGTGCTACTGTGCACTCATACGCTCCTTCTTCCAACGATGAAGAAGAGAGAGGTTTCATAGCCAAATTCCAATCTCTACAAGTCAAAACCTTCTTTAGACATGTGCTGTCCACCGGATCCAGGAACCAGTTATATGGTTGTCTATGTAAGCATGATCCCTCTCAGGCGACCACTTCATCAGTGGAAAACTCAAATCAACTTCAGTGCTTTGTGTGTAATGATATGATAACTTTATAAATGTGAATTCGAGAATAGTTCTCATGTTATTCTTCTTGCCTATGAGCCTCTAAGTTTGATTCCAAAGGTTGCTCCCAGGTGGCAGAATAAATCATTGCATACCCATCAACTTTCGTTAATTCTCAAATACTTCAGCATCTGGCATTACATACCTTCTATATTCATTTTGACGAGACTATGTGATCATTTTCATGTCATTGTTTCATGCATCTCAACAAGTTTTGGGACAGTGATCTTAACCTGTCAGACTATCTCTAGTCCTGGAAACTGTTGCCAAATAAATCTCTCTGAGTGGAAGTCCATCAATAATCCCCTCTACACGTGCAATGAGATTCCCAATTCGTAACTCTAGTCAACCCTTGATCGTCATTACTGGTCTGCAACCATTATCATTTGACGGTTCCTCAAAAAGTTCGAACCATTTCAGTTTATCGGTTCAAGTCTCTTCGTCCTGTCAGAATTCGACTGCTCTCGATCTGCTCTTGGAGCATAACCTCCACGAGTTTCACGATCCAATTTAGAACCATTGATAGCCCGCAGCCATGTAAAGATCTATAGGCTTGATCTTTCTACATACATATTTGAGCTCTCAGTAAGATGCATAACTTGTTATGCTGATCAAACTCCTCAGTTTCTTCATGGTTCTCGTTTTGCTCTACATAAGTTCATCAATTCTAAGGGCTGTTAATTCTACGCTTTGATACCAAAATAATGCATGCACTTTTAATATCTTCTTAAAGATCCACGTTCATTATGGTTCCAAATTGGACTATATTATAAACAATAGGATACAATACGTTCAAATTTGTATTCAAATCCAAATGCCTAACATGTGAAGAGGAGTTTTCATACGCTGAACAGAGTTTAACAATGCAAAATTGAATTAAACTATCACGCACATAAGACCAAAGTGATATTTCTTGATTTTCATTTCAAACCAATTTTCTCCCGTGCACGGTGCACTTACACACTGTAGTCTACTCCCCTTCGAACTTCATGCACTGATTATGCTGATCCAAAACTTACCTCTCCCTAATTACATGCAGAATCTCCTAATAATAGCTCCATTCCAACCAAAAAAACATCCTAAACCTAATTTGGTTTAGGAATGCACGTAACAACCTCCTTGAATTATGCCATTGAGAGCTAATCTTGAAGTTACAAATAAAACAACCCCTACTAAACACACCTAGGAGTTTCAACAACTCAAACTCGTTCAACAACCATCCCATTTCTCAATTTGACATATATGCCTTATTAGGCATCAAAACAACCTATTTCACCTAATTACTTACAAACACATTTACTCACATTTTCTCACTTTTTACATGCTTATTAGCCTCTACTACAGATATTTAATGCATATCTGCACTTGAAAGACAAGTAAAATGGAGGGAAACAAATGTCTTCCTATGTTTGCAAGATGTTCTTGCATCAATATGTTATGATGAAAGACGAACATGTGGTGTATAGAATGTGTAAATATGTGACATGTAGAAAGCAATGCAAGATGTGTAGAATGCGTAAAGTGTAATGGATAAAATGCAATGTAAAATTTGTAGAAAGGCTAGTAATGTAATATGTAGGATGAGAAGTGTATGATGTTAGACTCGTAGACAATATAAGTATGATATATGCATAATGACGACTAGTATGATGTATTGATGTATGGTGCACGATATGTGAATAGATGCGGTGTGTAAGACCTATTGTGTAGTGTGTGGGGTTCATGTGTAGTAAGCCCTCAATAGTCAAGTGTGAATCAAAGCACAAGAGTGTGCAATGAGTATGCCTATGTGAGAAGATTTATGTATAAGAATGCAAAGATGATAGATGTGTAGATGTGGAGATGGGTAGCTGGAGATGTATTAGATGTTATTCCCCCCAAGTGTGTGTAAGAAGATCATGTAAGGTCATCGAGAAGACTATCATCCTCTGGGTCATAACCAAATGGATAAGCATTAGTAACTTGATAAGCAATAGTGTTTAGTTTATCATGTAATGAGCCATTGAGGCGCAAGTTATACACACCCATGGCATATTCCTCATCGGTAAATGGAGGAAGAGGACAACCGTGTGCATACCAATGAGTAAGATTTTGTGTATGACCTAGGAAAGAGCTATTGTAGATGAAAATGCGTCTAAAAGGCATAGGGAAAGATATATATGTATGATCAAGATCAAGAGTGCCCCCAATAGAATCGAGCCATGATTGCCCTGATGTGTGTGGAGAAGACCAAGGAGTGCATGATAGATAGACTGTGAGATGAAAGACGTGCAAGCCATAAACAACAGTAATGCCAACAAATCCATAATAAAGAGTAGGAGCATGTGGTGTAGGATAGAGATCCTCAAAATCAAAACTTAAGCAAGCCAAGCCATCATGAGTACATATGGTGTCATTGCACGTAGGATTAAAAGGAATATGTTCCCAATATGAGCCATTCATGAAGAGTGTGCAAGTGAATGGTGGATGTGCTAGTGCAGGTAGTACATGTGAAGGTGTAGGAGATAAAACGACGTTCATAGATTAGACAGGACCCTAATAAGGAATCATAGCAGTAGTAGTAGTAGGTGGCACAAAAGAAATTGCATCTATCACACAAATGGTACCATCAAGTGGTGGTAAGTGTTGTGGTTCTTTGATTGGTTGGGGCTCCTCTGCAATATCAGTGCGTGGAATAGGAAGATTATTATTAAGAGCTCGATCATAATACTGGAATGGATCGCAGTCACGAAAAATAATGTACTCAATGCTCTCATGTAATGATTTTACACAATTATGGATAGTAGAGGCGACAACTTGCATGGCATGAAGCCATGGCCTACCAAGTAGACACTTGTAAGAAACTAGGAAATCAACAATGAAAAAGACAGTGTGGACAGTCTTAGGACCAACAATGATAGGTAATGTAATGTCACTGAAACATGGACGGACAAAACCATCATAAGCATGTAGTGAAACACTAGAGGGACTAACGTCACGAGAGGAAGGACCTAAAGCTTTGAGGAATGACATAGGACATGAGTTAAGTTCAGATCTATTATCAATCAAGGTGTGCTTAACAGCTACATTATGAATACAACATATGATATATAGAGGCGGGTCATTTATAAAAGTGTGAACATCAGCGAGAAGGTTAGATTTGAAGATTAGGTGTGAAGAGAATACATTAACAAATGCTTGATAAACCGAATTTGGATACATGTCAACACAAATGTAAACAATAGCAAGAAAATGTTGGACTTTATGTAGTAAATTAGGATTTTTAAGCAAATAACCATTGATTGAGATACTCATGATGACCAAACCCTAAGATGACAAGTAATGAATGAAGAACCTAGAAGCGTGAATGATCGAGTTGGGTTCACCAAAATGATTAACTAAAAATAGGAATAATGGGGATAATTAATCTAATCTAGAATGACATGTAAATGTAGTAAATAAATGCAATGAAGAAGTATGTAAATGACCTAAGAAAATATGTAAAAGGAAATGTTAACCCTAATGTGCAAGAGAGAAGAGGAAAGAATTCAATTGATTTGATGATCTTGTGGGACTGTGTCATAGAAATGATTAGAGCAATAGGAAACATGAATGATTGTGCAAAGGTCTCGAAAAGGATAGATTTGGGATGATTAACTAGACTGGAGCACCTGGAGAGGGATTGGGGCACCTATGGGCACCCTGGTATGTGCATCAGGTTCGGAACTAAGTTTCACAGGTTTGGCAAGTGGTCTGAAACCCTCGTTGTGTGTCACAACAGATTCGTTGATAATCAAATATGTATAAAAGACCTATAAAAGACCAAAGAAGAGTATCAAAACCCTAAAAAGAATAATGCAAATGAATGGGTCGGATTGACCTCAGCTACCACAACAGTGGGCATACTAACTGAGCGTTACTATATTTTAGACCCAAATGTAGTTCTGGTGTGTGTGTGCATAATGTGCCCTAGGTGCTCTTGTGTCATTCGCACTTTGTGAAGTAGTGAGCAATAACTAGATGTAGAAAATGTAATATAATGTGTGCATGAAATAGAATAAATCCCTCCCCCTATGCTTGTGTGATGTAGATGAAACAACCTTGTCCTTGTGATGGAGCTAATGGATGCAACTCTAGGTGGATGATAGTAGTGACTAGTGCTTGGTCCCTCATTATGGTCTTATAACTTTATATTTATATGGTTATCTTGATCTAATTTCATAATTAACCCTGAAATGGCCAACCACCAAAAAGATAAAGATCTCAAATGACTAGAAAGATCCAATAAAGTGGTGGGAAAGTGCAAAAAGGATCGGGGCGCCCCTAGTGGGACCATGTCGCCCATGGGGGCCCCAGTACTATCCTGGGCACCCCAGTCAAGGATAAAATAACTCAAAGTGACGAAAGATGACTGGGCATGTAGGTGTAAAAGGTCAGGAGTGACGAAATAAAATAAGAGAAAATGGCCTAAAGACAGGGGTTAATTAGTACCTTCTTCACTTAAAAACCTTCTAAATAGTAGTATGAGACCAGGATTAAATAATGTCTAAAGTGCATGATTTTGTGTCTACATGATATAACACAAACAAGGTCATATGGAGGGAATAAGAAAGGTTAAGAACATATAATAAGCTAAAAATTCACTTGGAGGAACAATCATACAAACACCAAGCACATGAGTACATGGATTCTTTTCAAATCCTTGGGACTATGATGCAGGAACATAACCTAGAATGCCTCATTTCAACAAAATTTCATCATGGGAATGTTTAGATGGTTAGGATAGATCTGTTGGTGTGATTAGAAGACCTTGGAAGATTAAAAAATCTGAATTAAGGGAAATATAAGTTTTCATGCCAAATAACAATTTGAATTTTAAAACCTGTAAATGTGGAGTTTTGGCTTGTTAATGTAAGTTAGAGGGTCTCGGTGGATAGGGTAGGTTAAGTAGGTAAAATTCATGTGTTGTAAGTGACTCTAAAATGGAAAAAGTGAAATACTCCCTTTGTTGTGTATGTAAATATCATACACTCATGAAAAGTAGTTAGGTTTTATAAGATGAAATGTAATAAAAAGATAAATGAATTGAGGGGAGAGGTAGTTATACTTCTTCGGAGGGAAAACATATTCTATTATAATGACAATCTCAATCTCTGAAGAATATTGTATGAATAAAGGAATGTTTCAATAATAGAAGAAAATACATTGCCCTATTTTTGGCACCATTTGATTGCTTTATCTCTTAAATACTAGTTAGAGATGCATTGGTTGTTGTTGAAAGGAATGTGTTTATTGAAAGGTCATCTATAAAAATTGGGGAAGGCTATGTTAGAGAGGTCCTCCATCCAAATACACAGATATTACTTAGATTTATAATATTTGCAAGTTTGAAACTTGTATTCCACAAGTAGCCAAGGTGAGGAATAATTTTTTTTGAAGTTTAGTTACAATTTTGCAATCACTGTTAGAACATGAATGTGAAGGAGGTTGCAACCAACCAAGGAATGAAATTTTAGCTTCTGAGATTAAGTATGATTAAAGTTATAACGTTTTAATCCCTACCAGGTTAACACAAAACCCAAGCTAGGGTTTGTGGTTAAATTGCACTTTGGAGGCTTTAGGGTTTGTTTCAAACCTTAAAATTTGAAAAAAAAAAACTATGTATAAAACCTACATTTAGATTTGGAAGGTTTTGAGCATTAGTGAGACCTCAATTGATAGATATTTCTGACAATCTATCCTTATAGTGACTGCTACAATAGTCAAGGCTAATTTAGAGGACAAAATTTGCAAGAAAAGATATTTGTGTTTGGATTCTTACCTTGAAACCTTTTAGTATGATGAAACATGAAAATGGGTCCTAGGAAAACCCTTAGCGAAGGGCTACTAGGAGAGAAGGCTAGTGGAGAAGAATAGGGTGTGATTAAAGGTGAATCGTTGAGAGTTGAAGAATAAAATTTCATGTGGATCTTAAGGGGCCTTAAGGGTACTTGAATCAATTTTCACTTTTTCTTGGGGCTTTATTATTTGCTCCCAACCAATTTCAACGTTTGATTTGGTTTTAGGCACAAATGAGGATAATTTTGGAGTAAATTTTGGTGTTTTCTTTTATTTTCAATCATCTTAAAGGTTACTATAACATTGAAATGAACTTGTAAACAGGTTACATATAGGTACAAGTTAGAGAAGGCCATAAAAATATTTAAAAATTGCATGTTTTGAGCCTATTTGGGCTAATGGAATATGGATCCTCTTACATGTCTTATAGGATAATTGGAGCATTTTGATTTTTCTTAAATTGTTGGATTGATTGATTTCTTATAGGCTCTACATCAATGTAGTATCTTGTATGGAATTTTTCTTATCATCATAAAAAGGTATTTGAATGTAAGGAACATCCTTATCTTTGGTGTATGTCATGGAACAATACTTAAAAGGGTCGGGATACATAAATAAAATATGTATAGAACCTTGATAATTGAATTTTAAACAAGCATGTAGAGTTTACAACAAAATGTGCATGTCATATATCCATGATCATCCCCAAATAATATTATAACTGAGTTCATCAAGCATAACTTGACATATAATGGAAAGAGTTTTCTCACCCAAAGTAATATGTAACGTGATTTACCCCAACACTACACATGTTCATTCAAGGGGTGATTTTAGCTATTGATATACCCAAAATAATAAGAAACTAGATATTACAAATATTGAGACCCAATCCACTATCAATAAGAACTTGCTTAACCAATCGGTTTAATACCTCAACTTGAATATACAAAGCGATACATTGACCTATGATATATTAGGGAGCGATGTGATTTGCATGAAATGATATGATTTATTTTGTTAAATGCCTAATATTAAGAATGGAAGTGTTATATTGTGGTTCTACTTTTGTAATATCCCATGGATAATATATTTATAAATAAAGTTTTGATTTAAAGTAACTCAAGTAAGGAAACCTTAACATTGGTAGTTTGTAGTTGGCCAATAAAGTTATAGGAAGAGAAATTATTTGAAACACTTAGAAGGATAACCACATACTTTGGGTTGATAATTAGATTCAAACATAGGTTTTTGGCTTAAAAAATCGCATGATGGTAGTTGTAATTATCAAGAGGCACAATGGGAGAGTAATACGAGCTATGGATGCATAAGAGTACCACGTAAAACTTAAGAAATGGAAACCCGAGGAAAACTAGTGTTTGTAATAAATGGCCTAATTGGGATAGGCATCCTAAGACAAATATGTTAAGGATTCTATCAATAAGTGGGTTTTCTAAGTGATTTACCCCAAAATATATAAATATGAATGTGGGATTCTTACTTATTTAAATTTATGATTAAGGTTAGAAACTTGATGTACATTGATATTATTAAATAAGCATTAACATTCAAATATGAACATACATACAAACTATTAAAGATAGTGTTGGCTCCCAATTTTACACCCCCTCAGACCTGATAACACTTGTAAAGGGTAGGAAGGCTTAAGGAGATGTCAGATAATGAGTTTCATATTGTTTGTATCCAGGGAGATGTCTAACATCTTCTTTTAGAACCAAGTTGTGGGATAATTGAAAGCCATATACAAAGGAGATGTCCTGATCCTACTGTTTTTAGTCCTGCCTAGACTAGGGTGAGAGAACCCATGGGTTAACTTGAATAAAGGGAGTTAATTTACACTTAAATTCTTCTAATATGGAAAATGGTGGGTCAATTTAAGCTAAATATGGCCATTAATGAAATACCCACTCGCAAGAGTTGTCACAAGAGTATTACATATATTTAGTGCATCAAACACAAGTTAGTAAAGACAACAAAGTTGGTTATTCTTGCACCATTTTTTCATGGGAATCTAGGTATGAAGAAGTGTCTTCAATGATGTTTGGAAATGGAACAACTGGGGTAGTGAATGGATTTTTTAGAAGTTTTATGGTGTGGGGAAAGGTATAGTAGATTTGTTTTTGTAAAATAAAGGGAGTAAATGATGATTGATTTCCTATAACAAAGCAACAACAACTACCATGACAACATGTTATCCTGAAAAGTAAAGAACATATGATTAAGTAGTGACAAACTCCTACACAAAAATATTTACATTCATTGATACTCAATAGTTGCAAATATTTTCAATACAATCTCTAAAACGCTTAACACAAAATCTCATGCAAGCATTCTAATGAAGTATTTATTTCTCCTATTCTCACATGCCAAAGATACACTCAGAGGCTAACAAAAATCACTCAATAAGATGGTTGCAATTAATATTTTAGAATTATATCAAATATTGCAGAGTAAGTGCTCATAAAACAATATTGATTTAGTAACCAAAATGCAACAACCAAGGACTGATCTAATGTGTTACGTACAAAAACAATAAAAACTATGATTTCTTTCCCACATACTTCTTAATAACTAATTACTAGCTACAAAATTATATGTGTAATTTAGATAATCAGTGAATTGTTGTACTTACTTATTCTTGATGCTTTTACTTCTTGACTCAGGGATGGAGGAACAAAATTGCTTGAGTTTTTCATGTCGTATTTTTGCTTTTAAAAATCAACTAGGGCTTTAGAGAGTTTAACCAGTTGGACAATTATAACTTAAAATGATGCTTTTATATCCTTCTTTCAAATCATATATGCCATATAGATGCATTAATGGTGCAAAATTCACTTGGACCTTTCTCCATTATTTCCTTATTTACATTTTGAGCCATTGGGGCCTTTATTTGCTTTTATGTCACGTGCCTTTCTATTGCAGAATTCAGGGAACAACATGCATAAATACAATAGTAACAACATATATTGATTGGAACCCCCTCCCGAACATCTACTAGTCTGCCACGTGCTCCTCATACCATATATCAGGGGCATGGATATACTAACATTCAAACAACTTTGCATGATATAAGGTTGTATGGTAGATAACGCCCACTTTCTGATATTCCCCGAATATCCCTTATATTGGGTTGTGGAGTTTCGCTTACAATTTTATAATCAGTGGTCGGGTTACATTCTTTCCATGCAAGCCTACTAGTACATTAAAGACCATGGGAATTCCTTTCCCTTGTGTCAGGGGAACATTGTGTCATTTGTGCAACATAAGTTGTGAGTTGTTCATTTGATTGAGAACCCCGCAAGTATGATTTTCCTCGGGTACCTTTCTTTGCCGAGAAGCGGGGTTTTGACCACATCTTATCAATCTTTATGCAAGGTGTGGATTTATCGCGAGGACCCTTGGGTCTTACTTTTACACCTCAGTTGAATGTTTCACTAGTTGAGCCATGAGATGTGTTTACATTTCTCATGCCCTATCATTATCAAAAGAACCCACCTTTTACGAAATCGATTTGTCCTAATTTTTAAACTCACAGAATCCCTTAACAAACATGCCTTTATTCATGAAACAAAGCCATTGTATAACGAAGGTGTGAAAATTATAGGGTAGAATTATGGGACACCACAAGACATAAGATTTTAGCTAGAAAAGACTTGAAATCCTTTATATTCATAATTCTTTTTCATTCATATTGGACTTTAATGTGAAGTAGATGATACAAATCACAAAAATTTCAAACTAATAGATAGTCCAGGGAAAACTAAACAAGGTTGATTAAGAGTCATGGATCAATCACCAACATATAGATCAATAAGAAAATGTGCTTAATATAGATAGATAGATTAGTAATAGTGTAATTAGCTTTTTAGCTAGTCCAAAATCTGATATGCGTGTGACAAGGGTATGAAAATGATGGAACCTTAAAACACATACGCAGGAACAAGTATTGATTAAAAGGAGAAAGGAAATATTAATTCCCTTTTTAAAAAAATAGACATGTGAGGATCACATTTCTGATTTCCGAGGTCATTTAGAAAGCGCAAGAAAAGAGCATACGTGTGATCTCACAATGATTAAAGAAAAGTAAGTGTTAATTTCTTTACTTAAAGTTGAAAATAGAAACATATCTACAGAAACATAATTAAATAAGCAGAAACATAAATGAGATATGCGCCGAAGAACTAGAAAAAGTAGAAATTTGAAAAACACACGCTAACTACACTAGCACATGAAACAACATGTTAGTGCGTGGAATTTGGGTGCGCTAGTGTTCAAACAATACTAGTGTGCACAACTATGTGAGCCTGTGTTATAAGGAACCTGTAAAACAAATGAGTTAAATAAACAAAAAGATAAATAACACTAACACATGTAATACAACGCTAGCGCAAGGACTAGCAATGTTAGAGTATGAACTTCGACGGAAGTCCAGAAAGATTTAACGGTAGCATGTGAACTTCAACGGAAATGCATATAGAGTTAACGGTAACACACGTAATTGCACACTAACACTAGCACATAGATCGTACAGGCTAGAACATGCAGTTCTGAAAAAAAAAATGTTAAAATGTGGACAACAGACTGTTTTTTTTAATTTTTAATCTTTTGTTATCCACCTGAGAACCTAAAAATTCAACAACAAGGTTAAATAGGAACAAAGAACACAAAGAAAAAGATAGATTGCAAAATAATTAACTAAAATGAAAGAAATAAATCTGGGGAGTCCCATTGGGTGTGTCATAATGTAAAAAAGTAAACCAATTCAAACATATATTAGATCATTTATCATCAAGTCAAACTCAATTATAATAAAATAACATGCTAATTATCAACATTACAATTCTACACTAATCACATTTACTATTTCCAACAGTGGGTCAATATCATATGGATATGGACAAGATCATACAACACAGGGCCAAGAGCATACAAAACTATATGGTTTCAACCCCAAAGTAAAAAATGGACCGTTTAGTCTTGTATACCGTGAGGACATAAAATTTGAAAAAATTAGCATTTTTATAAAAATATTAAAAATAATTACTTTGTTGTCGTGCAAATGTCCAACAAGGAAATTGACAATTTCCGAGCACGAAAACTATACCCCTGTGCCAAAATTTTCAAGTCTATCACTCCAAGACACCCTGGATCTTTCCAATAAGTCAAAATGACCTCCCAAATAATGTTATACCATTCGCACATGTGATTTAGGTAAGTCTATTATTTCCCCTAGGTGATTTTAGGAGTTCATTTGCAAAGCTACAGGGAGTTGTGGGAAGGGCTATCACTGGCCTTCCTAAAGCTGGAGAAACCTCACAAAGCAGAAAAGAAGAGACTAAGTGGATGTGGAGGTGATCCAAAGGTCTTGGGACATCATGGAGATGGTTCAAGAATATTTTGGAAGGTCTCGAAGAAGTTGGGACAGTTTCGCCAGAATTAGGGTTCACATGCCTCATCAGTGCACAGGACAAAGGCCAAAACAACTGCTGAGCTTCAAAAGAATATTCTAAGAGCTCTAGTTAAAGTTATAAGTAAAACAAAACATCTCCAAAAGTAGGATTCTAAGACCTACATGATGGCGAAATCATATTTTTCACAACACCTTGGCGCATAAGATTTGTAAGTAGTTTTTCTTAGGCATAAGTGGAGCCTCAGAAAAAATATTCTTTTCAGGGATCATATGGATTAATCAAGACATGAGACCCCCACAATTGGATTTAAAATGTCATTTCCAGTTAGGCTCATATAAAATTTCACCAAGAAATTCCACCAGGAGCTCAAGTTATCATCATTCCAAGTTGCCCTCTCAAAGGTAGTTCAGGAGTTAGTCAATTTTCGGGAGGACATGTGTCAGTACCAGGATCCTGGTGGGATTTCATGTCCCCGACGTCCCTGAGGTTAGGTACAACAACCTTGGAAAAATGCGCCCAACCCCAATGTGACCTATGGGACCCTTATGTGAATTAATAATATTACAATTTAGTAATAATGTCACAATATATTTATAACATTCACTCCCCTATTATTAACATTATTAATTCCCAAAATACACTCCCCTAATGTTGACAAGGTAGAAAAAACAATCACACTTCCTTCTATAGATTTCCACCTATGTGTTCTCATGATCTGGATTGTTTTATAGGACAACCAACAACCTGAAACAAAGGATGGTTTTATAGGACAACCAACAACCTAAAACAAAGGATGGTTTTACAGGACAACCAATAACCTAAAACAAAGGATGGTTTTACAAGAAAACTAACAACCCAAATATCACATTGCTACTTTTCCTTTGTTCTTTCATCTTTCCACTATGCCTTTCCTTTAGGGAATATGTAGGAATTACTGCTTATTGAATACAAACTGAATAGAGGGAAAATTGAACATTGAGACCATGTTCTAGTTCCCCCCCTCAATGTGAACATTTCACTTATTCAAATAGGAACTTTGAAATAGAATCACACAACTAAAACTAACTGCAAATCTGAAATAAAAGAAAACACACATACACACACACTACCACCACTGCTTCATGCGGCCCCATCATTGGTGACTGACGAGAGGTAATTGATTGACCTCCAGCCTCAGTTGCCTCCTTCCTCCAATGAATCACACTGCTTACTCAACAAATTGGATGTTAAACCTCAAATTTGCACCACCTTTTGTTGATGCATCTTCCCCAAAAATCGTCACTTTGGTTCTAAAATTCCAAAGCAGGGGTCTGGGGGCAGTAGCCCCTAGCGGGGTCAAGGGGCAACGCCCCTTGCAGGGTCTCGAGGCAATGCCCTGGTACAGGGCCGGGTCAAGGGGCAGAGCCCTCGAAGCCAAGCACATTTTCCTTCTTTGAATTCATCAAAGATATCATCAAAAATACAAAATTATTCACATGATTCTCCAAAAACATTGGACGTCGAGTAACACCGAAAATGCGTCTATAAGGCAATTTATTTAATTTTACAATCTTTTACTTTCCGACTTCAACACACATTGACAATACTTGACTACAAATAAACACTTGACTCTTTTATAATAAAATAATACTTGATATAAATAACTTAAAAGTAATATTTAATTAATTTTTCCACATAACTAAATGAATTTTGTACAACTATGATGCTTTACATAACTCACTTTACATAGACTATTGATAAAAAGACACAATAACATGACTCAAACTTACCAAATACAACTCTTAACACATAAACATTACAAATATTTAAAAGGATTGACTTAATATCTATGATACAAAGACCGAAGACTAAACAATAACAATGTTTTAAACACACCGGTCACAGAGTATAAAATGAGACTGACTAAAATATATAATATTTAACAAAACAGAAAGACACTTAAAATTTATAATAATAAAATCTAAAAATCCCAACTATAATGAATTAGAACCTAGATCAAATAAAAGAAAATTGTAACATGATTAGAAAAGCCAACTACTTTGACCAGTGTCGTCTATTCTGAATTAGATGCAGATGGGACTGCATGTACGATTTGTGCTCAGGTACAACCCCCAACAAACAACCACACCTTTCTTCTACTAGGCCGCACTCATACTTATTTTATATCTATTGAATGTTGAAAGCATGGAAGATGTTGTAGACACGCATATCTAAGCATACCGCTAGGAGTAGAGTTAGTGCAATGAAAAAATGGATCAAAACATAGTTGATCCCCAAAGCAATACATTTAGATCTGAATATATGAAGCAATGCAACTGTAGTGGAGGCAAGAAATAATGAGCTTGGTTTGGAGATGACCAGTAGAAGAGTGGTCTGATGTGATGGCCACATTAATTGAAAGATGAATAAGATCTCGCCACACATTTCAATGTCAAAATCCATGAACAACCATCTACATATCCCACTTGGCTCATGTAAAATTGTAGCGTTGAATACAAAACGTGGTCTTTGAATTCAATTTTGATTTGTTACATGCATAGTAACTTAAAATAAATATTGCTAAGAGCATTCGGGATCTAACAGGGCTCACGTTCTCGAGTATGAAATTACAGACATGAAAATCAGACTCCCATGAAGGTGATGCACTACTGAATCTATACCTTACGTGAGAAATGGAATAATTAACGGATCCTCACAGTGAACTCGGTATAAGTGGAGGCAGCAAATGAAGATACTCATAGAGAGAAGAATGAATTTTGTGGGAGGGGGCACATAATATATGCAATAATACCAATTACAATTATCTTGTTCTACAAACAATACATGAATTCATTCTCCCATCATAGCCTGAGACCAGAGATTGCATTGATACCACTGATAAAAATTACACAATAAAATAAGAAATAAAAACTGAATATTATAATATCAAATTTAGAAATTCATCCAAGATATCAATTACAATAATAAAGGTTCATTTTATAATGTTTGATCTCCTACAAAGGTGGAGTAAAACTTCATCCTTAATCCCTCATATCACTCTCCATGAATCTCTCAAACTTATCCCTAGGATATCTCTCACATCCCTCACACACCAAAATAGCTACGTGAGTTGTTTATTCAACAAATTCACTCACACACAACTATTAACTATATTATTAACATGATTTTTATTAACTCATTATTAATAATATTACAATTTATTAATAATGTTACAATATATTTGTAACACAAACTTGACAGTTTAGCCCCCAAGTGCATTTTTAGAGCACTCATTCCCTATAGTCCGATCGCCGCCACGTGTCAGCTCCAGGACCACTGTGGAATTTGATGTCCCTCACATCCCTGAGGTCATGGACATCAAACATGGAAAAAATTTCCCAACCCCTAAAGGAGACTTTTGGTCACCCATGTGACCTGCTTCCAGCCCCTCGGTGCTTTAAAGTTGATTTTGGAGCACTCATTCCTTGTCGTCAGATCGTCACCACGTGTAGTCATCTTGCTCATTATGGAAATTGATGTCCCTAATGTCCTTGAGGTCAGGGACATTAGGGAAGAAAAAGTGCACCCAATTCCAACTCAAAAATTTGAATTTTTTTCTAATTGAATGTTATTTCTTGTTGTTTTTCACTACCAGAGGAAAAGTTGCAGAGAACACCTCACCCCACCATTGCCAAAGCTTGAACCAGCTCCATCACATAAAATTATCCTTCACTCCATCATGGCACATAGGTCTTGGAATAATAATTCCTCGAGATAAGAAAAAGAAATGGAGAACCGAGAAGAAGAACAGTGGAAATCCCCATTGCCATAAAATGAAGATTCGAACATATCTTGCAAACCGGTGCACGGATTGATGAACCATTTGTTGCTGAGTTTTTCTCTCTTGAAGGCCATTAAAAACACACTTTTAATCCTCCCTAGTGGTGCATAGAACATTCATAGTGAAGAAATCTCATTTCTGGCTCAACAAAGGAAAAATTGAATTTCCCGTCAAATCATTTGTCAAACTGAAGAGAAATTTCTCCTAAAGCATAAGAAGTAAAAAAATATCGCAATGGAATTAATTTCATCACAAACGGAGAAAAAAACTAGACCTATAATTTTTGAGCTCCATTAATGGCCACCATGACATAGTAATGAAAAAATCATCGAGCTACCTCTCCAGTTCTCAGGGTTCTAGTGTGCGAAATTGCACGAAAATTGGAGGGAACAGTCGTTGAAAAATCTAGTTTCATGTGAACTAGTTTTCACGCCATGAAGTACCTATTTTTTAGGGATATGGAGGGCTATGTTATTTATCAGCATTATACCCTCTTTGAATAAATTTTCAAATTCTTGAAGATCCGGTAGGTGAAATCATCCGAAATTCATAGGGAAAGATCTCAAAAAATCTAGTTTCTCTCAAACTAGTTTTTACACTATGAAGTCCCTACCTTTTAGGGATATGGAAGGTTGTGTTTTTTGTCAGTATTCTTCCCCCGCCGATGAAAATATCATTTTCCCACTTGTTTAGATCAAGGAATTACTCAAAATTTGGAGCGTGGAACCCTGGAATAAAACCCAGAATTTCAAGACTCGTTTTGTCGCAATTTGACATTCATGGTTCACGTACTAAAAATAACATGTCTCCATGCGTAGGGGTCTATTCCTTCGGGTAAGCCACCATTTGAAGATTCCCTGAAGAAGGTGGTGAACATAGAGGGATTATCGCAAGCAAAGTCTTCAAATAGTTCATCTCGGCTCACAATCCACACTTATTAAAAATAACATGCTATTCTGAAAGGGAAAGTTTAACACAATGGGACATTATGGAATAATCATTCAAGTCAACATCATCATGCAATATCATCATATGTATTTCTCAGAGGGAATACAAGATTCACCTCAGATAATTCAACAGTGTCTCCCAACACTCACTCCATGGCTCGAGTTGCAGGAGTATCTTGTGCGGTGTAGAAGTTGTGGTCATCGGCAACACCATTCAACAGTGCTTTTAAACACTCATTCCAAAGCATCTGTGAGCCCATTTGAATGAGTTTTCCACAATTTTGAAGATTCAGAGTTTCATCACATTAGATATTTCAATCAACGAGGATCATCGGACTTCATCAGGGGCAACATCTTCTCCTCTTCGTGCTCTTCCCTCTCCCAAAATTTATCTCTCTTCAAATGTTCTAATTCTTCGTTGGGGTTCACACCTTTCGATATGCCTTTAAGTCACCTAAAATATACTTTAGAAACATAATGTAAATTAAGTCATGTTGATTTGATAAAAGGGACTAAAATATTTGATAGGAATACAAATAGTCTAAAGTTAGAAATAAGGCATATGGCGGGTCATGAGGAAGACGATAAGTCACCTCTCATTCTATAAATGGTAACACCATTCACATTTCAAAGGGTAAACTCAAGAGTGCATTGTACCTCGAGAAAGCAAAGGAGATAGCCATTTTATTCTACTTTCCTCCACTCTCAAATTTCTTCCATTCCCACACTATGTACGACTTTTGTTTAAACAATCAATACGAGAAGAAGTAGTTTTTAGCTTTCTTTGACTAAGGGGTTTCTTGATACTTTGTGATCAATAAATTCTATTTGGTCTTGTTATTATTTGCAGAGTTTTTTCTTCTCATGAATGCATGTGATGATACTTTTAACTAGTGTGTGTGCGTGAATCTGATTTCCTACCTGCAACATTAGTTCTCCTACCTATTTTCCCACTCCCCTTTCCCTCTCTACAGACAAAGTCCTCCCTAGCAAGAGATTGCTAGCTTTGCCGCAGGGTCAGTGGAGTGCCCTTGTTGGATCCCCGGTTAAAAGGCCACCACATAAATCCACATTTTCTCTCAAATGCATATACAGAAGCCACACCGGTTAAGTAGAGGGACTTAGATTCCCAAAGCGTTGGCAAGAAATCCACAAGTTTGTCCACTCGACATTTTTTCTCACCAACATACTTATTTTCAAAAAAATCACAAGTTTCTGATACTTACCAACTCATCAACTATCTATGCAGGAATGACATTTACTACCAGGTCTAATGATAAGTGCAAGGACTCGCTAGCACATAATATCCTATCGCTCTCATATCACATATCACTATCGGTCACAATAAAATGCAATTACTATTAATTTTTCTACCATACTATTTATAGTAAATGGACCCCTTTGGGCATATAGTCACATATCCGACCTACTTCTATGAATAACTTAATACCAAAAACTTATGCAGTCCATATATTGGTTTCAATTTCTCTATTTTTTGCATCACCTATACAATAGATAGTTATTTACAATATTGTCATCCTAAAATGTGATAAAACTTTGTTTATATTCTATGTGGGTCCCACGATCCTCATTTACAATTTTGCTAATTACACACTCTATGCCTATGTGTTCACTCTAACATTTTTTAAGTCACTCTCCATCACAAATACACTACTCTCTTATTCTCCTCTACCAACACATCGTCTCTATTTCACAAACTTCTATAAGCTCAATACTACTTTACCAATCATTGTCCCTCTTTTACAGTTACAATATATGCTTCACATTTTATACCAATGCACTCATTTTATCTAGTCATTAATTTTATTTTTGATGTTCGCAATCAACACGATGTCAATCTAGTTTCTATAAATAAATTTTATTCTCAACATGCTTTTTAGGTCCGATGACACAAGTTCAAGTATTTATCAATACTTAATTTCGTCTCAGGTGATTTATTTTTCTATCATCCCTTTTGTAGAAGGGGGGAAATTATATAGGTTGGATATACAATGGCATCCCCTCCCTTGTACTAATCAATATGCAAACCTGATGACCAAATGGTCAAATATGGATGCCAAAATGAAATGAAAGTAAGTTACTAAGTTGTAGATGGCTACACAAGGCCATTTTCTCTCATGTACAAATTGATATACAAACTCAAAATACCAAGTAGTCAACTTTGGATGCAAGATCCACTTAATATTAAGTTACAAGTGAATACACAATTACATTTATTGCAAACACAAGGGAAAAAACTTTTATTGAAATCTACAAGTTATCAATATTGCAATTACTATAATACACCCATATAATATAGAGTGAAAAATTTATTGGGTTTGTTGCTTGCAAAAAAAGGACCTAGATCCATCTACAACGGTGTGGTCTCACGATACAGTGAGCATTATTTTAGGGGCTAACTAAGATGCCTTATGACACTCTTCCCTTGGTGTCAAGATACCTAATTCCGATGGAATTATTCAACACTTGTTCAGGATTGATCACCTATAACTCTCTAAGAACAGCAAGTCAAAATATCTACATCTCCAAACATGCCTTTTATGTTTATTACACACTTCTCTGTTTATAGCACAATATTTCCTATCATTGCATGGGTCACATCAATGGCCTAATTAGTCACCACGTTTTGGTTACTGTTTCAACATGCATTACCGCCTCCTATGCTTCATCACTATCAAACACACTCATTTTCTCCTTTTAAATTAGTAAATTTTAGTCTCTAGCTTAAAGGGCGCATGTAAACACTAAAATCTACACAAAATCATCGTTACATCATGGTTTTGGCAAGTTTTATGTATGTGGATCTTGAACGATGAAACTAAGTCTTAATGGCACCAGTCCTTGTTGTTTTAAATTTACATTGCTTTATTTATCCTCTAATTTATGACATACTTGATGTTTGATTGTGTTTTTATGTTGTCGCATAGATCTCTAGCCTTCTTCACTCTTTATTGTCATTTTGGTGATTTGGGTCCAAGAATGTACAAATTGGTCAAGATCGTAGTACTATCCTGATTGAGATGTACAGTCTTTACTCTTTTGAGTTTTGGGTCCTTGCTTCTCAATGGGTCTCTTCGTCATCAATTTTTTCTTTCGCATCTTATTTTTTTTGTGTTGGGAATATCCTAACTATTAATGCTCCATTAGTTTATTTGTGTGTAATATTTATTCAAGTTAGTATATTTTGTTATATGGCTATTATATAAAACAACATATAACAATTATTTGTTAGTGAGTTTAAACCACACATGTATATGGTGTGTGGGAGAGATTCAAGGGAGTAGTTAAGGCCACGTCCTAAAATATAGGAATTATATGTCCTATGTATATGTAAAAGTATTATGTGTGGAATAATGAACGAAGATTGTTTGAGCACACATACTCTGATAGTTTAAGTGTCAAAGCCAAGTGTTGTCTAGTTAAATTCGAGTCATTATTTCCTTGTTCTAGAGTCAAAAATTGAAGTCGTCATTTTTAATTTATTATGTCATCGAGTCTACATTTTGAGCCATTAGTGTAAAATTCATAAGTTGTAAATATTTGTAAAAAGAAAAAAATGCCTTATGGATGCATTTTTTGGTGGAATCTGATGTTTGAGTGTAATTGAGCATCACGATCACATTCTACTGAGGTAACTACTTCATACCGGAGGATAGAGGCAATGAAGGTTGGAGGTTGATCAACGACCCCTCTCGTCAATTTCCAACGACGGGGCCATATGAAGGTTTGGTGAAATTTTTTCAAAGTGTATTTGCTTTCAGTTTCAGTCTGCTTCATATTTCAATTGTTCCTGTTTGGTTTTCGGAATAAGATGAAATTTCACATTGTGGGAGGGAACATGACATCAATGTTCCATTTCCAGTTTCATTTTTCAGTTGGTAATGTCTGAGCACAATTTCTACGTAATCCCCTTATGGAAGGATGTGATGATATTTGTTGATAACACTGCAACATCATGATATTATGGTTGTTGGTTATCCATTTTGAAAACCATCTCAAAAGTCTGTTGGTTATTTTGAACACAAAACCATCTTTTGAGGTTGTTAGTAATTCACTAGAAAAACTATCCAGAGGTTGTTGGCATTTTCCTAAAAACCATATGTTGTGTGGTTGTTGGTTAACCACTTGAAAAACCATCCAGAGGTTGTTGGTATTGTCCTAGAAACCATCCAGATCATGAGAAAGCTACAAAGTGACATGTTGCAATACAAGCAAGTTTTCCCCGTGTTTGAACAAAAGGGGGGAATGTTAGGAATATTCTAACTATTAGTGCTCCTTTAGTTTATTTGTGTGTAATATTTATTTAAGTTAGTATATTTTGCTATATGGTTGTTATATAAAACAACATATAACAACTATTTGTGCGTGAGTTTTAACCACTCACGTATATGTTGTGTGGGAGAGATTCGTGGGAGAAGTAGTTAATGTTACTTCCTAAAGTATATGCATTATATGTCATATGTGTGTGTGTGTGTAAAAGTATTATGGAATAATGAACGAAGATTGTTTGTGTACATCTACTTGTAACATTCCATTTTGTTGGATTTGTGTGTCATTAATATTCAAGTTTCAAAGTAATAGACTCATATATATGCAAGTTCACCTTAAGCATTTATTATCTAGCAAACATTTATCTATGTGCTAAGTATCGAGCTAAGGAAACAATAGTACTATCTTCGTACAACATATCATAACGTAGGAGGGCATAATAAATATATTTTGCACATCTCCACAAGTGGGTTTCTATGGGAGAAAAGTTTAATAACCCACTATCGACATGAAAACACTAAGGCAAAGTTAGGTCAAAGGTTCTAGATTACATGCACACTAACATAAGACACTAAGAGAACTACATTGAGTCTGAAGTGTAGTGCAATGCTTAGTGACTCACAAATGAGGTGACCTATGAGGACGGTATGAATCATGCATTTACATCTTTTATTTTTAGATCTAATGTGGGCTAAGGTTCTTGCAAGAAGCTAGGATTGTTTTATAGATATAGGTGCCAAACATGGGGTTACACGTGAAGTTGAACCTAAAAAAGTGTGATTTAGTCAATAATGAAGCGACACATAAAAATTAGAACTTTGTGATCTATTAGTCCAAGATAGTATAATAGGGTCAGTTTGTGGTATTTGGTCCCGACCTTGCATGATTTTGGCAAAAAATAATTTATCCATGCACCTTTGAAATTTTACACACTTCACAGATTTGGCAACGACATAGTTAGAAAGTGATTTGAATCATCTAAGTCACCCTTGTAACTATAGAGCTCTTTTTGCATAAAACTCTTTTGATCATTATCTTTTGTCACCCTGGTGCTCATTTCCCTTGTTCACTCAGCTCAAAATCGACTAAGTATGAATTTTAATGCGGAAGGTGTCAACGTGCCTTATTGGCGCAATCGGGGCATAAAACAGAAGAAGAAAAGCTCTTAATCTTGCACCGCATTGTCCACGTGTCCTAGGCCCGATAAAGGTTACCCCAAGGGGTTGAAAAGTCAAAAGCATACCAAAGCTATAATAGGGCCTCCACACGTCACCCGATCGCACTTTCAAATAGAGAAAAAGAAGAAATCCTCCCCAAACTAGTTCATGCCCATCAGGTGTCTCTTAGGTGCGGTTCGAGGGATCGAGCTCTAGAAATGCCCTTAAACAAACGTCCAATATCCACATGGAAGGAAAGGATCATCACCGACTCTAGGAGGGACAATTGGGTGAATTGAAGGCAAACGTAAATATCTCAACATGTAGTTGAGATATTGACCCTAAAAGAAAGGATCATGTAATAAAATTGAATGGCTGCTAGTAGAAGATTTGATTCTAGATTTTGAAGCAAGAGCCATGGACATCTATAAAATGAGGTCCGATCCAGAAGAAAAAGGGTGATCTTTTGAAGAAAAATAGACAGTTTGCAAAGTAGATTGAATGTTCATATTTTTATAATAGCTAGCCTTAGCAAAAATCCATTATACAAGGGGATTGTAATCTGTGCCAGTTCAGTCTTATGTATCAATTTCTCTATAAATTGATTCCTTGTTTTGTGAAATTTGGATTTCATATTCTGAGTCTTTCTTTTTCTGCTAAGTAGTTCTAGATCATTTAAGAAATCCATCGTGTTATGCACCCTTGGGTTTCTGACTTACCTATTATTTGTTTTTGTCATGTGTTTCGTCTCCCTGGATATTGATAATCTAAGGTATTTCTAAAATAGGTGGTGGATCATGTTAAAATGCTCTTCAAACTATTTTAGATAATCTCCTTGGGTATCCTTTCATCTCGTTAGGATCTATTCTGGCACATTGCCTTAGTTAGTTTTACATTTCTTTTAAAGCTATTTCTCCTAACCCTATCCCACACTAGAGAAGAGCCAACTTCTTTAAAATCTAGAGGTTACCTTAGGGTGCATGTCCCACTAACCTAAGGTATCCATGAATCTGTTGGTTTTCTGTAAATATAATCGTCAATAGTTTTCCTGGCATGCCCGATGGAACTAATCTACAATCACCTTATTAGAAGTAATATATCTACTGATTCTAGCATTATTTCATTGGTTTCCTCTAATATGTAAAACAATGTGAAAACGAGGGAAAGAACAAGGGAGGAAGGTGTCTTTGACTACTTGTAGTTATTTCCACCTCACAAATAGAAGAGGTAGATAGATCCAGAGATATTCGTCTCCTCCAAACCGGACTCTCTCAACACCTTCGCCAGGTAGGTGCTTCACACAGTCAACTAGAACCCTCAGACCTATTTTTATGGCTCATCTTCAAGATCAACCTCTAAGGAAGTTCATTTCATGGAACCAGGGGAGTCTACTCATTTTACCCATGCCCCCGGTGGTGTGGAATCCTATCCTAGCTAATGTGCTAAAGGATTTGCCCAAATTCAGTGGAGAAGATTTCAAAACTTCAGAGGAACATCTCCAGGACGTAGCAAGAAATATGCATGGTACATTATATCAAGGAACAAGATGTCACCTTATGGTTGTTGGCTGCTTCCTTCAAAAGGAAGGCTTTGGATTGGTACCAATCCTTAACTCCTAATACTATCAGCACTTGGGACCAGTTAGGATATGTGTTGGTAGCAAGATTCAGTGAAAAAGGAGACAAATCATCGCTCCTGCAACAACTTATCAACATCAAGAAGGGATCGCAAGAGCTAATGACATATTTCAACACCAGGTTCCATAAGACTTGGCAAAGGATTCCTATCCTAGAAAGGCCACCTACAAGTATGGCTATCGTATTTTATTTAAAATCTCTAAATTCAGATATTTCTGTAATGATTCAGTCATTGGGAGGAGATTCCTTACTGCAAGCCTATAACATTGTTGTCCAAGCTGAGAACAATTTAATAGATGCTGGGAAAATTCCTCCCATAACCCCTTTTCCAATGTACCCTGAGATAGCCCCCCTTCCGCAAACACAGGCACCAAGCCCTGCTCAAGCCCCTACATCCTTGTATAACTATCCATCTGCTCATTCGGCTCCAACTCCCACTTTCATGTCTTCATCTTCTTCTCCTGAAATGGAGGAAATGAAAAATATTCTGAGAAACTTTTCTAACAAGATAGTAAATCTTAAAAGGAATCAGGCCACTTATCCATGACAAAATTATCAAAATTATCAAGGTAGCAGTCCTGCCTATTCCTCTCAATACCAAAATACCCAGAGACCACAACCTGTGCAGTCGTCTAACCAGCTAGTACCCATACCAATGTCACTCCAGACTATTCCACCTAATAGCGGAAGAGAGATGGTACCCGACCAAAATCATTTGGCTGAAGACCCTAATGCATGGTGCTTCCCCTGTAATGACTCCCACATGTCAAGAGACTACCCCTAAGGGAACTTACAATTTTTTTTGGCTAAACAACGATTAAGGGAAGGCTATGAGGTGGAAAAATCTAGACCATATCACTCTGCGGGAGTCCAAAATGCCGCTCTCATCACACATATTTAAGGGATGTCCCTAGAACAGGAGACGAAGATCGCACCAGAACACGCCCTTTTCTCTTGGATAGAAGGAGAATAATTCATATTTACAAATGAAACATCTGTTTCAAAGCCTGTTCAGTTTAATTATAACACTCACTTTAAGAAAAGGATCATAGAAGCTGACGCTCTGATCCCAAGTATGAATGGCCAAATGTAGAAAGATCCTCTAGCCATTATATCCCCGTCAACACCTATCGCCGTAAAATAAGGAGTTGCTCCAAGAAGAATTGTTCAGAATCAAGATGTCTCCCACCCTGCCAATGAGGGAACAAAACACCAGTCATCATCTAAATTATTACTTCCTGGACCAATTAACGTGGTCTAATAACTCAAAAAAGTTCCAGCTAATGCATCCTTGTGGGATCTCCTGAGCATTTCAGGGTAGAAGGAGTTGCTCCAAGAAGCGCTCAAACCAAACGAAGATCCAACCACCTCCGACAAGGAGAAGGAAAGGGTAAAAGCCACTTGGGTCTCAACAGAGGTAGTACTATTGAATCAAAAGGGAGAGGTGAGTAAACCAAGGCCTAACCCCTTCTTTATGACTCCCATCTAGGTAAAAATTACTACATAATTCTATGATAGACTCCGGCGCTAGCACTATAGTAATGCCCAAGGCAATTACATATGCTTTGGGCATTAAATATGAGCCCTTAAGGAAAGGAGTCATGCAACTGGATGGGAATTCTATTCAAACCATTGGGGCTATCAAGGGACTCCCATTACAGCTCTATTCTTGTCCAAATATCACCATCCCATAGGATATTATGATAATCGACATCTTGCCAGTCTTCGGCCTTTTCCTCTCTCGTGATTTTACAACTAAGATTGGAGGCTATATGTCTCTTGATTGGTCTCATCTGATTCTGCGAACCAAATATGGGTAAAAAATGAAGGTCTTGTGAGATCCCCTCTCTAAGGAACATATAACCGACTAGGTGGCTTCAGGATTCGAAGCTTCCCATGCTATGATCACCAGAGAGGAAGAATTATACACGGAAGATGAAGACCCCCAATGTAGTGGTCATTTAGCCAACCTCCCTCTAGGTGATCCTTTTGGGAATTTTGATTCCACTAGTTTAGGCACTTACGTCATTTTTGATGAAGATTATGAGATCCCTAAGATAGCAAAAGGATACAACATAAAGAAGGGGAATCCCCCCAAAGATTCCCAAATATGGACCCTACATTTTGATGGGGCCAAAAGCAAGAATGAATCAAGAGCTGGAGTGTGCTTATTATCCCTGAGTGGGAGAAAGATAATCCAGTCATTCCATTTCCAATTTTCTTGTACTAGTGCATGGCTTAACCACGGCCCAAAAAGAAGGCATCAAACAACTAAGAGTCTTTGGGGACTCATAGTTGGTAGTCAGACAAGTAAGAAACATTATCGCCACAAAAGAATCCTAGGATGAGATCCTATTGGCATCGGGTATCGGATCTCATAGATGATTTTAAACCTTTCAACATCAAGGTTATTCCTCGAGAGTAGAATACAAAAACTGATAGGATGGCCCTGATAGGATTGCAGTTTGACCCAATTCAAGATTTAATAGCAAATGAGAGCACCATAAAGCTGATCATGCATCCCTCTATCCCTGACAACTTGGATCATTGGTATGTCTTCAATAATGACCGATAGATTATACACTTCCTTCAGCAATCTGATCAATTTGTGAACCAACTCCAGCCTAAGATCAAGGAAGCATATGGAGATCAAATTATCCAGTTAAAAATAAACAAACTTCTAAAAGGGTTAATAACCCTGGAGAGTATTTTTGACTCAAACGATGCCAGTTCCGACTGAAGGAAGTTTGTAGTAGTAAAAGAGGACTATGTCGAATTAGAAGTGACTAAAGAAAGAAGACTAAAGGTCAGAATATCGGTGACCCAAAAGGAAAGAGAGAGACTCGTGGATTTATTCCATAAGTATGATAAGGTGATGGCTTAGATGTATGATGATTTGCATGATTATAATAAGGATATCATCCAACACACCATTGAGCTCGAAGAAGGGACTAAGCCTGTGTGCTAGAAGAAAAGGCCTGTGAATCCTAAAATCAAATCCCTTATGGCAAAGGAATTGAGAAAGCTCCTAGAATCCCATATAATCTTTCCTATCAAGCACACAACATGTGTCTCCAATCTGGTTCTGGTAAGGAAAAAGAACGGAGAGACTCGGCTCTGTGTAGATTTCAGAGACCTAAATAGAGCCTCCCTAAAGGATCACTACCCTTTATCCTCTATGGAGTAGATACTACAGACAATCACAGGCTCGGAGATGTTTTCTCTACTGGATGGTTTTTCGAGCTATAATCAAATATGGCTCGCAGAAAGGGATCAACACAAGATGACATTCACAACCAAATGGGGGACATTTTCTTATGCAAAAATGCCCTTTGGACTCACAAATTCCAAGGCTACCTTTCAAAGGGCCATGGACTCCGCATTTGGCACACTGATCAACAAGGTGATTCTAATATATCTTGATGACCTCACAGTGTTCACCAAAACAAAATAGGAGCATTTTAATGCCTTAGAGGTTGTGTCCAAAAAATTCCAAGAGTTTAGAATCTCTCTGAACCCAAAGAAATGTGTCTTCGGAGTGCCTCAAGGTAAACTCCTGGGACATATCGTGTCAAAAGAAGGAATCTCCATTGATCCCGAGAGAATAAAGGTCATCCTAGAGCTACCCTTGCGAGTTAATAAAAAAGCAGTCCAATATTTCCTAGGAAAGATCAACTTTGTCAGCAAGTTCATTTCAAACTTTGCCAAGACAATCCACCCAATCACCCTCATGCTAAAAAAAGACATCAGTTTCAAGTGGACCTCTGAAGGTCATCTTGCCTTCGAGGCAATAAAAGAAGCCGTTGCATCCACCCCAGTGCTGCACAATCCAAATTTCTCAAAATATTTCATTATGTATGTATACAGGGGAAAGCATAGCATGGCATCTGTACTAACGTAGAAAGGAGAGTCACAAGGTGAGGAGCATCCGATTACCTTCTCTTCAAAAATTGTCCATGACTATGAAACAAGGTACAATTTTGTGGAAAGATAGGCTTATGCCATAGTTAAAGGCCTGAAGAAGTTCTGACACCTTGTCACTCATAATAGAGTCCATGTCATGGTGGCTCACTCTTGCATCAAAGAATACATAATGGAGGGCGAGATAACTGATAAAAAAGAAAATTGGATTACTAAGATCCTTGAGTATGACATTGAGGTAAAGCCCACAAAGCTTGTAAGGGGTAGGGGTCTGTGTCAATATTTAACACAGGATTCCATGCCCCTAATTGAAGATGAACATGAGGAGATCCTATATCTCCATGAAAGTGATTCAGATGGATGGGTCTCAGACAAGGTCCATTTTATGCAGAACGAGAAGTATCCAAGCCATCTCCCCTTGAAAAAGAGGAGATATTATAGGCAACAAGGGGCCAATTTTACTATGATCAACACTTTCCTTTTTAAAAGGAATTTTAATGGAATAATGTTAAGATGCCTGGAAAATGAAGAGGCCGAAAGATTCTTACGTGAATTACACCATGGGAGCTCGGGAGGCCACTTTTCTACCCAAACCATAGCCACGAAAATCCTGCAAGCAGGATACTTTTGGCCAAGCTTGTTTGCTGATAGTCAGGAAGAGACAAACAGATGCAAGGTTTGTCAAGTTTACACAGGTTTTCAAAGGAACACGACATTACCTCTCAACCTGATCCTGGTTGAAGAACCCTTCGCACAATGGGGTCTCAACTTCATCGAAATGGTTAATCCAACTTTGAGCACTAACCACAAATGGATCCTCACAGCAACCGATTACTTCACCCAGTGGGTGGAGGTAGCCCCCCTTAAAGAGGCCACTGAGAATGTAATCCTAGGGATCCTACATGATATAACTACATGCTTTGCCCCCCCACACTATCATATCAGATAATGATAAGGCCTTTGTAGGAGCCAAGGTATCTAAATTTGCGGTAAAACATGGGATCTACCTAAAAATGTCCTCCAATTATTACCCACAGGGAAATGGTTTGGTAGAGTCTACCAACAAAAACTTAATTAGACTCATAAAGTGGATGAGACATGAGCATAAGAGATTGTGACATACGCATATCAAAACAACCTTATGGGCTAATCGAGTCACCCAAAAGCAGATCCTAAAGCCTTCACTATATGAAATAGTCTATGGGAAAAGCATCGTAATGTCAATTTCCCTCGAGATCCCTACATTACAACTATTGAAATAGGTTGAGATAGAGGAGAATGGAGCAATACAAGTAAGACTTGCCTAGCTAGTAGAGCTCCAGGAGAAATGTGAATCCACCCATGAGGCCATGATCAGTCGACAACAAGTGGTTAAGACTTGGTTTGATCAGAAGATGTCAGAAACAAATTTCCAAGTCAGAACTACAGTCCTGAAGTGGGATGTAAGAGCCGTCAAGCATGGGAATCATGGAAAATTCGACCCACTATGGACGAGACCCTTCAAGATCAGTGCATGCAAGCAACACAATGCGTTTGAACTCAAAACTATGGAAGGTGATCCCTTAGCAATTCCGGTGAATGGAATCCATTTAAAGCATTTCTTGTCAGTCCATTTGTAAAGGGTTGTATCATATGTATATTTTTCTTTTATTTGTTCTTTGCTTTGCATTTTTTTTCCATTTTAATAAGTGTCTTGGACACGTGTCCTTCACGGATGCCCCTTGCCTCTTTTTGGAATTTTGGAGGGAGTGTACCTTCATTTTTTTTTAAAATTAATGATCCAAAAACTGCATTGACACTTAATAGAAAAATATTTCGAATTGACACAAAATATCTTGAAGAATGCAGAAGTCGGCATTTGAGGACATTAATTAGAAAATGGTCATTGTAAGAAGTGACCTTGTTTACATGCAATCCATTACTCCTAAAATTGAGGGTAGCTATTTAAGATACTGGGTGCATCCAACAAGC
Organism: Taxus chinensis; assembly: GCA_019776745.2. Classification (NCBI taxonomy): domain Eukaryota; kingdom Viridiplantae; phylum Streptophyta; class Pinopsida; order Cupressales; family Taxaceae; genus Taxus; species Taxus chinensis. The sequence goes on from CM034149.1 coordinate 78,294,704, forward strand.
TTACTTCAAAATGCCAGAGTCTCCCTGAATCAATAGTTAAGTATCAGAGCTAAAAGGATTCTATCTTTCTCCTAATTCAAAAAAAATGCCATGGTAGCCTCCAGCTCTGTACCACCAGCAAAATATTTTGCATGACAACCCATTCCCCCTCACCCTCTACAACCAAAATTGAAGTTCCTTGATGGAGGGTCTCGATTCACTGACCCTACTGTGATTTTTGAACCCGATGATAACGTTTTTGAACCAGCCCTCAAAATGAAACCCAAAGCTTTGAGGGAGATAACCTTCACCAGTTTCTCAACCTGGGAGATTCAAAATATATCAGCTCTAGAATTTAGAGTACAATGCTTTCCCAATACATGTTTCCTCTCATGCACCTATGCCCAGAACTTATACGGATGTGTGTGGATTGTTTTGATTCAAGAACCCACACCATTCAGGGCAGGAACTTAGTGGCGGTGATTACGCCACGGGCTATTAGGGAGATGTTGGCTCTGACTCACAACCTAATGGCCAATTTTTATGATATGGCCAAACTCCAAAATTTCTGGGTGCAATGCTAGAATAAAGCCTCATTCCTTAACAAAGAGCTGAGATAGGTAGATACAGGCAGTTTAGGGACCATGGGATTTCCCATTCCATTGAAATTACTTCTAGCATATTCTCAAGATGCATGTTCCATGTTGGCATTCATCTTTAAGTAGGATTCAAATAGAGGTGTCAAGGAATGGCATATGATAGCCTTATTCTGAATGAGGTTTGTCTCTAAGGAGCAAGTGTATTGATTCAACTTTACAGAAGTCATTGTGAGATCCATGTGACAAGAAACTTGACCAATTTTTAGTGACCTCAACTTTTAGGTATTCATCCTACCTATTCCACCTCATTCTTTATCGAAAATCCCAATATTTAAGTCAATTCATGACTCAAAATCTCTTCTCAGACTCTGGGACGTGGAGGTAGATCCTCAAAAGGTCATTCCAATATTTGCATGGACCCATATACTATCCCTTTTATTGGACATATATGAATTCTTTAATTCTTTCATGGAGACCCTCTAGTTTGAGATTGATCCTAAAGGGATTAATAATAGGATGAATGACTTAGAGAAATCCATCCTAACAGACCCCCTGCACCCATATGATTACTTCTTTTCCAGAGGACATTCCATGATTCTACTTACATGGTTTCAAAGGAGAATCCTTTATGCTCCCCAGGGTCCTCACGAATTAGAGTGGTGGGCCTCGAAATAGATCAGGCAATTAGTACTCCTAGAATGTTGAGTTTGGCTCATGACCCAAAGAAAGAAGGAACTTTTTGATATCCCCTTGAGCAAGGAGGAATCACCATGCTTAAGAGAAAGGCAGATCATAGCCTTACAAAGAATCTGACCTCCTACAAGTTTTCCTTAATTTGAGACTCATGGAGGTATGACCCAGACATAACAATGGCTACGACTCTGGTCCTTAAAAGGGTCTTAGAATCCTGTAAGAATGAGTCAAGGGAATTTTTTGAAGCAAGAAGGAACCCCTAGGAAGAGTCCCCTGATATATTCATCGAATCTCAAAGACATACCAACCCCGAGATGGGAGGTATTCCACTAGGTAAATCACAAATATGACCCTACTCTCACTATGACTAAGGGACTACTGAGCAACCCTAAAGAAAATAGATTGGGGCGTGGTGAAAATTTAAGCCTATTGGAAATATAGGCAGGAGATTGGCCATACCACATTGAATTTTGAGGCCATCTCTAGTGATGAGATGTGGGAGGAATTTTGGGACACAGATCATGACTTTTGATGAGGAGAGTGAGGATACGGTCACAATAATTTTAGAGTGGTCCACAAAATCAACTGCAAAATCCTCTAATCCCCAACAATAGCAATATCTTGTTCCATCTCCGCCTTCCTTTCCCCAAAAAAATTGTCCAGTCCAGGCTTTGACACCACAACTTGCACTCATCCCTTCGGGTAAGAAAATTGTGGAGGAATCAGCCTCAAGCCTAGCACACAAGAAGTTAAAGTCAGTAACGGATCCTATTTCTCCTTTGCCTTTCCCACCTCCCAAGGCTCCTTAGCCCACTTCCCTTCCACCTCCACTTTCCCCTTCTAGAAGTACCACCTTGTCTGTCACCCCATCGTAAATTCTCCCTCCACTTGATGCTCCCTTTTTTCCGCAATATTCTTCCACCATTCCAACCTTTTCCCCCCATGTGGTAGCGTCCCCTTCCTCAACCCTAGTAACTTCGATGCCTCATTCACAAGTTACTATTCCCTATGTTCTACCGCCTAGGTTCCCATTCGCGGGAGGAATGGTCCCTTCTTCCTTCAATTTTTTGAGTCAAGCCAAGTCTGCCAAGGCGACCCAATATTAGAGAAGGGAAAAACCAAAGAAGAAAGAAATGAAAACATAAGCAACGAAGCAGATGCGGCCATTATATGACCATTAGCAGAGCTCCTTAACAATCGCTAGACTCGTTCTCCAAATAGTCAAACATGTTGAACAAATGTAACCTGATGATTACTCTATTAGTGTTGTTGCAGTCGACCTTTCTGAGTTCCGGCCTTAGGATAAGATAAAATTAATTAATGAAACGGTGGCAGTAGTCACTACTGACTACTTGAAGCTCAACAATCATGTGGAAAAGGTACAAACTAACCTTCAAAGGGTGGAGACCACTGCGGCTGGCCATATGGTTGAAATCGAGACCAAAGGTAGAGAGATAGACCAACTCTGCAAGGAGTTAAAGGGAGCCCCATCCTAGGAGGCCCTTGTGGATTCTCAGGCAGAGGCTAAGAATTTAACAACCAAACTCGCCACATCCGAGGCCTCAGTGAGTTTTCTTATGCAAGAAAAGGGATCACTCCAATAGTTGGCCGATTCAAGCAAGACAAAGGTGGCGACAATCCAAGCCAAGTTGTGTGTCGTTGAGGAGGAAAGGGGCAACCTCCAAACAAAGCTTAAATCATCTAAGGACGTGGTCAAAGAATTGACCTGAAAAATGGGACAACAATCCCATAAGGGGGGAATTGTAACATTAGTACATGAGCTATATGCTTCCTGTTATGACCAAATTGCCACTAAGGCAATGGATTTAGCCCCAACACTTGGATTTATATCTGATTCTCAGGGGTTGTGCTCTAATGTGGAAACCACAACTTCCACCATCACCAATGAAGTGTCTGCCAAGGTCCCTGAATCAATGCTCTTGATCCAAAAAATTTATGATGCTTCGGACTCTGCCCTACAAGGGGCAGGGATTACTGACAGGCGGTCGATCGCTGCCACAATCAGTGAGATTCTGAGTTGCAATAAGGCCTCCATCAAGTTATAGAATCTCTTGGCATAGCTCCACTAGGGAATCAAAGAGAGGAAGCAGAGCATCAACGAACTAGTTCAGTTAGGTTTCCCTTCCCCCTTCCCCAGTATTCTACAGTCCTCGCAAAGGACCAAATTCAATAGCTCTTGGTTGCCAAACACCAAGACAAGACTATCTTTTAGTCTTTAAAGGAGAGCTCAAATGTTACAGAGGTGGAAGCGATTATAAATCCTATTGTATAATTGGAGTTTTGCTTGCACGTAGTACTGTAGAACCTCCAATACTTCTCACATAAGGAGATAATTGAGTTGGATCGAGCCTTTTAGGCCTTACATAAACGGACCTATCCAACAGAAGCAAAATAGCTTGGATATCAGGCTGTCTTGCAGAAGCTTTGAGTGGCATTTTGTGAGCCACATTTTGATTTTTGATTAGAAGGATCGTCGGGTTCTTCCATGACTGGCACAGATTCCCTAGGTGAGTCGCCATAACTATAGAGTTCTTTTTGCATAAAACTCTTTTGATCACCATGTTTTGTCACCCCGACCCTCGTTTCCCTTGTTCGCTCAGTTCAAAATCAGCTAAGTATGAAGTTCAATGCGTAAGGTGTCCACGTGCCTCGTTGGTGCAATCGGGGTATAAAATAGAAGAAAGAAATGCTCTCAATCTTTCACCACGTTGTCCGCGTGTCCTAGGCTCGATAAAGGTTACCCCAGTGGGTTGAAAAGTCAAAGGCACACCAAAGTTGCAACAGGGCCTCCACGTGTCGCCAAAGCACACTTTCAAATAGAGAAAAAGAGGAAGCATCCCCAAACTAATGCACACCCATCACGTATCTCTCAGGCGCAGTTCGAGGGATCAAGCTCTAGAAAGGCCCTCAAATAAGTGTCTGATCTCCACATGGCAGGAAAGGATCATCACTAACTCTAAGAGGGACAGTTGGGTGAATCGAAGGCGAATGTAAATATCTCAACATGTAGTTGAGATATTGACCCCAAAAGAAAGGATCATGTAAGAAAATTGAATGCTGTCAGTAGAAGCTCTGATTCCGAACGTTGAAACAAGCGCCAAAAACATCTATTAAAAGAGGTCCAAAACAAAGAAAGGAGGGGAGCTTTTGAAGAAAAACAAATAGTTTGTAAGGTAGATTGAATGTTTAGATTTTTGTAATAACTAGCCTTAACAAGACTCTGTTGTACAAGGGAATTGTAATCTGTGCCATTTCAGCCTTATGTATCATTTTCTCAATAAATTAAGTCCTTGTTATGTGCACCTTGGCTTTCATGTTATGAGTTTTTCTTTTTCTGCTAAGTAGTTCTAGATAATTTAAGAAATCCATCGTGTCATGCACCCTTGGGTTTTTGACTTATCTATTATCTGTGTTTGTCGTGTGTTTCGTCTCCTCAGACTCTAATAATATAAGATATTTCTAAAATAGGTGGATCATGCTAAAATGCTCTTCAAACTATTTTATATAATCTCCTTGGGTATCCTTTCATCTCGCTAGGATCTATTTTGGCGCTTCACCTTAGTTAGTTTTATGTTTCTTTTAAAGCTTTTTCCTAACCCTATTCCACACTAGTGAAGAACCAACTTCTTTAAAATATAGAGGTTACCTTATGGCTCACGTCCCACTAACCTAAGGTATCCAATGACTCTAACAATTCATCTGCAAAGATAATCGTCAACAGTAACCCTAGTTAAAATTTCAATTGCTTAATCAATTTGACATGCTTGCAAATAACCTAATCTTCATTGTATAAATATAAATAGCTATATTCGTCTTACCCCTATAACATATAGTAATCGATCCTAGTTAAATCAATTGAGTTTATCTATTGCAATTAATTTAGAGTCGACACAACATGTCATCCATAAAGGGTGTGCAAGTAAGGCGGGACTCCAATAGGTTAAGCTCTATTTGTGTAGCACTACACTTAATAGTAAAGACATGAATGTGATTATTAATAACGTCTTGGATTCTCATATGCAATGTAAAATAAAATTTGGTAGCATGTCTGATACATTGGTCATAAGCACGAGATGCCTTAGGATTAAACTAAGGATTATGTGTCATGGTCATATAAACTTAGTCATGTGTTGCTAACTAACTTAGATTATTTGTGACGAGTGTCAGTAGAATTTATCGTGGAGATATTTTTAAGTAATGAAATTTCACTATAGGGGTTGTCACAAGTGACAATGGAGGTATACTTATAGGCACAAATTTCAAAGTGAGGTCTATAATGGTAATGTGGTCGATCAAATATAGAGTATAGTTATGTGAGATGTTGTTGGGATCAAGAAATATACATCTTTTTAATTCTAGATTGAGATCATGTTTCTTTGTTAAACATTCTTCCACTGTCATTGCATAAACCTCAACCATTGTAATAATGTAACGGACTCAAAAACAAATTAGGGTTTGGAGAAACCTTAAAAGAAGTATGAAACTGATTATATTTGAAAAAATATGTAATCTTAGGGGTGAGGCACGAAGCCTTAAGATACGTGTAATTGTAAATATAAATGTTCACTAAAATGTACTAACAAAATTAGAATTGATCTAATTTATATTTTTGATTACTTTGTGTAAATATTAATTAGGAATAAAAATAAAGTAAAAAAATAGATACTCACTAACATGTTTTTTGCGAAAGGCATACCTTTGTAGCTACAAGATGGGTATGCTAGAGAGTTTTGTTTGGTAGGTGTTGTTAGAGGAGCTGTTAGGATTTCAAGTAAGGAGGTCGGGGAGGAAAACATGGGATGTACTTGTGAATCCACGAATGACAGATTTGGTTGTAGAAGATTGTCATTTGGTTGAATATAGTTTTTGGGTTCTTTGTTAAATTAATATTTTCTTCTCCTTGCATACCCATGTTTGTTGGATATGGAGAAGGATAAGGGTTTTGTTGATCCAAAATTGGTTGTGGCAGAGCTTACTATTGATCTTTCACATTCGACGCGGTTCCACAACAAATGATAGTTACTTGGGATTTTGATGCGGATAATCCACTTTTGGGTGATGTAGAAAGGGTTAGGTCATTTTGTAGAAATGGTTATAATCCCTTGCAGGTGTATATTTTGGTGTCATGTGGAAACCACTGTGTATGTACTTGTTTTTATTAATATATACTAGTTCATAGCTCTGGCTAAAAGTGTTCAACGATATACAAAGAGCAAACAAAATAAATACATAGATCCTAAATCATGTCAAGATTAATACGAAAAATGCAAAACTTAGGTGAGCTAAATAAAGTAAGCATGTGTCGGGGTTAGAAGAGAATACACCAATTTACTAGTTGAAACAAAGTAACAACGATCTGAAAATGTTTTGTGAGAAGGTTGTGTTGAGTGTCATCAAATCATTTTAAAAATATAGGACGTTGAATTTATTAGGAGGATGAAGTTGTCGATTCCAGAAAATTTTCCTGACCAAAAGTTTCTTGTTTGGATGGATTTGTCCTCCAAGGGGCTTGGTTAAATCTTGCCTTTGGCACACAATATTGTCTGTGTTTTGTGATCCTGATTTTATGTTCAAAGTTTGTGACGATCACATGTGTATAGTAGATAAGGATCCTTCTCCTTCTTTACTCGAGTGCCTAAAAAGGGGTTAGTCTAACTAGGTTGAATTACCCCCACAACACCTACATAACAATACCTTGAAGGGCATCAAAACCTCATCTAATGTACATGTGTACAAGATATATATCAAAATGTGTTTTTAATAATGAAGACCCTAATAGAACTTTTGACACTTAACAATGATATTTGGTGTGTGTGATGTAGCATTGTGAAATGGACTAGGAAAACTATATACGATGTATACAAACTTAGAGTTGGATGATGTGCTTCAGAGAGTGATTTAACAATTAGGTACTTTGTTGTGATCACTTAAGTAGTCCCAAAAATACGAGATTTGGGGCCCTTTGAGTGGGTGGGGAAAGTGTGCTTTTACATTTAATTTTTGTGAATTTGAAAAAGTGACCATTAAGGATTTGGAAGAGTAATGCACAGGCTTAGGAATTTTTTTCCTAAACGACTTTGTCTATCACGATCGACTTCATTCTGGTGAGGTGTAAATTACATTCTGTCAGTTGGATATGGTGATCAAATGCTCGAAGATGTGTTCTATATTAAAAATAAGGATATTTATTGGTTGATAAATAATAACAAATGTGACCACGTGGTCAAAAGTGTTAATTTAGCAAGATGCGTGCATGAACTAGTCATTTAAGTGCACAATGATTAATGAGACAAGTTAAATGCCAAGGATCAATTGTCAAATTCCATTGTTCTAGATTTATGTATTTACACTTTCAAAATCATATGATACATGTAGAACTCCAAATCATAAAGATGTCGATGTGACGGAGAAGCACCGTATAAGGCGGTGAGGGAGCAAGAAGATAATGGAGTGTGCAAAATAACAAATGAGCAAGTTGGGATCCTACCTTGTATAATAACAAACCTCCCAAAATAATAACAATTATGAGTTGGCATTATAAAGTATTTAGACGTCAAGAATTACACTAAAAATCATTTGGTGGAATGAGGTTTAACAAAAATCAAAGGAAGACATATGTTAACAATTATTGACTTCGTCTATTATGGCTGAATTAATTTAGGTAATGTGTAAATTGCATTATGTCAACTAATGATGATGGCTATATGTTCAAAGATGTGTTATATATTTAGAAAGTAGGATTTTTATTGGTCATTGAAGAATAAAAAGTGTGGCCAGATGGTTGGAGTGCCAATTGAACAAGATGTGTGTAGGAACTAGTCATTTACTTGCACAATGATTAATGACACGAGTTAAATGCCAATGATTAATTGTTAAATTCCATTGGTCCAAATTTAGGTATCTACACTTTCAAAATCATATGATACACGTAGGAATCCAAACCCCAAAGATGTCGATGTGATGGAGAAGCACCATATAATGCGGTGAAGTAGTAAGAAGATTGTTGAGAGTGTGAATTAACAAAATCTTAAAATGAGCATCTACTTCGTGTAATAATGAACTTCCCAATATAACAATGATTACGAGTTGGTATTAGAAAATATTTAAACGTTAGGAAGTACACTAGAAAATGTATGGATGGAATAATGGTTAACAAATATGAGAGGAAAACATATGTTGATAATCACATTGGAAAGTGTTTGGTGGAATGGGGGTTAATGAGGGTGTAAAGGAAATGGTAAAGGGACATGAGTTTGTGTTGAGGTGGGCAGGGGTGGGTTTAACCCATCTTATTGGTGCCTTAAATGAACACACCAAGAAGAGTTTCTCACTTTTAATCTCTTTTCCATTAACATTTTTTTTGAAACATGTAATTCTTTATTACACTGATAGGCATCCTATAGTGGCAACCGAGGGTAGTGGTGGAGTGTTATGTCACGATTTGTTTACAATTACATCTAACCTTAAATATGATGTCCTCTAACTGTCACAAGACAATTTCAACCTTAAATTTGACTTCCATTTGAGTGTCATAAGTTTTTTGTTTTTGTTTGGAGAAGTCAATCGAAAAATTGTAATATCTTGGCCATATGGTGGATTATGAAAGCCATATTTTTTTCCATAGAAGATTTTTTTGAACCAAACACAATCATATAACTAGATTGATGCTATTTGTCCCCAGTGAATATGAAATTGGCAAATAAGGTTACCGAGTTATTAATCAATATAGTTTGAGAAAAATCCAAGATAAAAACCTTGAGATTAGTCTCTCTCACCATGTATCAAAGATAAATTGTATATAAAATACACGTACTAATAAGTCCACATTGTTTCATAATATCTGTTAATCATTGTAATATCTTGGCCATAAGACAAAGTTTGGAAGCTATATATGTTTTTCCCGAACCCAACATATTTATATAACTAGATGGTGCTATTTAGCACCACCGAATATGAAATTAACAAAAAAGGTAATGGAGTTACTAATCAATATATTATGTGAAAAACCAAAGATAAGAATCTTAGGATTAATATATCTCAACATATTTCAAACATACATACATCTAAATTAAACTAAACCCAATTACAAAACAATCATGTATAATTTGTATCTACTATTTTTTCTTAACTTAAAAAAATTACATTTTAAGGGCGAGGTCCCATGGAGGAGCTTTCACTCACCCAAAAAAACAAGCCCTAATTTTTTAATTTTTGAATTTATTAGTTTATTAAAATTGTTTAGACTCTTACCATCTTTCTTATCCATGTGACATCAATAGCATATAGAATGTCCCCTTGAGTTAATTCTTTGATTGTCCATCGCTATAATTTCTCACATAATTCTTCATTATACTCCTCATATTTATTTATTTATTTATTCCCTCATCCCATAAGACCACTTGGGTAGAAAAAGGTTCCTATCATTTATTAATATATTAAAAAAAAAAACCGAAAACAAATAACAAAAACAAACCGGCGAGAAAATTTTAAACCCCCAGGGCCCCATGGGACCGCAGCCTGAGCCTTGTTTTTCCGTTCCATATTTATATAAATCTTATTTTCGATAGTCAAAAGTACAAATTGCTCTAAAATATAAACCAATAACGAATTACAGACTTCTTAAATAAAAACACGCTATTCTAAGTAACAAATCCCTTTTGTTTTATGGTGAAGTCCCGACAGCAAACCCCCATAATTTAAAATACGATTCCACCCAATAAAATCTAAGAATTCCCGAACATTTAAAGCTATTGCAGGCATTCGGAGTTGAAATACATTTTTTTTTATTAACTTCTGAAATTTCTTATAATTTTATCGGCCAGATCTGTAAATTTTTAAATAGTCTGGTCATTCTTACTACATTTGCAGCACCTTTTAAAATTCATGAAGTTGCAGGTTCGAAATCGGAGGCTTTATACCCTAATGCGACTATTCAGAAAATTCCTCTAAAGTTACAGGTACCTTAAGTTTCATTCAAGGTGCACGCACCTCAATTTATTTTTTCTAAATTTACACTTCTTTGCTGCTTTAGTTGGAGACAGGATGTAAATATATACAATGCGCAATCGAATGGATGGCGGCGTCAAGTAGGGTTTCTTGTTTTTTCTTAGGGTTTGAACATTAGGGTTTATTGTCTGTAAATTTTATATATTTTTTGAAACCGAGATGATTCGGAGGGTTCGGAGAAAGGCCGTGCATGTCAAGGAGAAGAAAAAGGAAAAGGTTGTACAGAGAGGGAATTATTGGGACGATGATAGGAATAATAATAACGAGGGATTTGATGAAGAGGAGATTGTTTATGTTGAGAGAAACCGCGAGGAGGCTGATTGGACGAGTCTCCCGGATGACACTGTAGTTGGAATTTTTAACCTCTTGAATTATAGAGACAGGGCAAGCCTTGCGTCCGTGTGTAAGACATTTAGGGTTGTAGGGTATTTGCCGTGCCTGTGGAATTCCCTAGATATAAGGGCTCATAAATTGGATGAACAAGCTGCGGCTTCCCTGGCCGGCCGTTGTAGAGAATTGCAGCGGTTGAGATTCAGGGGCGCCGATACAGCTAGTGTGATTGTAAATCTTGAGGCTAGGAAGCTGAGGGAGTTGAGCGGGGATTTGTGTAGAGAGCTTACGGATGCCACCCTTTCTATGGTGGTTGCCCGCCATGGGGGTTTGGAGAGCCTTCAGCTGGGGCCGGATTATTGCGATAGAATTACGAGTGATGCGATTAGGGTTGTGGCATTGTGTTGCCCCAGGCTGAGGAGGTTGAGGCTGTCTGGGGTTAGGGATGTTGACGGTGAAGCCATCGGTGCACTCGTGAAGTACTGCTCAGAGCTTGAGGAGCTTGGGCTGTTGGATTGTATGAGTATTGATGAAGGAGCGCTGGGAAATGCGGTGTCGTTGAGGTTTTTGTCTGTTGCTGGATCGAGGAATATTAAGTGGAGCACGGTGTTGCAGCTCTGGGGTAAGTTGCCGAGATTGGTTGCTTTAGACGTTTCCCGGACTGATGTAACACCTAGTGCGGCATTTCGGCTGCTTTCGTCGCAGAGTTTGAGGGTACTATGTGCTTTGAACTGTCCTTTGCTAGAAGATAGTCGTGATTATGTTGCGTACAATTCAAAGGCAAAGGTTCTGCTGGCCCGTTTCACTGATGTTCTTATCGGGCTGGATTCAACGAGTCATCTGAATTTGTTTACAAGGGGGTTCAAGAAGCAGGCATTGTCAGTTGGAACTTCAACAAAGGAGGAAATGGTTAAATTTTGGAATGCACAGAACCTGAAAAGTGGGGATAAGAGTCTCATAGAGTTGACTGAATGGCTTGAATGGGTTCTTTCTCATGCATTGCTACGGATTGCAGAGAGTAATGCCCCTGGCTTAGATAGTTTCTGGCTGAAACAGGGTACCCCCATATTATTGAGCTTATTAAGAAGCTCGCAGGAAGAGGTCCAGGAAAGAGCAGCAACCGGCCTTGCGACATTTGTCGTTGTCGATGATGAAAATGCTACGGTTGACCCTTCAAGGGCAGAAGCAGTGATGCGAGGTGGTGGGATTCAGTTCCTGTTGGGAATTGCTAAGTCTTGTTGTGAGGGTGTCCAATCAGAAGCTGCAAAGGTGAAATCTTACATCAATCATTGCCTGAATATATCATAAATTTTTTTTGTTCATATAGCCATTATCTGTTATCTCATTTACTTCTCCAAACTACTGATTGATATGCAAGCTCAGTTCGCTGTATTCAACAAAAATATATAATTGTGTTGCAGGCTATAGCAAACCTGTCTGTGAATGCTGATGTTGCAAAAGCAGTGGCATTAGAAGGTGGAATTGGCATTTTGGCAGCTCTTGCAAGGTCTCCAAACAGATTGGTTGCCGAGGAGGCTGCTGGCGGTCTATGGAATCTATCTGTTGGAGAAGAACACAAGGTTATGATTATCATTTATTCAGTTCTATTGTATATTGTGTAGACTGTAGTGCACAGTTGGTTCGGCTTTGAGGATGGCGATATTGATTTTATTGTTTTTCTTTCAGGGTGCCATTGCTGCAGCAGGTGGTGTGAAGGCACTTGTGGATCTTATTTTTAAGTGGGCTTCTGGTGGGGATGGAGTTTTGGTAATGCATTTCAATATTTCTAACAAATGGTTCTAGCTTCACTTATGGCCTTTAATCATAGATGCACAAAATTATTCAAAAAGAGAGGTATTTGCATTTAACTGTCTTTGTTTGAGGTTGCAGGAACGTGCTGCTGGTGCACTTGCTAACTTGGCAGCTGATGACAAGTGCAGCATGGAGGTTGCATTGGCTGGTGGTGTCCATGCTTTAGTCATGCTTGCTTGTTCATGCAAAGTCGAGGGTGTCCAAGAGCAGGTAACTGAGAATCTTGAATGTTCTTCCATGCATTTGTTTAAATAAACTTAAGTGCTTAGCAGCTGGGAAAATTCCAGTAACATCAACTTAAGAGGGGAGTCGGTAGAATACATACAATTCTCAAGAAAAAATAACGAGATGCTTGTACTAGCTATGAAAAGTCTGGCAAAGAGCATGGAATCCCTTCTCGCACATTCTGTGCTCTTTATCTTTGATCATGCATCAATTATTCAATCCTTGACTTGTTATCACAAACGAAGGAATTTATAATATACCAAAATTCATCTTTTAAGTTATAATAGTCATGTTCTTTCTTTTTTTGGTAAATGACAATGACAGATCCTAAAGCCATCATGTATCATCCTTTTCAATCATTGACTTCGTATCAACAATTGGATACTTCAAGTTGCAAGATATACATTTTTTACAGTCCATATGATTAGAGATTACATTTTTGGAAAAAAATGTGTCGAATTATCTGGATGAGAATAGTGAGCGTGTATTGTAGACCTAGGTTCACTTTAAAGAGTATCATTGAAAAATTGTGATGCTAGTTTGTCAAACATAAGCTAAGAATATATGATTCAGTCCTAAATTATTACATTATTAAATTTTTGTACCCTGTATTTAAAAATTGATAAATGAGCTACCATTTAAAAAAATAATTTTGTAATATAGTTGGTTCATTATCCTAGTTAAAAATTAATAAGTGAACTAACATTATAATCAAGCCTCTAGATTATTGGCTAGCCGTTAGAATCAACATGTTCACATAAAATTAATTATATTGTCATCTAGTTTGTATTTGAATGACATGATGGAAACAAGTTGAAGAATATTATCATTGAAGAACTATGATGCCAGCTTGTCAAACACAAGCCAATAATATATGAAAAATTAATAAATCGGCTACTATTTAAAAAATTAATCCTCTAAAATTAATAAGTAAACTAACATAATAATTAATTCCCTAGATCGTTGGCTAGCTGTTAGAATCAACGTGGCGTTCACATAAAATTAATGATAAGAGTCATCTAGTTTGTATTTGAATGACATTATGAAAACAGGGTGAATAGTAATTTTTTTGATTGATAAAACAAGGGGTTCTATTGGCTAATAATAAATGATAGTGTCAAACTATTACAGTATTGAATTATTGTCCTGTAGTTAAAATTAATAAACAAGTGAATATTTGAAAATTAATGAATGAGCTAATATTTATAAATTAATAAATGAGCTAATATTTAATAAAATAGTCCTCCAAAAATGTTTGTTAGTCACCCTAGGTGAAAATTAGTAAAGTGAACTAACATAATAATTAAGCCTTATATGAAATGATGGAAATAGGTTGAAAAGTTTAATTTTCGATTGATAAAACGAGGGGTTCTATTGGGGCCCTTACCCATCTAGGAAAAAAGAGCAGGGGAATAAAAGGATTACATAAATATCAAACACAACAACAAACAATAAACCCATCTCCAGACCATCTTTGAATGCAAATAGAAGCAGAGTCAACGTAGACCTTTGCTTGGTTTGAGTGGCATACACTTGGAGGAGAGTAGTTTCCCATTCTCCTTTTTTGTGGTTGTTGATGTTAATCCATCCTTGATTAGAGGATCTTGTAGCAAGATTGTCTACGGGAGATTGCGAGGGGGTTCCGAGCCTTGAGGAAACAAAACACTTCTTAATGTTGACTTCTCCAACAAAATTTCAACATCTTGCGTCTGTAGTTGAGAGTAGGGGATGAAAGGCTCACCAAAGTGAGCCTCAGTCATCATCATCTTTGAAAAACCGGAACCATTTGTTTTGGTAGTGTGAGCCTCGGATTAATTGATGAGAAGAGAACAAAAAAGGCAGTCCGACATGTGGGGTGGGATGCTTTTGTCTCATTCTTTGAGTTGGACATAGACGGGGCCACCTCTTTCTTCGGAGCAGCAAACCTGATATCATCAACGAGCATGGGAGCAGGTACAAAAGCAGGCACAGCATGGGCCTCCTCAGGTGCAGTTAAACCCAGTTCTTCCTCCAAGCCATTAGAGGCTGCTTCCACCAAATGGTGGCAGACATTTAAACTCTGCCACCAAGTGGGTGGAGGCTTTCTTCCTCTTTTCCATTTTTCCCTGAAGGGCTTTGAAGAAATACAAGTCCTTGGCATCAATCTGTTAGGGCAAGGTGCAACCAAATGCCCATGAGAAAAACACACTTTGCATCTAAAGGCCACATGATCGTAATCTAGCTTTTGCCACCAAACTGGACCCTCAAACATGAGCTAGATCTCTTCGGACAAACCTTTCACAAAGTCCACTTCAAGGTTGTGATATGCCTTAGAGCAGTTACCTTAGAGCAAAATGGAAAATTCCTTGAAGCATCCTCAATGGAATGGAAACTAGAGTCACTCCAAATTTGCAAGGGAAAATTTGTGAACCTCGCCCATGCTAGAGTAGAAGAAAACAATATCAGAAGAGGGGTTGGAGGGAAACCAAGGTTTCATACGCAAAGTGGCTATGCCTCAACTATGTCTCTGATTGGAGAATGAGGTCCCAGTGACCAGCTGTGTCACATTCAACAATGGAAAAAACCCAATCACAATCATAAAGATAACTCTCTTGTGATAGCAAGGGTTTCCAAGAGGTTGAGACCATAGTCACCTAAGTCTGAGGGATGAGTGTCCAGGATTTTTGGGACGTCAAAAAATTTCCCTGACTTTTTGGACAATGGGGGGGATGGCCATATTTGAAAATTAAAATATTTAATTTTTTTTAGTAAAATTTATGGGTTTAAAACTTTCAACTTAGATAAATGTTTGTTTAGGTATTGTCTGGGTTACAGTTCAATGTTTTTGGTGGGGAAAAGAACTTTTTACGGTAAAAGTGTTAGCTTTTTTTTTCTAAAAAATAAAAAAATAAAAAAGATAATTTGAGACGCCCCCTTCAAGTTCCCAAATCCTCGAAACGTTTGGGACATTACCAAAATCTAGCCTCATCCTCAACAAACATTTCTCCTCACTACTGAATTCAGATGCACAACAAACTTTTCTCCTCACTAGCCTCATCCTCAACGGCGCTTTGTCTTCAATCCATCGTCGCTGCTTCTGCCAGATCTCAGTCATATTCAAAGCTTCTCGAATGGTGTTTGCGTCAGCACTAATGCTCAGTCCCGCTTCCAAAACTGTGAGTGCATGAAAGACAATTTAAAAAAACTGTGGAACACATTAACAAAAAAGCTGTGGTTTTGTTTTTTAAATAGTGGTATAGTATTTAATTTATTCTTATATAGAGTTTTTTTAGATTTACTTGGTTTTATGTTTTAATTTTGTGATTTGTGTTTTTTAATAGTTTTAGTTTTTTCTTTTTTTTTTTGGTATTTACTTTTTAGTTAATAGTTTTAATTTTTTTTTAAAGTGTCAATAATTAGTTTATTCTTGAGGCTTAATGGTGTTGTTTGTAAGTCATGTAAAAGTATAGTCAAATGGTTCAAAAATAAAATGTCATAATATGGTTATCAAAAAGTCTAGTTATTATTGTTGTGGTAATAGTTATTTTGTGCATAAATTTGTCCCGTCAATCCAAATAATTAAGTCATCAAACATAAGTATCATTTTGTTTAGGACCTCATTTTCAAATAAAAATACATCATTTATGTCATTATCAGTCAAATTTTTTCTAGTCAAGTATTGTCATTTTGAAAGTCGCGTTGTCAAAATAAATTTTTTTTTTGCCTCATGGACGAATTCTTCGTATTACCCGACGTCCTATGAAAAATAAAGTGTTTCACATTGTGGGAGGGAAGAAAACAATAATCACAATGTGGAAACAATGCTTCAAGTCCCAATCCGCCGATTAAGCAACACACATATTGGAGGTCGAAGGCAACAGAGGAAGGAGGGTGATCAATGCCTCTTGTCAGTCGCCGACGATGGGGCCACATTCTGATTTGGTGGTACCTTTTTATATTATTTCAGTTGTTTGCTTTGAGTGGTATGTGCATAAATAAAACAAGGTATTCATTCCCTACTTAAGTTTGAAATGAGGAGAACGTGTATTATGGATGCTGAGAATAGTTGTATAGGAGGGCAAATGACTGCGGAGATCCTCTGACATTTTTTTTCTATTTTGTAGGAGTTATTACAAGAATTAAATTGGAGTTAGTCTGCTAGGAATGATCTAAACAAACCATCTTGAACGGAAAAGTAAATGAAACAAATTGATATATGATACACAATGAACAACATTAATAACAACAACATTAGATTTCTTCCATTGCTTCCTTACAGTTACAATATTACAATACTTTCCTCGTGACAAAAAACCATCAAAACACACCTATCACAACAGACTCCATCCATCAACTATTTGTCTGTATCGAAAGCCAAATAAAATAAGTGGTAGCATGCAGTTTTTTATTGTTGAGTCTGCCACTTCCCGTGGGACATATTTGTTTGATTTTGATGTTCTTTGTTACACAAGCCACCACCGAGTCCCACATGGTTGATCTAAATTTCCAATGTACAAGTTGAAATAGACTAAACTACTCAATACATACACTGATCCATTCATCTCAACGACAAAACAATGGTTTAGTAGTTATTGATCCAAGTTAGATTCTTGTTAGTTAATGTTCCTTTTGTTGTTTTACTTTTGCCCTATTCCATTTATCTTTTATATGACTCTCAACACTTTCTTGCTTGCATTGTTCCTTTCGACATTGTTTTTTTTCTTCAGTTGGTCTCATTGCACCCTCATCACATGTATAATGAGACGAATTGTATAATTTTGGAAAATATATGTGTATTGACCTAGAATTCACATTTTTCTTAGATATTGTTCAAAACTCCTTTATAGGAATGTATTCAAAATTTGAACTCACGCATGAGGGATGTTAAACATGTAAATGCAAGACAAGGATACCCGACTCAGTTCCAAACAACTTCCTCAACATTTCTAAGACGTGACATTTAAACACATCCAATCTACTTTTTTTGTAACAATTCTTGTCTTCTACATTCTTTTCAATGCATCGGTCTTCAAGTGTCCCCATTGCAACATACAAAACAAAATTGTGGTAACAAATTTGTTACACACACACCATCACATCAAAAAGATTTTTCAAACTAGTTATAGATTGACATCCCTTCTTGTGTAGTTTGCAATCCGTGCAATTGCGAGTTTTATAAAGATTATCAAGGAGGGAAGATCATCATATCATTTGTGTTCTATGTAGGATCCCACTTGTGATGTTGACTATTAGGCATCAAAGATTGGAATCTTTAGAAATGAGAAAATCTTTATTTAAAAAGTTTTGTTCCTTTTCATTATCATTACATGGAGTGGTGCTCCTTCATGATTTGTCACTTGTTACACATTTATCATTGCAGATTTATTAAGGTTCATAACAAAAACTTCTTATGTGCTTGGTGTTTTATATGGTTTCACACAAATAGTAGAAAAATAAGAACTACTAGAAACAAAAGGAAGTAATTGGCAAAAGATTGTGTTTTACACGCTTCATTAGTGTTGCTAAATGGATCGTACAAAGACGAGGATGAGTGCTTGCTGCAAAAGGTCAAGCACACACTCACTTAAAAACTAAGCATGCAAAGACACCTTAGATAGTTGACTACACCTATAATTGAGAATGTTTCACGTGGACCCACCAAGTGGAAGGGGAAGATAATTACAAGGACAATGATAATTACAAGGACAATGATATTTACATGAGAGAAGAGCACTACAAGGAGTGAGGCTCATCACTTCAAACTTGGGTAGAGGAAGTTGTTCCCATTTAGATAGGAATTAAGGAAAATTCTCCATAAAAGACGACTTTGAGCATTTGGGGAGTGTTGGCAAAAGTGACTTTGCATCTGACCAATTAATTAGTTGTTTACTAATTGCTTCTTTCAATTGGTGCATGTCCAAAGTTCCAAACATTAAGCAATGTATCTTTGGTTAATGGTTATTGAAACTATGGAGTGGTATAACATTTGGATGAGTAACTGAAAGCTCCTTCAAGTGGGATGACTCATACAACTTGAGGTAGCTCACATTGACAACATCATTGATTCTAAGCCGAGTTAGAAGATCTAAGCGAAAAATATTGGCTCATATTGCTTGGAGGATAGTTTAAGGTCCATATCTAATGGAGGTTTAGCTTGTGATTATGTTTTTTTACAAAACCTTATCTTATCCAATTAAAGCCAAAGATGTCCACCAACTTGGAAAGAATGAGGTATAACTAATGATGGTCGGGGTGCCTTCAATTTGTGAAGTTTGGCCATCATGCACAAAAGAAGCAACTTTATCGTGCTCCTTGTGTGGCTACATATCTTAGATGTGCAATTGAAATCTGATATGACGCGAAAGGTTTGAATCCTTGATCCACTTTGAAAGGAGAATGGGCAATAGAGATACATGTAGCATGTCTGAGGTCTTGGAGTCAAATGGTTACACATTATAGCTTTCCATTTAACATAAGGTCTTTTGCCACTTCATGTTAGAGTTTGAAGTTTCAAAAGAAGTTTCCAAGCATTCTAGCATATATGCAAAAATGTTAGTATCCTCACCAATAGCAAGGATAGTCATTTACAAAATGGCTTAAAATCTTGCCCAAATATTAAACTCGGAAGTGATATATACTTTATACTTCCTTGGGCTAACTTGTGGGCAAGCAAATGTTCTAAAGTCATTGAAAAGAGCAAGAGCTAATGAGCATCCCTATAAAATAGACTTGAACAACTAAATTTCCTTGATTGTCAACCATTAATGGTTAAACAAGTATTAGGGGTTCACTTAGTATAAAAGCTTCAAAACACTTGTGATCAAGGCCTTAAAAAATCCCCCTACTTTTGAAATTTACCACCTCCTCTTCTTATTTGTTAAACCCCCTAGAGGTAAAACCATGTATAATTTTTAACATCCCTTTGAAAATTGTAACAATTATTAAAACCCCTTGATAGACTTACCATATTTAACAAATTTGTGTATTCAATGAATAGATGGCGAATCAAAGAACGATATGCATTGAAAGATGGCTAAACCAAAAAAGCCTATATATTTGTATCGTATAAAAAACAAACATAGATGATAAAGCTACCGGTTCAACAAGATGATTACCATAAGGTCAAACAAATAGTAGAGAAACACAACCATTGCTTTTTGTATTGAAGGCCAATGGTGACAATGAAAATTTACTCTAATAGGGCAGATTTTTTGAGGATAACCAAATCCCATTTTCTATGTTGGAAACTCATTTTTAAGCATCAAAATAACCACCCATGAGAAATAAAATTCCAAAATTGAAAAAAGAGAATACAAAACTTAATCCAATAAAATTTTCTTCGTCAAAAATGAAAATTTGTTTCCCTTATTGGACTCAATTGGTGAGGATTCATAAGAGTAAATGAATATCTTTTCTTGTGTAAAATCTAAAATGAAGATTATAAAATAAACATATCACCACTTTAAGTTAAAAAACTTGAGATTGAAAACATGGAGGGGAAATTGATTTGAGGGATGGATTAAGTTCATATTTATATATTGAATCAAAATAAAACGGAGATGGGTATGACGTATTTGCCAGAGAAAGGTACAATCTTCCTCCTGAGCAGAAAGGTAACAATCTTCCTCCTGAGCTTCCATCTCAAGGTTTTGTTCCTCTCATGTTCTAGCACCCATAAAAATCCACATCCCTAGATTGAAAGGCCATTGTATTACCCAAAATTCGGTCTTGAGGGAAGAGGTAACATTCTTTGACATTTAATTCAACATTATTCCATTTACACATTTATTGACTAAACCTAAATACATCATGTTCAATCTCACACTCTTAGTCCACTAGGTCATGACTTGTTCTTTAACTTTAGCACCTCTAAAATGAATGCACTTTATATACAACCCATCTTTAGATTCTTGATGATCCTTCTCATTTCTTAGATTGAATTTCATCCTAATCCTAGACGGGCTCACGGGCCCACGGTAGGCTTGATTGATGATTCTATCCCATGGCCAACGAACTTATCTATTATACTTGCAATGGTCATATTTTCAAATGTGCAAGTTATCTTTGTTGGCATAGGGTTGATGAAGATATTTTGATTTGATAAACAAATACGAGAGAAGCAAATACTTCACAGAATCTTTGAAATAAACAAAAAATAGAGAAATGACACACAAAATAACTCAGTACACAAGATACATCTTGGGAAATCCTTTCGGGAAAATCCCCAATGCAGTAACTTATCTCCTTATTGTATTATCTCAACCATTTTACCATACAATAATGTACTGTCTCCTTATTGTATTATCTCAGTACACAAGATACATCTTGGGAAATCCTTTCGGGAAAATTCCCAATGCAGTAACTTATCTCCTTATTGTATTATCTCAACCATTTTACCATACAATAATGTACTTCCTCATTTCTTCTCTATCCTACTACATGTATAACTATATGTAAGCACATTAGTAAGTAACCATCATAGCGATATTACAATATAATGGGTACCAAAACCATGGACCGAAAGTTCAACCCATAACAGTTCCCAAAAACACCATAAACATGAGTTATCTAACCACCTGTAATAACATAGGTTAAAATTACCTATACGGGCCCGAAATCCTATAAAGGGGACCCCAAAATTTTATCTCTGGGGCCATCCCCCAAACCCCTGATTGGGGGGACGCTGCCTCGATAAACCCTCTTGTTGGGGTAATGGCTCGAACATCATAGACCATGCCAAACTTTACAACTTAAAAGAGTGTAACACATGTAGAATATACAAACACATTTCCAACATTCTCCCCCTTGTTGAATATGTTCCATAGGGAGTGCCAAGGCCATATAGTCAACAACTTAGGGCAGTCATGCTCATTGATTTTTTGCACTAAGAAAATTTCTTAGTACTTATAACCTTTATCAAAGAATCAACAACATTATCTTCTATCTCCACCTTCTCTAGTAATATCTTCTTCTCCTCCACCATTTCTCTTACAAAATGGTTTTGAAGTTCAATGTGTTTTGTTCTAGAATGATACTCAGTGTTCCTTGCTAGAAAAATTGCACATTGACTGTCACAATCGATCCTTACAACATTTTGAGTGAACCCAACAGTGGAAATAAGCCTTTGAAGCCAATTACTTCCTTTCTTGCATAAGTATCTACCATGTACTTAGCCTCTTTGGTGGATATCGCAACACTTGCCTAACATTTACTTATCCAACTTACACCTCCACCGAATAAGTTGAAAATATACTCACCGATAGATCTTTACATATCCATATCTCCACCCCAATGTAAATCTACAAAGCCATGTAGATTCAATGTCTTGCTTTGACGATGATGTCCTTGATAGCATTTGCATAATCAGGTGTCTCATGCAGATACATGAAGATTCTCTTTACTATAATGCAATGTTCCTTTCTAGGATTTGACATGAATCTCTTAACCACTCCCATTGCATGAGCAATATCAGGTCTTGTATAGACCATTGTATACATCAAACTACGAACAACACTAGCATACGACACCTAAGGCGTCCTCAATTTTTTCTTAAGTTTTATGACATCATTCAACAAATAATTTTTGACCAATAGCAAAGGGAATACTTACAGGTCTACTTTCTTGCATTTAAGACCTTTGCAATACAATTTCAATGTACTTCTTTTGATTTAACCACAGTTTTGTGTTTATATGATCTCTCTTAATTTCCACACTCAATTCTGCAACACCTAGATCATATCAAATTGAGATGAGACCTGAGACTTGACTGATAATTTCCGTATTTACCAATGAACATGTCATCTACAGACAATGCAATGATAACCAAAATTTCCCCGTCTTGTTTAAAATAAACACAAGGATCAACTTTGCTTCTTCCAAGTCCAAGTCCCAACACATACCTGTCAAATTTCTGGTTACACATTCTTGGTGATTGCTTCAAGCCATAGAGAGACTTATTCAACCTACACACTAGATCTTCCTTTTCTCTAACCTTGAAGCTTTCTAGTTGCTTCATGTATATTTCCTCCACAAGCTCACCATGCAAAAAAACTGTCTTAACATCCATTTGTTCTATTTCTAGGTCAAAAGCAACAACAATAGCTAGAAGAAATCTAATAGAATATAACTTAGCAACATGAGAAAAAATCTCACTAAAATCAAGTCACTCATCCTATAAGAATCCTTTTGCTACCAAACGAGCTTTATATTTCTCCATTTCCCCTCCTGCGTTGTACTTTTTAAATACTCATTTACAACCAATATATTTTCTTCCAGTAGATAATTTTACTAAGTCCCATGTATGATTCTATTTTAAGGACTACATTTCTTCATTCATAGCCTCCTTTACAGTCTTTGGTTTCTTTTGATCCGAAAGCCTCCTTTATAGTCTTTGGATTAGTTACAGTCTTTGGATCATCATCAGTAACAAACAAAATTGGTAAAAGAAATGTAAAATAGAAATCAGGATGGCTATACCTATTAGGTTCCCTTCTTATGCAATTTGATCATCTCAAGACTGAAGTTTTTGGTTTTGCATCTTTTGGTTCTTCTGCTTCATTTGAATCTTCGTCTTGCAACTCTCTCTCTTGTTCATCTTCCCTAGTTGCATCAAACTCATACACAAATTTGCCCTTTTAGTTCAACATAAAAGTGTTCATTATCATCCTTTAGTTTTGCTTCTTGCCTAGGAATCCATGTAACTCCTGTGAAGATTAAATTACGACTATAAACAACCTTCTATTTTTCTAGATTTCATAGTTTGTCTTTTTGTAGCCCTAGAGTATCCAATAAATATGCATCTAATGAATTTATTTTCTAACTTTGTTCTTTTCTCTTTTAGGATATACAGATTAGCAATACAACCAAATACCCTTAAATGTTGAATATAGGGTTTCTTACCAGTCCATGCCTCCTTTGGAGTTTTATCTTTAAGGGTAGATTTGGGCGATCTTTTGATCAAGTAACAAGCAATTATCACTATTTTTGCCTAGAATTTCCTGTCTAAACCTGCACCACTGAGCATTCTCCTATCCTTATCCAACAGAGTTTTGTTCATTCTTTTTGCAACTCTGTTCTGCTCTGGCATATATGGAGTTGTCTTTTTCCTTTCTATTCTACACTGTTTACATAACTGCTCAAAGGCATCAAAGCAATATCCCCTGCCATTATCACTTCTCAAAACCTTTATCTTCTTTTCTGTTTGATTTTTTACAAGACCCTTAAACTCTTTGAACTTATTAAAAACCTCAAAGTTGTTTCACATGAAATATACCCAAGTGTTCCTTGAGAAATCATGTATAAACATAACACAACAAAGCTTTTTCTAGTGATGGAATTTTCACAGTTCCCAACACATCACTATGTATTAAATGTAGAATCCCTATTGATCTTCTAGCACAACGAGGAAATTTTATCCTAGTTTGCTTTCCAAACACAATGCTCACAAATAATTAAAATCTAAAGGACAATTAAAATTCTTAAAACCATAGCTTTGGTTTTTAATCGATGACGATTGATTGCTTTAAGCCATGTTCGCATAGATTGCAGTACATTCTAATTTTTATGGTTGTGATTAACCTTTTTAGCCCTAAAATATAATTCAAATTTAATTCCAATCATACTCAACTTTGATCAATCCTCCCTTTTGAATCTTGTTCCTATATCCTTGTTTTGTAATTTATATATAAGTGGCTAAACCATGCCGGAAAATAGGAGGTAACATATTGTATAAGGAAATCGTAAGCGTGAATTAAGGAAAATGAAAAAATTTTGGGGTAATGGGCCAATGCATATGTTGACCCGATTCCAAATAAAAAACTGCTAGTTTTAGCTACACGGTGAATATTAGGCACTAAAAATGACCCATGTATCAATTTCAAGGTTCTTATCATGGATTTTTCACATAATGCATCTGTTACTGTTTCAATTACATTCTCTACTATTTCACATTGATAATGGCTAATGGAATCAATTTAGTTGCACTATTTTGGCAAGCTTGAATAATTAGTTCCCGTCAAAAAACAACAGGCCCCAAACCCTATTGTATGGACAAGATATTACTATTTTTCGATTGACTTCTCCAGAAAAAAAAAAGAAAAAAAACTATGTGAAGTGGCAATATAAATGGAAGTTCAAACTTATGGATGAAATTGTCAGTTGTGACAGTTACATGGATGTCAAATTTATGGTACCAAAAAATAAAAGTGAACAAGCTTACTCCATTACAACCTTAGATCCTTGTTGTGTAGTAACCCCTCCCACCGGAGGCCGTAACTACGGCCTAGTTTTGACCATCATGATTCCATTGCCACTAAATGAGTAAATTATTGTACTACATTTGCTGAAGTTGCCCCCTAGAGAGTGCTACTTAGTCCATGCCTATACTCATTGCTTGCTAGTATGCTATTCATAGTTGCTAGACTAACCTCGATATATGATCTAGGTTAATTTCATTACATGAAAAACTCTTATAAAATGATGAAGTGACTTGCGGGTTGGAAAGACTCAGTACCATTGTTGGACAGCTCTGATCTGCTTTTTGGCAGCCTCGCGCATTCATTTACATGCAAACTTGCAAGGCGTGTATAATACAAGACAATAGAGCATGCATTGCTATAGGTTAGCCCTAGCATGTGGTTACTTACTTCGTCACTATTGTCAAGCTTGTGGTGCTATTAGAATCAGCATCAAATCTTTACTAAGTGCTATTATAATCAGCAACAACCAAAGTACTTCTCTTTGTTCATGGATGTATATGTTCCAAGGTGGGTAATTTCTTCACTCAATCATTGAGTTAGACTATTATAAGCTCATCAAGGTAAACACCCATCTCATTTTCTTTGTTAAAGATATGCAGGTGATTAGTATATGTATATATTCCCTAGTACCTCTATACATAAACATTGCATAGAGTTGTTTAAAATGTTGTGCTTCTAAGTTGTCACATCATTGGACTTTGGCTTGAAATTACTTCAGCACAACCACCTCAGCATTGTTTTGGTTGTAGACTTGGTTACGTATTGGATCGACCATTGTGACCATTCAACATTCTTCACCTAATGCAAAAGGCAACCAAAGTCATTAAATGAGAAGTAATGTTAGCATTATCAACAGCATGATCCCGACAAACTCATGAGTTATGTCTAGTTCGAGCAACAATAGCACAAATGGTGCATTCAAAACAATGATATGTTTACAATATACTGATCATTCAGATAATAGATCTAGGGTCGTCATGTCCTCAACATTATAGAAGTGTATAATTGAGGGTAATCCGGCACCCAAAGAACTGTGATGCAAAACCTACCATAGAGATCTTGGTAAATGGTCCCTTCTACCCAAAATCCACACTTGCAGAAATATAAAATCACACTTGAAGGAATTAGAAACACGCTTGTCAAAGAATTGAAAATCACACTTTGCATAACAAGTTAACTTCACACTTGCAGGTTCATATAGGAAACTATAAATAATTGCCTCGTCTGTGTCCTTGCAGAATTGAAACTAGAACAAATCCAACTCTCGTGTAGGATAATCCAATATCAAAGTTCATACGCTAAACGAAGTTGTTTGAGAACATGAAGATAACATAAAAATGCTAACAGGAGTATGCTACATGAAACTACATACTTGATCCATGGCTTCCTATGGATGTGCATTATGCCATGCTTCATTCTTAGGAAGAGCATTTGTTAAGTGGGCAACAACTATTCCTCCAGCAGACACCCTGTAGTCTCTGGCATTGATAAGATAAATGACAATGTCACTTTCCAAATGATATTTGGACTGTTAAGGGGGAAGGGAATCATCTGCTTACTTCTAGATCCAATCGTGATGGCAAGTAATACATCTTTATCAACTAAGATTACAATCTATTAAAAAAACATTAATCTTCACAAAATATGGAGAGAGCTTATCTTACTCTAACCAACAATCCGACTCTCATATTTTTATTGTTAAGAATCAAAATGAATATTGATTTTGCATTAGTATTTTCTGCCCAATAATAAAACATTCACTATAAGTCCACATCAATAGAATAACGGTCTAAATATAGATCAGCAGGACCACCCTTGTAATTATGCTTCATCTCTGTAATCTCTTAGTATTCATGTTCATAGCTCTAATATCCCACTCTGCCAGCTCATGAAGATCAACTTTGAAGCAATCCCAAAGAGTACTGCCTCGACGTTAAAAATCCAAAGAAGACTTCGAAGTTTCAAACCACTTGTTTAGGTGATATCTTTCATGTGCAATTTCAAGGACCACTTGCTTGAATCAAACTTTTCAATGTGCATCCGAAGCGAATTCCATGATACTTTTTTGAAGCGAGCATTGATATAGTATACTTGGTATGCGAGCGGAGACAGAACACTCTACAGCTAGTGAAGTAACCTCGTAGCTAATGTCATGATGAAATAACAATCTCTGGAGATGATATGAGATATTTTGAAGATCTTCCAAGGCTGGTTGTAGCTGGTGCGTAGTGCTCAAAATACCTGTTCACAATTATAACAAAGTATGAACTGCATATGCACAAATTGCCATCTTTTTCTCAATAATCTTTAGAAATAGCTAACAGAAAGGTAACAGTGAATTCTAAAGAAATAACCATGATATATACTCTCTATTTCATCTTAATTGATCTCTTTACTTTTTAAACTTACACTTAGATTCCACATGTTTTTTTGCAGGGTAAAAGAATATTACTAAGTAGCCGATACGTTGTATGGATATGGGCCATTTTTGGGCTACATTAGGTACTTCCAATATGCGGAAACGGCAAAAGAACTTTAAATTCCTGGGCTCTGGATACGGCGTAGGATACCAGCATGTGAGCAAAAAATATATAAAAAGTATCAAAAAATACTCATAAAGTTTCAGCCTTCTAAATAAGAATTAACCACATGAGATTCATTCTCATATGAAAAACTCAAACAAGCTTAACATAGGCTGCACGTGAACAATCTACTCAGTTGAACAACACGAGTTTGAGAATATATACGCTCCTACTAACCTTCCTTGCTTAGTTTTAGTTTCGCAAAATAGATAAAAAACAGATTATAAGCATTTATCTCATACATGTTATTTTTATCCATGTTTATGATGGCTTGTACTTGGTACCTGCCCTGTAGAATCAATGGTGCTGCATAGTAACTGTCAAGGTTTCAAGAACTGTAATGATTTATAAACTCTTATTTTTATCCATGTTTATATAGCTTCTGTAGTAATAATATGCTTGAAAGCCCTGTAATTTCCGTGCTGTAATGATTTATTAAGGTTTAAAATATACCTGATCTGTAGAATAATCGAGTGCTGTGAAAACATGATAATTTAGTATAAGCATCTAGGGATATATTCAAAGTTTAAAATCATGACCTTCAAAATGTAGAATAATGGTGCTGTGAAAACTGTAATTTCCTATAAAATAAATGTATTAAATTTGCTCTATACGCGCTCTGTAGAATCCCCAATGAGTGCATGTGAAAACTGTAATTTCTGATTGTAATGAAGTATTAAAACATTTAAAACTCAATCACCCCAAAAGGGCAGCCAACTCCATAGTTTGATAGAAAAATTTGTTTGGACTATTGAGCGGAAACTTTGGTGGAGGCTTCGTGTCGACATAGCATGGCCTCTCCCAAGCCGCTCCCGCTCATCAACAACGTACCGTACCCCACTCCAGGGGGTCTAGGGGTGAACGTACTCGGCTACTTAGGACACTAATTCTGAACTTAAATTTTTCGCAGTTACACTAGGTCTCAGGGACGGGGGGGCTCAGGGCAGACAGGGATACTCTACAAGCTCGGGGTAATCCATGAGATTGAGCGAAGATGTTACGCCTGTAATGACTCCTTTCCAGGAACAGCGAGAGTACAGTTGTTAAAATAAGTATATAAAAATTAATCATTTAAATTGACGAGCTTATTGAATCATAACAGTTAAATTCCTTTCAATGGGAAAGCGACGTATGATTAAAATTGTTCACAACCACCCATCGATTAAGCAAATATACCGGTGAGCTTCACATTTCACTCTCTTTATCATAACTACCAGAATACAGTTATAAGTATCTCAAGTTGTAAACCTATTTTTATTACTAGCAAGTGTCTCTTCCACTCATTAATCAAGCCCTTCATCAAGAAAGTAGTCACGTTTCCCTCATATTCACACATTCAAATAGTACCACATATAAGGATCTTAATGCTTATAAATTCTATTGCCAAAAAGTGGAGGAGAGTATATTCCAGATACAGTAGGCGTGGGATGGAAGAGTGGGACTCAATGACCTAAAACCAAAAATAGTAGTCTACTCATTGCACATAGGCTATAGGTTCGAAATCGTGAGTTCAACTACACGAAACTAATGCAAATGCATAGCTGAACTGGTTTAGTGCCAACCTCAATATCCTATACAAAAATCCATGAAAGTATCAAGCATAGCACTTTATACAATCACGAGCGGTGATGCAATCCCATTTGACAATTACATTCGCTCAGCACCATATATAGGCATTAGATTTCATATATATATATATATATATATATATATATAGATATGCAAAGCAAAAATGCCAATCTAACTTAGGAAACTAGCAAGGGAAGCATTCGTATGTGAACAAGATTAAAGGCACTGATCCATGCCTAAGATATTTTGTTAGAAGAAGCAAACAAAGGAGCTAGACAGCCTAGAAATGCCCTAGAGGGTCCCGTACCAGCTGGAAATTTAGAAATGCCCTAGAGGGTCCCGTACCAGCCTACGTACCAGGTACTGGTACGGGGTATGGTACGCTGTGGGTACGGCTGGAAACGTACCCACAGGGACAGGGTACGGTCCGGGTACAGCAAACCGTACCCTGTCCCTGTGGGTACATTTCCAGCCATACCTGTCCAAATAAAAACTTGCCAAAGACAGCGTTTCTTTCCTTTTTTGGATTTTCGGTGGCAAGTATGGAATTCTTTGCCTTTTTTGGAAAGGGTCCGGGAAGATGTAGCAGCAAAAACTTGCATGTGCCATAACTTTCATTCTGTGACTCCGTTTCAAGTGTCGTTTTCTCTAAAAGTGTATATTTTCTCGAGCTCTACGCATTGATGGCAATATTTTTCTTATTTTCATAAAATTCATTTTTGCACCTTTTTGGACCAAGCAACTTCTTGCAATCTTCTGAAAGAACCATGAGCTTTGATCGCCTGTAGACAAATTTGTATATAACTGTACATTATTATGCGAGTATTCCGACTATGTTAATAGTATAACTTGTACAGTTTACTATACATTGTATACATTTCATATAACATACATGTGGTTTATATTTTATACATTCCTATTTAGACAGGTTGAGACTATATATATTTTTTAATTTTTATATAGTTTTTGTACTGCCGTATCCTACGCCGTATCCGGGGTCAAAAAAAAATTTGCCGTTTCCGCGTATCGGATACCCCGCTCCCGCTCCCGTATCCAAAACGTTTCGGTAACTTAGTATTTCTTTGATAATGATTTAACATTTAACATCAGTTATCCTTGATAACGATTTAACATTTAACATCATTTCTTCATTTGTACATGCAACTGTATGAGATATGCAATTATATTACACATAGTACTCTTGTATGCTGATGACATTCCATTAGCTTTCATAAATAACTGTCAACAGACAAGGGACACATTTTGAGACCTATGTATCTTGATAGTTAGCTAAAGCTTTTACTATATTCATGCCATATAGATACTACTTAAATAGGAATCGGTATTCACTAACATGACAAAATCTTCAAATAAAGACATCATTTCATTATCCTCTATGAGACGAAGACAAATTATAATAATAATTGAGTACTCCATGATGTCAACAAATAGTGTATACTCATTATTTATCCTTTAACAATTATATAATAAAAAATGCAGATCCTCGTCATATCAGTCAAGAATACTTACAGGTCTGGTAGTGTAATTGGAGCAAGAAACCACTTGTCAGCTTCGACGAATTTTAGACGACATTTTCAAACTCGGCCGATTTCGACAGAACTTTCAACTACTTTATCCATCCATGACTTAGCAATTAACTCAACAGCCTGAAGTAGAAGATACAATAGTTCACAAATTTCAAGTCCAAAAGATTCCTTGAAGTCGATTAGAGCTAAGCACAGAATGCAGTATATTCTAATTCATCTTCATCTACATTTATAAAGCATTTCAAAGTTCTACCTATTGCAAGTAATACAGTACAAGTATGGAGGTGATGTACAATGCCTGAGATCACATATGGCCTAATCAACAAGTATACCCCACAACTCAAACAATTGTAAAATTACAAAGAATGCCACATGGGTAAATTAGAATCAATCTGTTACCACCAATTTATGTCACAGCTTAGCATGCGACCATTGTAAAAGCATATTACTTGGCATCCACATCCATCTCTACAATGTAATTCTATTGTCCTGCAATTGAACTGGCATGGATTCGTATCACAGGGGTTACAATGTATCCACTTTGCAACAAGTAATTTACCAAATAAAGTTGCATCAAACGAAACTAACATGATATCACTTCTTCACTTTAAACATTCTTTCTTCCCAGCATGAAATAGGGTTACCTAAAAGGTGGCTGATAATACTGTTGGTGCAAAGCCTACCACAATGAAAATGGCAGAAGATCACACAGCAGAGAAATAGCCTTTTCATGTAGCACATTAAAAGATACAGGCCATTAAACCCCTGGATGCATTGCTACACGAAGTAATAGAAAGGAAAAATAAGCAAGTGAAAAGGATTCCAAGAATTGCATAAGTGCTTGGTAACAGCCACTGAGGGTATGAGCTTGCACCATCATGAAAGGCCCCTCGATATCACTTTGCGGCTGAATCGAGTGGTGCCATACTCTCGCCCTATCGGCCACCTATCAATTCTTAACAGTGGTCAAGATGGTTTTCACTCATTCTTCCTTCTGCAGTCAAAGCCGGTTGCCATATATAGGGTTGTTGGCCTATAGATCTAGGGATGCCTCGATTCTTCTGTGAGCCTACCCAATTGCATAAATGCTCGTTACCGTATATTCATATAGGGGGCATGACCCTATATCATGAGTACAAGTCCCCCCGTCTAGATTTTAGGGGTCATCCATCATATGATATATCAAAGGGAACACTCATAACTAACTAACAATATATAGACATAGCCACCCCCCATAGACAGTATAGGGTTACATCTACATACGGACATTGAGTCCCCCATATATAGATTAGGACCCCATATCCCATCTATAGAGACTTTAAGCGCCATAGAAATAGAAAAGTGCCCTCTCAGACATCGAGCCCCTATGATACAAAATCTACAATTTCCCACAACATCTTACCTTAGATATCAAAAAGGTGCTAATGATCAAGAGGTGGAATAATTTCAGTTTTTAGCCATTTTGATACAGGGTCCCACACTTTAAGACCCTTAGATAATTACCGTCGTGGTTAACCAGTTTCACTCTGGCATTTTGTAATTATTACACAATGCTTAAATAATGGCAAAGCGTGAAGTAGAACCTTGTCCAAGCTGTAGCACATTGATCAAACTAATGAATCTACGAGTGATTTTGGTCCTTTATCAAATTTCACATCAATTACGAGTTCTAAATAAATTTTATCCTAGTTTGATCAGGGGCCCAAATTAGGTGCTAAGTCACAATTGCCTACCTTACTATTATTTGGAATGGGATACACCATAGTTCAAGTCATACTCGTATTACGGAAAATATTCGGCATACCCAAATGAAATTGACTCGACATAAGAACTCGGTAGCACTCGGTGAATCCATTCGACAATACTCAGGCAAGTTAAAAAATATGCAAATTTCTTTTTAAAGCATTAAATTTATGCAAAATATAGCTACAACCAGGTATCAAATGAGTCTGTAAAATTTTGGGTTAGTGTTATGCTATTAAAGTTGAAAACTAGAATACAAGGCAAATAATCACATCATTATGCAAATACAACAGCCAGCTGATAAGTGTTATGAATCTTATGATGATTGTCATTACTCGTTAAAAATTTAATCCTCCGATGTAGAAGTCATGTATGCTTACAGACTAAATGGTTTATCTATATTCTGCATTAAATTCTAATCCTGTGTGATCATCCACAATGGACGTATGTATCATTGCCAAGTAAATATTAACTTCATCAAATAGTAAACATGCTTTGAACACAAAACAAAAAATTATTTCTCACAACAGTGACTATGATCTCATCAAGTGGTTAATTTTTTGCTAACAATTAGCCACAATATCCCTTGTTAACTGATATCTGTAAGTAAGAAATATCTCATTACTACCAATGGTAGTTTTACTTTTCAAAAATATGAGAGAGGATAATCAAAGAATTAGTTAACTGTGTACAAAACTCACACAGTCCTGATCTGATGCTTCCACTAGAAAATGTGGTGTCATGAAGCATTCAAAGTATGATTGGCAGTTTGTTCACTATGTTCTTACAGATTCTTAGCTGATAGAGACTTAAGATAAACCCAAACATAGACCTTAAAGTAGGTCATTTTGTTAAATGCCCCAACCATTTTGTAAGTTTTTGGGCCATTAATTCGACATAAGGTTTGGCAAATATTCGTGAATATTCAAGGACCCCATAAAAGGGATATGACATGTTGTCATTGTAGAATTCCTATTGGTGCCAAATTCGATCAGATTTGATGGCGAATATTCGTGACGATATTCACGAATATTTGCAGTTATTGATCGGTGAACAAGTTTTTTGGGCAAACATTCGCCCCAGTGATAGATGAACAAATAGATGGCAAGTTTACTTGCCGATTTAGGCATACTGATGCTTGCACTAGTATGTCACACTATTCTAGTTCAAAGATACTAGATAGCATAGTGGGATACCTTTTAGTATTAAGCATAACTACATATATTTCAAATTTACATAATCCTAAAAATTGTTATTTGCTAACAATTGAGGTGTCAATTTATTTATAAGCATGCTAGACAGATTGAAATTTTGGTTACAATTCTTCATCCCTTGCCCATCTCTACTTGGCAATAGATGGCCTCAATCTGGAGCATAATCACAAATGTACTTCATAGGAATCAACACTCCCTTGTAAACTCACTACCTCACTTGTAGTACTTAGAAAAGTGCTTCCTAGTGAAATTTCTCATTTATAGAAAAATCATATTCAACTATCTAGTAACCCATCCAAAAAGTATTTTAGGATGGATCATAATAATAGTAAAAAATGAAATAACACATAAACCACACAATGGGTGTACTCTAAACCACGACCATAAACCCCCAAGAATTTGGATTCCACATTTTAAAGAAAAACAACCAAAAATTCCTCAAGGAAACAAGGGAATGCATAGGTAATAGGGGAGGAAGTACAAGAAGGGGGAAATCCAGGAAAGACCATTCTCTAAGTAAGATAAGATAAGATAATTATATTAATGTCCAACGAATGACCACAAAAGTAGGTCAATGCAACTGCACAGTACAATGCCAAAATAACCAGCATTGAGAGACCCGAAAAGGGTCATCTGAACAACAGAGAAGAGGAGAGAAGAGCAAGGAAAGAAGAAGGAGAAGCAAGGGCCACAAAGGCCACAAGAGTGCAGATGGATGGAACCGAAGAAGAGGGGGGCAGAAAAGCCCCGTCTCTGACACTATCACCTAGCATCCAAGGTTGACTAAAAGAAGCTCATGATATGCCTGTGTCCTGTAGTTGAGATCTATGGAGAGTTTGGAATGTCGTTGTCTGGGAAAAGGACAAGTAAGACGAGCCCTCTGTAATCCTCCTGGTTAACCACGATCCATGGGGGAGGGCCCCTAATCTGAGTGCGATCATGAAAGCCTATGGACTTCGAGGCGGTATCCCGGGACCTGACAGATCTGGTCTGGGAATCCATACTGGTGTCAGGATACCGCTTGGTGCCCCTCTCCGGTGGGAGCACCATAAAGAAAGATGTGATCTGTCGAGTAGCAGCCTATGTCTGGGAGGAAACTGAAGGGTCTCATTCCGAAGCCTGAGAGCCTCCTGTAGGTAAAGAACAAGACATCATTGATCGCAATACTTGAAGAAAGCCGAAAAAGACAAATGCTCCCGAAATAGGCAATGGAATCTGCCTCTGATTTCATAGAAGATGGGGCACCTGAACATGAAGTGTTCCTCCGTTTCGACCTCCTGGAGAGAACAAAGCTGGCAAATCCTCTCTGAGCGGTCCAACTGGTGGTCCTCCACACGAAGTCTATGAGAGCCCACTCTGAACTAGCCTAGGGATATGCAAAGTGCTTGCAACCAGTGTCGGGAGATATATGTAGGCTGACTAATAAGCCCATCATTGACCTTAAGGAAATGTGTAGCATAAAAGCCATCTTAGGACGTAATCCACCCGGAGGGTTGATCTAGGTGTGCTGGATGAACTGGTTGTAAATGTTGTCTCTGATAATTTTGTGCAGATCTTACTTGCTCGGAAGGAGATGGGCAGGAGTGTCCAGGGAGTATTTGTATGGTGGGAGGCGGTCCATCTGAATCCTGAAAGAGCTAAGAAGATGTGAGACTTTGGCATACCAACAACGGGAATGGCCACTGTGGTTAGAAAAAGAAATAGTCTCAGAGGAACGGTAGGCTAGGTAGAGATACCTGTCCTTGCCTGCAGAAGAATCTGAAAGTCCCTAGATGCGATGCAAAAGTGAAACAAGGCCAAATATAGTCTCTAGTCTAAAAGGGCAAGCCTCAAACTCAGCCAAGAGGATATTGTGTGGAACTGTCTCTTTGCACCTGATAATGCGTCTGAGCATGAGGTTCTGGACTCGCTCAACAGTAGCCCAATCAGAATAAACTAGGGAAGGCCCCCAAACCTCAAAGCCATAGAGGAATGTGGGCCTTACAAGAGAATTCAAGAGAAACATCTTCGACAAGATGTCATGGAAGTGGTGTGGAAGCACTGTCTCTATAAGATTGCCAAAGAGCCATACCCCTTGTTAACGCGGGGTTGAAGAGTAGCCCGAAGACTGAAACGGGGCCTGATAAATAAAACTCCCAGGTAAGTGTAGGAACTGGTGATCTCAATCTCTTCCATACTAGTATCACCAAATTTGGATCAATAGTCAAGAAGTACACACATAACTCTAGAAACATGCAATTTAAATAAAAATAATTGTATATGGGCCATTTTTATGTATTTATGTAGCTTTACTTAGGGAGGTGATCATTGAATTTTCTATCAACCCTTATAATGCTCACATATAAGGATTAAAAGTATCCCCCTTAAAATATGGTTAAAAATTATCCCCCCTCCCCTTGAAACTTTTATCGGTTCGAATGACATTTCTGGGTTGCAATGAATTTAATAACTCCCTCTCCTAGAAAAACCTTACCAATGTACCAGTACTTGAAACTTTCTTTAAAAATATCTCCTATATGATCGCACATGGTATTTACTGCTTTATTAGGATGACCCCCCCATGGGCAAGTGATTGAATCTACAAATGAGGTTTGAACAACATTGAGGAAATAAGGGTTGAAGTTGAATGCTTTAAACATGACATAATAAATGAACATTCAATTTGATAATGGACTTAACTATCTTAATTTTAAATAGTCTCCTGCCTTTTGCATTTGCATTGGGATTATTTGATACTTACCTAGATTGTGATAATGTTATTGAAACTATATATAAATATATATTTTTTTCTCTAGGGGAGCATTTGACTCGAAGAGCCAAGCCCTTTACCTAAATATTGTAAGATATGTCAAGCAAGGTGACAAGCCACCATTTTGAGATACGTCAAAGTTTACTAGTCGTTTGGATGAGCTTGATATTTCTTTTGTTGATAAGCTTGTATTAGGACTATGTTCTTAGACCTTCTCGATAAATTTTGAAAATATTTGGACATACACAATGCTAGGTGGTTCTGTAGATTTTGCAAGAAAGCTCCAGTGGTCAAGGAGATTTCTCATTGACGATCACCACTAGAGTTCTTAGGAAACTTATCCAATGAAAGTGGTCTATTGGACTTTTTTCTTTGAGAATGTGACACCATTGAGAAGCTAACTAGCATGGCTAGATCATGATCTTTCACCAATTGTTCACAGTAATTGTAATTATTCACATGTTTTTTGCATTTTCACCCTCATTGGTTAGATGGAGGACTTGATCTTAGTGGCATCAATGCATACAACATACTTAGAAGATAGTTGAAAAACTCCATTGATGGATGCTCACACAACTTGAGCTAGTGCAAATTACCCCAAATTTAAGCACCTTTTGTGGCCTTGTCTTTTAAAACTTTGGTAAATGCTTTAGTTTGGCCTTTCCATACTACAACTTGAAAAATGGTTTTGTCTAGCCTTGCTTGTTTATCAACTCAATTGTCTTTGGAAGCATGCCATTAACTTTGTAATATCCCCTTCTCGAACATAACAACTTGAAGACCCTTAGCTTATTCTTGGTTTCCCAATGGTTAAGGAAATGAAAAAAAGGAAAACTAATCCTAATAAGTTAATTAAAAGTGCATACTAATTTTATTATAAGCACTTTAATAATTTATTAGAGATAAAATATCAAACGAAAAAGTCACTTTATTTTTATTTCCCCCTAGTGAAAAAATCCGACTCATGTAAGGGACATAAAGCAAGGGGAAAATATTAAATAAAACAAGGGGAAAATATTAAATAAAGCAAGGGGGAATTATTAAATAAAGTGAAGGGAGCTGATTGTGCCTTTGTGTGAGAAAAGATGCCAAGAGAAATTATAAAAGGAAGTCGCCACACTTGGAGAAGGCATCACTTTTATATATTTTCATATCTGAAATTTGGTTGAGCTATTTGCTTTCCATTTTACCTCAAAGGACGAAAACCCTTTGATGTGTTGCATTAGAGGACGGAAACCGTCTATTGCTAAGGTTGAAGAACGAAAACTCTTCATCCTTTGTGTGAGGAAGCTCTATTCAAGGGTTTCTATTGAGCTTCAAGGTGTATTTTAGAATTTCAACAGTGATTAAAGACCCAATATTGCAGATTTGAAACATTTCCATCTAGGGTTTGAAGACACAAGTGTAGGGGCAACTTTCTATGTTCAGATTCAGCCAAATCTAGGGTTATCTATACCCTTGTGGGTGGATTTTGACACATTCTAGGGCACGCCTGTTCCAGATTTGAGTTCTATTGTCATTGCCATATTTTTAGAGGTCAATTCCAACCTACTTGCATCTGATTTGGGCTTTGGAAACATTTTTTCCAGCCATGCCTGTAAGCTGATTTCTGCAGAGTTTGAATAAAAAATACAACTCTTCTTCTTGGGTAATTTTTTTAAATTTTCAGTGTTCATACCTTTATTATAATGTCTAAGCAGTTTAGGCAAAGTTTTGGGTGATTTTACATCAATTTTATGGGCCAACCATCCTTAGAGCAAGTCGCATTTTTCTAAATAAATTCAGATCTGCATTGTTTTTCATCAAATATATATCTTTTAGTTGCTGTTATAAATCAGATTTGTAGCTGTTCCTTTTGGGGGCATAAGTTGTCCCATTAGAGACATTATAGTGGTATCAGAACAATGATTCTCCTAGCATGTGAAGGAGAAAATCAGATCTTAATGCAAACAACGAAATCACCTCAAGTTTATCAACGGAGAAATCAAACTCCAATGAAAGGGACAATGGATGATCTAGATTAGAGAGTTCCTCCTACAGATAAGATGAGTTTTATGTAAGAAGTAATTACAAGGAGCCAAAGGGAGTTGCAACAAGTTTTGAGGGAATCTCACATGGAGATGCGTGATGCATTGACAAGATCTAGTATGGACTTGGCTAATGCTCTACATGGAGACTATCAACAAATCAACGAACCATGGAGCAAGAAATAATGTTGAAGGAAGCTCATCCTGTCAAGCAAGGACCTCCATTAAACCTCCTCCAATATTTAGGGCCAAATTCTTTCAGATAGAAGAACAATTAGTTGGGTTAGATCAGCCAAGTGACATAGAGGACATAGAGGCATGGGGTGAAGAATGTGCAACCCTTAGTTTAAAGGTGAGGGATATGTTGTCCTTACAAGATTTCTGCGAGTTGAAGAATAGTAAGGGCACTAGAAAGAATAGAAGATCTCAACAGGAGAAACTAATGGGAGCCGTAGACGCCCCCATCACCATTGCCAAAGTAGATCCCTTGACTGATTTTCCAAACAACACCATAAAGACACAAGGGTTTGGAGAAATCACAGAGCATGCAACCCAAGGTAACACTCTTATTGTTTGATGAGGGATTAGACTTCGATAAGAGCCACAAAGACATTTAAAACATGTATGAATAAAGTACGGAGTTGAAATTCAAGATGCAAGAACAGGAAGTTGTTCTACAAGTGAGAAATGCTACTCAAGTTGTGACAACCAAGAGTATGGAAAGATCTTTCAAAAGAGTGTATATTGCATAGGTTGCAAATTGTGTTGTAAGAGATACATCCTCTTTTTTGTCACAACAATTCTATCATGATGATATTCAACCTATTTTGGACAAGAATGCTAAGGATTTGGTACAACAAAGCCAAGATATCATGAAGGTAAAAGGGAATGAAGATCTTGGTGACACTTTGAGGTATGAATGGAATGGTAACATGTCATATTTATTGCTATTGTTATCCAATTTTGCCCCTCAGGCAAAATTGAACAAACATGACCTTGCATGCAGAGGAAATGAAGAGGTTGATTCAGTCATGGGAGCTCCTATTTCAATTCCGAAAATCAGGTTGCAAGTGGGCTCGGCAATGGCAATGCAAGGTCGGCAAAGGAATGGCCAAACGAATGTCGAAGGAGATAAGAGCTCGAGCGAAAAAATGGAGGCCCAGGCCCGAAGTTTCGGACTTCGGGCATTTGACATTTCGGAGGTCAATGCAGATTTCAAGGTTAGCGCAAGGAGCATTTCGGGGTTGAAGCAGCGAAAAGCCCAAAATGGGATGGGCAAAATGTCTGAAACTTGGAAAGTCCGAAGTCCGAAAGGGTTCGGATTTTGGGGATCAAACTTGGTTTCGGGGTCAACGCGGCAGGGATTTTCAGACTTTCGGAGGTCCCGTTTTCGGACTTTTGGAGGTTGGGGTTTCAGAGGTTTGGGGTTCGGAGTTTCGGAGGTCTCGGCAGGATCAAACGGATGAGCAGTTTCAAAGGTCTGAAAGACGCAAGGTCCGAAACACGAAGTTCGAATTTCGGACTTTGGGGTTTTGGATGTTCAGGGTTCGGAAGTTTGGAGGTTGAGCGGATGAATTATGATGGTGACCTTCGAAAATGCAAAAGTCCGAAACCTAAGTCCGAATTTCGAACTTCGGAGTTTTAGAACTTTCAAGCAGAATTCGTGGATGAACAGTAACCCGATCTCCGAAATGGAAAGGTCTGAAGTGTCGAAATTTTGGATTTCGGAGGTTGCAAGCAATTTCAGACTTCGAAAGGAGGTCAACCACTTGCCATTAATGTAGTATGGCACCCCAATCTTCAGATGACCATAACTTTTGACTGAGAGCTCAGATTTGCATTAGGAAGGACTTTTTGGAAAGTTCTCAGTGTCTACTACACAACTACAATTGGTTATCTTAATTTAAGTGAGACTAAGTTTTTCAAAATGAAGAAATATAGTCCACCTTTTTAGAGGATGATCGAGGTTTTTCACCTACCCACAATGATGAAGGTATGGGCTTCTTTTCTTGCCCAACAAGGAAAAATACAATGAGGTATGGGTTTTGCAGTGGTGCCCATCATTGTTGCAAGAGATTTTAATGCATTCTAGGGTGGTTGGAGCAAGATTTCGAGATTCTTCTCTCTCCCTTTCTCTCATTCTCCCTATATATTGTAAGGAGGGGCATTGTTCTAATGTTGGATAATTTTGCTTTGCACCCTCCCTTCTTTCTTGTCGGTAAGCTAATCTGTGGAGTTCAAACCTCCCATTCAAGTTGTAATGTAATTTTTTGCCTCTTGGCCATTGTAATGTACTGTATCAAATCTGTGGAGCAATAATATAAGTCTGTGGATGATCTCAACCCTCTCTTTTGTGCATTGCATTCCCCTAATCTCTCATTGTAATCTTGGTTATCTGTGAATGGTTATTGTATTTACATGTTTAATGGTTTTTGTTTAATGGTTAGTGGATTCTCATCAGTGGATTGATCTGTGGTGTGTTTTCATCCTTCTTAATCTTATTGTGGTTTCCATTTTCATGCAAAGTAAGTGTTCAACATTCCTTTTGGTGCATCACCTCTTTAGTTAAGGTTTAATTTCTTGCAGTCTTCTAATCTTGTCTCCTTGGCAAGTTAGAGTAGATTTTAGAGTAGATCCTCAACAATTTGGATGTGTGTATCAGAATAGAGGAATAGGAACCGACCTTCATCCAGAGAGCTTTCGTGATCGTGAAGTCCCACACTTTGGGAAAAACTCCATGTTATGCAATCACACTGACATTTTCAATCTATTGAATTTCAAACAATTAGGGATGCTGTGATTACGCATCAATAGATACATATTAAACCATTTCAGATTTGTTTTCCTCATGAGAAACATGATAAAATAAAGGATAAAGTTTGCAATATGGAGCATGTGGACCACTTGATCCAAATTCATGATTATGAGCATCATGAGAACTATATATGTTGGCAAGAACCCTCTCATTTGACAGGCGTGGGATCTAGACTCTTGGAGCAATACAACATGTTTTACCTTTTGGAGATGGCACTTGGGCATATGAGTTGCAATTGTTTGAGGGCAAGCAATTTGGGGAAGTGAGGATTGTAATATCCCCTTCTCGAACATAACAGCTCGAAGACCCTTACACTATTCTTGGTTTCCTGACGGCTAAGGAAATGAAAAAAGGGAAACTAATCCTAATAAGTTGATTAAAAGTGCATAATAATTTTATTATAAGCACTTTTAGTGATAAAATAACAAAAGAAAAAGTCACTTTATTTTAATTTCCCCCTAGTGAAAATATGCGACCCATGTAAGGGGCATAAAACAATGGGAAAATATAAAATAAAGCAAGGGGAAATTATTAAATAAAGTGAAGGGAGCTAATTGGGCTTTTGTGTGGGCAAAAATGCCAAGAGAAATTATAAAAGGAATTTGCCACACTTGGAGAAGGCATCACTTTTATATATTTTCATATTTGAAATTTGGTTGAGCTATTTGCTTTCCATTTTTACCTTAAAGGACGAAAATCCTTTTGTGTGTTGCATTAGAGGACGTATACCTTCTATTGTCAATGTTGAAGAACAAAAAATCTTCATCCTTTGTGTGAGGAAGCTCTATTCAAGGGTTTCTATTGAGATTTAAGGAGTATTTCAGAATTTTAGCAGTAATTAAAGACCCAATATTGCAGATTTGAGGCATTTCCAGCTAGGGTTTGAAGACACAAGTATTGGGGCAAATTTCTACGTTTAGATTCAGCCAAATCTAGGGTTATCTACGCCATTGTGGTGGAGTTTGACGCATTCTAGGGCACGATTGTTCCAAATTTGAGTTTTATCGTCATTGCCATATTTTTAAATGTCAATTCCAGCCTATTTGCATTTGATTTGGGCTTTGGAAACATTTTTTCCAGCCATGTCTATAAGATGATTTCTGCAGACTCTGAATAAAAAATACAGCTCTTCTTCTTGGGTAAAAAAATTATTTTTACAGTGTTCATACCTTTATATTAATCTCTGAGTAGTTTAGGCAAAGTTTTGAGTGATTTTACATCAATTTTATGGGCCAACCATCCTTAGAGCAAGTCGCATTTTTCTAAATAATTTCAGATCTGCATTATTTTTCATCAAAAATATATCTTTTAGTTGTTATAAATCAAATTTGTGGCTGTTATTTTTGGGGGCATAAATTGTCCCATTGGGGACATTACACCAATGTACACATCATACTTAGAAGATCGTTGAAAAACCCCTTTGATGGATACTCGCACAACTTGAGCTAGTGCAAGTTAGCCCAAATTTAAGCACCTTCTGTGGTCTAGTCTTTAGAACTTTGGTAAATGCTTTAGTTTGGCCTTTCCATACTACAACTTGAAAAATGGTTTTGTCTGGCCTTGTTTTTTTATTAATTCAATTTTCTTTGGAAGCATGCCATTAACTCTACATTTGATAGTTTGATTTTGCCATCCATAATCCTAAAAAATAGAGGCAGTACAATGGACCACCTCTTTCCATCACTAAATAAGACCATTAGTACCTTTTTGCTTGGAGATGAGGCTATAGATCCTCTTGATATTTTGAATACAATTAGGACTACTAAGATTTTACACACTAATAAAATGTTGGATCTTAGGAGTGCATGCTTTTCTTGTACCCCACATGCTTGAAGATGTTATTGGATTATAGCAGGAGAATCTGATCTGTGTTTTGTCATGCACATGTAAATAAATAAAGTGATAGATAAATAATAATAAAGGAGTTACGTGTTAGGGGAAGGGTGTATAAGAACTTGTTAATCTTTGTTAGTTAAATGTTTCCTGATGGTGATGGTTGTTCTTGCGGATAAAGGTATGTTGGTTACCCCGAGCTTGAGAGCATCGACCATATCATGCCATTTTAGTTTATTGCATGATCGTGATAATCGTTCATTGTTAATAGTTGTATTGTATATCTTGAAGATAGTGAAAAAGATAACATTCTTATTTCATTTTGTATATTATGTTGTATGATATTTTCTTATACTTCATTGTGCATATGTTCATTTTGTAGGATATTCCTGCATTTTTGACGACATTATCTCAACAAATACCACACGTTGCTTGTGTGGAAATATCATTATATCTCTTGTACATCATTATCTTGTCCCATAGAGTTATCACTCGTGTGAGAAGAAAATGAAAAAAAGAGAGGTTAAGAATGGAGAAATAAAAAAATTAGTGGGACATGAAGCAAAATGCAAATTTTTTGAGGTTAGACTTGTTGGTGAAGAAGACGATGGTTGCCAGGAAAGAAAGTGCTAAGGTTGATAGAAAGGCTCAATGGTGAAGCCGAGAGAAGGGTCAAGCCTTTAAAAGATGCGGGCTCATAGTGGCTTGTAAGATAGTTTTGTGGAGTCTAAGACCTGCAATGCAAATAGAGAAGCATGTGTGTCAACCACTTAACTCTATGATAGGAGAGAGAAGACAAAGGGAAGATAGGCAAGCAACATTGAGATCATCAAGATTACCAGTAAAAATTGGAAAGTAAATAGAGATAAAAGGAAAATAAAACAGCATCGATGAGATGCGGATCCAATCGGCTAGAAGGTTGAAGGTTTGAAGTGTTGCTCAATGTTGAGAAGGAATAGAAGAGACTGCTGCAGGAGCTGACGGGAAAATTCCAATATGTGCATGTGACATTGTATTCTATTGGAAGTAGAGATCAGTGATGACAATGATGATATGATTGTGAACACGGCGCGTTTTCTTAATTCCTAGTAGAAGCATCATGTAGTCATTTGTCATGTGAGAAGGAAATTGAAAAAAATAAGAATGTAGAAAAAATCAACAAGATTGTTGAGCATAGACTTGACAGTGAAGAACAGACAATTGCTAGTGGTAAAGAAACAACAAAGATTCCTTGAGAGGTTTGACATCAAAGATAAGGGAAAGTGATAAGGTAGACTCAAAGACTACAGCTTCTTTTAGATGATCATGGTGTGGAGACCTTTACTTGCTGTTGTAATGGACAAGCAAAGATACAGACAACCCACCTCTATCAAAGGAGGAGTTGGTAAGTAAAAAGATGAAGTGAAGGTAGGCAATGCTGATCTAAAGAGGAATATAATTGGGATTGTTGAGACCACCCAGACAAGTAGGAAATAAATAGAGAAAATAGAGATTGGGAACATGTGATGTGAAGCCGGTCAATGGGAATGTTGAATGTTGCGAATGTTGCTTAGAGATTAGGAGTAGGGTTGTCGGGGTTGTTGGTGCTGATAGAGAATTATAGCAGGGCCCTACCATTCTATTCTACCAAAGGAGGAGAGCTTTGCAGGCTGTTACATAGATAACAATTGCAAATATTGCTTAAAATTTGGTAGGAGTAGGGTTGATGGTGTCATTTGTGCTGATGAGAGAATTCCTGCAGGGCCCTACCTTTCTATTCTACTGAAAGAGGAGCACTGCAGGTGGATACATAGTTTACGATCTAGTTGTATATGGTTGAGTGCTCGAGGTTATGAATGCAAATGATAAGCTGTTGTTGACTGTGGAGATATATATCATAACTCCCAAGGGTGATGTGTGCTCAATAATTCTTGCAAACATAATTAATCTTCTTACAAATACGACAAT
Source organism: Taxus chinensis (assembly GCA_019776745.2). Classification (NCBI taxonomy): domain Eukaryota; kingdom Viridiplantae; phylum Streptophyta; class Pinopsida; order Cupressales; family Taxaceae; genus Taxus; species Taxus chinensis. Next base: position 78,339,631 of record CM034149.1, read on the forward strand.
ATTAGCATCTTGTTAAAGTATGAAAAAAGCTGCATTCCTTTCTTACTTTGGTGTGACATACCATTAGGGACATAATAAGTAATGTTACTCACCTATGTAGTGTTCATTTTTTAGTTTTGATACTTGAGGTTCTTATGAAGAAGTTCAAGTACTTTGGTGAGTGCATTAGAAAGTCCACAATTAGCATGGATGACTGTTCTCCAAATCTCTTATGAACCTTGGTGTTCTCAATAGAGGGAAGAAGATCATAAGGTTGTATATATCAAACGCCCAAAAACTATAGCTTATGAACAAGTCTGCAAACACAATCATCTAAATAATGTCAAAATGTTATTGATATAGGGGAGTAGGCAGCTGCAAATTATTCATTTGAAGATTGTAGAGGCCCAAGTGCTCCAGAATCTGTTTTGTTGTACCTTTTTGAAGAAACTAAAGTTATGATCTCCCCTTGTTGTTCATCCTGCTAAGAGCATGGTCCCATGCTGGGGGCTACTGCTCCTATTTATTTGGGAAATATGGTCCCATGCAAAAAAAAAATTATCGCTGCTGCCAAAACCCAAGAAAATCCCTGAAATTTCTCAACAGCTATAAGTTAGGGAGAGGATTTCCAGCCCCACAAAGCAGCTAGGGGCACAAAAATAAATCTGCTGCTTAAAATTTTTAGGGAGCTTTTTTGACACTTGGCATTTAGTTTAAGCTTCCCTCTCAATTTTCCATCCAAAAGTTTATTTCGGATTCATGGGACCCTATTTTTGCTAGTGCTAAAGCTTCCTATTTTATCTCTGCACAAATAATTAAAAAATCATGGGACCCTATTAATGCTAAAATATCCTAATTTTTCTCTCCCTCAGCTGCTCAAAATTTTTAGCTTTCCCCTTGCATGGGACCATGCTCTAAGTCTATTGAGGGGGGAAGTATTTAACCGGTTCAAGTTCTTATCCACCAATATAAGGGAGGCATGGTTAAGATGCTTAAAGGAATTTTATGTGTCTGGACACAAGAGAAGGATGTGCATATCTTCTAGCTGAATGTAAGGCATTTACAATGCCATGTCTATTGGTGGGGATGTTTTGAATAGAGGTTGCACTTGTCTTGAAGAATGAGGAAGAGAAAGAGCTTTGAGTGAGCAAGCTAAAGAAGAAGAAAACACGAGACATCCCTAAGGGACATTTCTGCAATGTTTGAAGCAAATCAGTCATAAAGTTACTTAGTTTGTCTCAAGCGAAAGATGGTGCCAGAGAAGGTCTCCTTTAAGAAGGGCCTAGAGGGAGACGGTCTAGCAGTCTAGATGTTATCATAGATTCTACCAAAGGATACATAGGTCGATATGCTTGACATCGTGCTTGAGGTGAGCTTTTCTTCTGAGATTAAGCAAAAGGAAGATGATTTGGACGAAGATCAAGCAGATGAAAGGGGACTGCTCAAGGGATAATGTAGAGGGAGCTGAGGAAGATGTGGATGAGGATACATCTAATGATGAGGGGGACAAGGAAGACTAGGATGTTGAGGACAAAGACGGGGATGACTTGTTGCAAAGCACCAAAAGGCAATGAGGAGACATTAGATGTCCCTCGAGGGAGTCAAACTCCTCAGGGATCACCTATTTGATTCATCCTAGTTCTCAGCGCATAAGTTTATTAATGGATAGTGCGGTGAAAAATGTGTCACCGTTTTTACTTCTTTTCCAAGCACTATGACCCCCAAGTTTTAGAAGTTAGACCTGACACAAAACCTGAACTCCTTACAAGATTATTTTTGGATTAATTTTCAACGGGGAATGTGGTTGCATCTCAGCCACTGGAGATAGAAGTTTAACTTGGTCATTAGGATGATTACTGCAATTGTGGATTCATAGAGTAGGACGATGAAGGGCATGGAGAAAAATGTAATTGGTGAAACTGATTTAGTCATCCACATTTAAAGGATTACAGTGAAAACTTAGAATAATAAAAGAGTTATGTGTGAAGAGGAAGGCATATGAGAATGTGTTGGTAAATCTTATTGCTAGGGAAAAAATGTGTCACCGTTTTTACTTCTTTTCCAAGCACTATGACCCCCAAGTTTTAAAAGTTAGACCTGACACAAAACCTGAACTCCTTACAAGATTATTTTTGGATTAATTTTCAACGGGGAATGTGGTTGCATCTCAGCCACTGGAGATAGAAGTTTAACTTGGTCATTAGGATGATTACTGCAATTGTGGATTCATAGAGTAGGACGATGAAGGGCATGGAGAAAAATGTAATTGGTGAAACTGATTTAGTCATCCACATTTAAAGGATTACAGTGAAAACTTAGAATAATAAAAGAGTTATGTGTGAAGAGGAAGGCATATGAGAATGTGTTGGTAAATCTTATTGCTAGGGAAAAATGTGTCACCGTTTTTACTTCTTTTCCAAGCACTATGACCCCCAAGTTTTAGAAGTTAGACCTGACACAAAACCTGAACTCCTTACAAGATTATTTTTGGATTAATTTTCAACGGGGAATGTGGTTGCATCTCAGCCACTGGAGATAGAAGTTTAACTTGGTCATTAGGATGATTACTGCACTTGTGGATTCATAGAGTAGGACGATGAAGGGCATGGAGAAAAATGTAATTGGTGAAACTGATTTAGTCATCCACATTTAAAGGATTACAGTGAAAACTTAGAATAATAAAAGAGTTATGTGTGAAGAGGAAGGCATATGAGAATGTGTTGGTAAATCTTATTGCTAGGGGGTTCGTGATGGTGGAGTTCGTTCCCAACCATCACATCCCTCCCCTGGGAATATTTCGTAGCTTGGGACCACCAAGCTTGAGATCTTCATCTATATCTTGGAATTGTAGTGCATTGGATGGTTTTGATCAACAATCATTGTGAACAGGAGTTCTACCATATGTCATGGAGACGATGAAAAAGATTTATAATTATGTCATTTTCTGATTTGATTTTTTTCTATAGTAAGTGTGTGCAATTTCATGCCTTAGGATAAAATACTGTGCATGAAGCTTATATCCCTATACAGGCGAATGATAGGATAATGTTACTCCTACAATAACTGAATATGCCAGGAATCCACAAATTCAAAGGCAAAAATTTTCAGATCCAAGAGCATGGCTCTGTACAAGCCCTCAGGTTCTATTGTTGCCTTCCCACAATGTTGACCTTGTGAACCAGAGGTGTATAGAATTTAAGGTTGTATGGCCCAAGTCCGAACTTGCGACTAAACCAAGCCTGATAGACTAAAGTTAAACTTATAATTATTTGAGATTTTGTTTGCTGTGATGGAACTGAAAAACTGAGATGGGACTGGATTTTTGATGTTCTCTTCTACGTCGTTTAGTGCTTACAGAGTTTCTTTTCCCCATTTAAAAAAAAATCAAATTATGTTCTTCCTCGAATAGTTGGAGTCTGATCGTCATATGAAAAAAGATACAATGTTCCTTTGGTATTGATAAATGTTCTTTTTGGTTGTCTGGGAGCCATTTTACTTCTCTCATGGTAGCTTTTTTCTTGAAGGAATGAATTTACTGATTACACGACTATCATTTATTGCTACATTTTCCAATTCAATGTGTGATTCTTGTCTTTGATGATTGTGCGTTAGTTGATTATGCTGCTGCATTGTTTTAGAGACAATTTATCTGTATCTTGCACAGGCTGCTCGTGCTCTAGCCAATTTGGCTGCTCATGGGGACAGCAATGGTAATAATGCTGCTGTAGGCCAAGAAGCAGGTGCACTTGAAGCATTGGTGCAGCTGACATTCTCTCACCATGAAGGTGTCAGGTAATAACTGCCATTTTATAGATTTTTTTTGAATTTTATGTCTTATAGATTTTGTTAACAATTCATATTGTCAAGAAGAATCAGTTCACAACTTATTTTCTGGTCAAAGAAGGTTTGCATCTTGGCTGTGTTTTTACTGTGAGTTCTATTTATGGGTTGTGCCTCTGTAACAAAAAGCTGTAAGAAGTAGAATACAACACATTTTTCATGGAAGTTCAATGGTTTTAATGATTATACAAAAGATTTTTTGAATTTTGAAACAACTAATTGTGAGTGTTTATGGGATGTTCTTTCCAATGAATGCATATTTAGTCAATATGTCAGGTACAACATGTACTGATTGGTCTTTATTTTCTAATGCATATTACAAATTAATTACCAACGTACCATTTGACAAAAGGGGAACAAAAACAAATAAGCGAAGTTTGTTTCTTGGAAATGTGCACCCTGGGATAATAATATAGGTGCCACAATTGAAACTCCGAAGTAATCTATGTCCAACGTGTTATTGTTGCCCTGATACTATATTGGAAAACACGGCATATATCCTTTTATCTTAGAAGATAGTATGGCCACATTTTAACCAAATAACTTGTATGCCTGATAAACCTACCAGATATATAGAGGCTGAAATTCTTGAGCAATAAAACAAAATCTTGAATCTTCTCAGGTTGAAAATCCTGTAGACTTTCCTGTTTAAAATTTAATAAAAGAATTGTTTTAGTAGCCTAAAGAATTGTTTTGGTAGCCTACTTTTTGATGTTATTATTCTTTTGTCAGCTTTAGGTGCTCTATTGATGCGTCTTTAGTTATGAAAGGTTGAAGTCGATGGTTGTGTTTAACCGACAAACATGTGTTTTATTGTCTTATAAATAGCAAGGTGAATGTCGGGTAAGGGTGTTGTGACAGGTCCTTGTATGAGTAATTGTACTGGATGCTACCTTATGTGATAAAGTTGTTATTCTCTCATGTTCTACTGTACAATATTTATGTTATGTGCTTGTAAGTCCCCAATAGTATTCTTTTGATAGCATTACTTTTAGAGCAAACATTTCTGGCACTGCTGCCTCTACAAAGTCGGGTCAGGCTTAAGTTGGGCAGAAGTGAAGGTCGTTTTGACAATAACCGTTGAGGCTGAGGCACTATATAATCTTATAAGATCTTCATGTCAAATGTTGACAGTGAAGCACAACAACAAACGATTTTACAGAAATATGAAACAAGGTGTCATCAAGAAGAGCATAGTTACCAAATACGGTGGATTTCATGAAAATCTCTGTATTTTTGTGATTTTTCCAATCAACTGTATTAAAGAACGTATTTTTCAAGGTTTAAATAATTATAACATAGAAAAAATCAACAAAACTAGAAAAAATATAAAATTAAAAAATAAACGGATTTCAGACTTTAATATTATTATTATTTATTATTAATTAAAAGCATTCTGTTTAATATTTTATAATATATTACACAGTACACATGGAGCACAAGCAGGGTAAGATTAGGTAATAAGAAATGTAATTTTCTATGGGCATACACAAGTTCTTCATAGTTCGTAAGTTTGAATCTACTTTATAGAACTATGTTTTAAATTATTAAAATTATCATGTTTTTTAAATATATGATTTATCGCATTTTTGTCCGTATCTACCAGAAATGATTATGATGCGATACTAAAATAATAACTCATAATCATAGTGTCTGAGTTAATCAAGCACTATAATAAATAGCTTCATTATTGTCTGAATTAAGAATCTGAGTTAATTGCGGTTTTTGTTCTTTCATTATTGTAAGAACACTATAATAAAGCATGGATTTTTGTATTATAATTTGCAATTGCATGAACTCAGACAATATGCTTCTGTATTATAATATACAAGTGAAAATAATACAAATTTGAATGAGAATCATGAGCAATGAAAATAAATAAAATCAATGCAGAAATTAAACATACTCCTAGTCGAAACTCGAAACCCTAGCAAAACGCGGGGGCTAAATTCATGGAGGACAAAATCGCAAAATAATGCTTCGAAATGATCACATTTTTTTCTGTTTGGACTTTTATACCCTAAACAGCGATTTTTCAACCGATTGTCTGTGTTTTGCAGGAGTTTTATCGCCATAAATTGCCGATTTATCAGCACAACAAAAATCACAATTTTCCAGAAGATAACTCGTTTTCATGCTTCCAAATGCTTTATCCCCAATAAATCACGATTTCTGGAACAAAGTATCAAGGTTACATCATTAGTAAGGAAAGAATAAAAGTTTTCCTACAAAGATTTAAGCCATCCTTGAATGGGCCAACCCCAAGAATGTGATTCAACCAAGGGGGTTTAATGGTCTTTGCAGTTATGATAATTTTTTTTATTAAGGCCTTTGGAGGCTTGATGGTACCACTCACTGATTTGACAATGAGGGAGCAATTTAAATGGACAAAAGAAGCAAAGGCTGTATTCTAACTCATGCAAAGGTAATGACTTCCATTCTCATGATTTTTCTAACCAACTTCTCACAGTCGTTTGTATTACAGTGATGCATTCGGCATAGATATAATGGCTGTTATTATGCAAAATTGGTGACCGGTTACTTTTGAGAGCAGAAAAGTGAATGATAAGAAGTGATTATGTATTTATGACAAGGAAATGGTAGCTCTTATGAATACAATAGAAAATTCAAGCATTATTTATAAGGAACACATTTTGTCACGAAAAACAGATCTCCAAAGTCTAATGTATTTCTTTTCCCAGCAGACCTCAACAGAACATCAGGTAAAGTGGGTAAGCAAGCTGCAAGGAAATGATTATGAAATGCATTATAAGAAAGGCACAAACAATGTGGTTGTAGATTGTTTGTCATGAAAGCTTAGGGTAGAAGCACGTTTTGTAATTGAAGCTACATGGAGAGAATAGATAATGAGTGAATACTTCAATGATGCGAAAGTTACTGCTATGTTACTAAACCAGGAGAAAACGCTCAAAATGGACATCAAATACTCATTTTCAAGTGACATGATTTTCTACTATATATATATTTATATATCTAGAGCTAACTTCTAAATTCAAGGAAAAGGTTCTATTTGAGTGCCATTTCTCTGCAAGTGCTCGTAATAAAGAATAATCCAATGTTAAAAATACTGTTATTTTGGAAAGGGCTCAAATCAGATGTTAGCAACTTTGTGGCATCATGTGAAACTTGTCAGAGGAGTAAAACAAAGATGGTTAAAAGTCATAGTCTACTTCAATCCTTAGCCATTCCAGACTAAAAATGAGAATCCATTAGCATGGACCGCGTAGTAGTATCATGAGCGGGAGAATGGCATTTATGTAGTGGCTGAATGGCTGACTAAGTATGCCCATTATATTTCCAAGGTTAATTACTGAATGATTTATGCAGGGCATTTATAAGTTGCACATAAAAAAACATGGTGAGCGATTGGGATCCCATCTTTACAACTGATTTCTGTAAGGAGTTGTGTAAACGTGGTGGACCAATTCTAACTCCAAGTACTAGCTATCACACGAACAAATGGACAGACAAAGATTGTCAACAAATGTTTTGAGGGGTACTTGTGGAATAATGTCGTGGATCAGCAAAGCTCATGGACAAAATGGCTACATTTGGCAGAGAATTGGTACAGTCCAACATATCATACAACAATTGGCATGTCTCCATTTTTGGCTTTGTACAGTTATGATCCTTCCATATCGATTAATTGGTCCATTGAAGGCGCCCAAGTGCCAGCTGTGCATGATTTTCTTGAAAAAACAATAGTAGGTTTTGAAGCAAATGAAGGATAACCTCAAAATAGCCCAAGGCACAATGAAGTGAGAGAGAATTTGAGGCAGGTGATTGGGTTTTCTTCAAATTAGAACAATATAAGCAGAAGTCCCTTAAAAGTAAAAGGGAACAAAAGCTTGGGCCTTACAAGATATTGGCATGAGTGGGAAAGGCTGCATACACTTTTGTGCTGCCAGCAGGAACTCACATGCATAATAGCTTCCATGTTTGACACTTGAAGGATGTAATGCCCGCCTTCCTTGAAGCATGTAATGCCTTATAAGCCACCCTTTTCTCAGAATTCTTATCAAAGTGGGGATTAGCTGTATTAAAACCCAATCAACGTGTCAAGGATTTCACAACAAATTTAATTAAATTGTTAATTGTTGTGAGATTTTACTCATTTGTATTTAAGTCACCTGAAGTTGACTTCTATGAGTGTTCATTACCTTAAGGACACTTTTCCTCACATATTTTTGGTAATAATCACAAGGCAAGGAGACCCACTTAGCACAAAAGCACTGTAAGCATTGTTAGTTGGTTCGAGGAATGGTGAACGTATTTCACCGCGTTGGGATTTACACCTCTAGCCTCTTTCCTATTGGCAAAGCTTTTGGAGCATATTACAACCGATGTGTAATTTACTCAATTACAACCCAATCATGTATTTGTGTTAAGCAATTGAAGGATTTTCACCCTCTAGCTTCTTCCCCATTGGAAAAGTTTTTGGAGCATATGTAATGCCATATAAGTTACTGTTGTCGTACAATTCTCATCAATGTGGACAACCCAATCATGTATTTATGTTAAGCAATGGAAGGCTTTGACGAGCAATTTAATTAGAACATTACTTTTTGTGGGATTTTACGAGTGCTCGATACCCTAATACTATTTTTCCTCATGTATTTTTTGTAGTAAACACTAGGCAAGGGGTCGCACTTTGCACACAAGCGATGCAAGATTTTGTTAGTAGGGGGAGGGAATGGTGAATGTAATCCACTGCTTTGGGCTTTTCACCCTCTAGCCTCTTCCCCATTGGCATAGCTTTTGGAGCTTACGTAATGGTTTATAAGACACTCTTGTCTCACAATTCTTAACAATGTTGGACTTAGTTACAAATGAATCATGTATTTTGTGTTAAACAATTAATGGCTTTCATGAGCAATTTAATCAGATTATTGATTTTTGTGGGATTTTACTTACCCTAAAGACCTCAATGAGTACTCATTACCCTAATGACATTTTCCCCATGTTTTGGTAATAATTACTTGGCAAGGGGACCCAGTTAGCACACAAGCACCATTAGCATTTGTCAGTAAGGGAAGGAAACCTGAATGTAATCCACCACTCTGGGCATTTCACCCTCTAACCTCTTTCCCCATTGACAAAACTTTTGGAACATGATTGAGTGGTAATTGGACTAATCCCACAAGGCTAAGAAAAAGTTACCCGTCGAATTGAAATATGATGGAAGTTGAAACACAACCTGTAGACTCTTATATTTTGGAACAGCATGGAACACATTTTTCAATGATCTTTGTAAATTAAGGAAAATATAATACTACCCTGGAAATTATATACTGAATTTCATCAGTTATAGTTGGAGGCTGCTATATATATATTTATTTATCATTGTTAGATAATAATAATTTGTATTGATATTGTCTTTTAAAGGTCCAAGATTATAAAGGAAAATGGCACTCGGTACAGTGATATTTTGCAAGGACGAATTAGAATAGGACCCTGCCTGGGCACTCCATTGGGAATATTTAGATGTTGGTCCCCATTCGGTATTAGGGATTGGGCGTTTGTTGCAAGACACTAGTTCCCAACATGCTTCCCACTGATGTCGATGGATGGCTAGCTAAATTCAGTTGTATATATGCCGCATAATGTCTAATTTGTTTTGCACTGACCACCTTTTGGTATGTTAGCGTAATTGTTTTGCAAGAAGTGGTTGCATTGCATGAAAAATTATATGATAAAAAGTTGGTACTCAATATGCATATGCTGGGTAATGGCTAATTTGTTTGCTGTTCACCTTTTGTTGGTATTTAGTGCAATTGTTTGGAAAAATAAAAAAGTGGTTGCATTATATAATATTATAAACCACGTCATGACCAATAGAAAATTGGTTTGTGCTCATATGCACATTTCTCACGAGTCACAAATGATGGTGTGTTACAAAATGCCCAAAGTTAGAGATGACCCAAATGCTAATGTATTCATGATCTGAGATGACCCAAATGCTAGGTATTTACTCTCTGCTGTTTCTACATGTTAGCATTTAGAACTATTAGACAACATAGAATACTATCTTATTGCTAAGATGACCATGGGATTAGGTATTAACTGCACTGATTATGGCTTACTTATGGAAAAATCTAGTGACAATGTTTTGTATTCTTATAGAGAAATGGAGAACAGGTAAATCTGTCTCAACATTTATCGTGCCATCTTTAAATTGTCTTCTGGCAAAAGGATTGAAAGTCATTTATTGCATTTCTCCAACTAATAGTCCCATCCTTAGAACATGGGACTATTTTTTTTTATGATTTTTTGTTTTAATTCATGTCTTTTTTCAAGTTGTGCATTAGCATGTAAATCAGGGTATTAGCCTGTTCTTTTAATTTACATGGTATATGCACATAGAGCACTCCCTTTTTTTGGGGTAAAATTTGGTTTCTACATCTCTCTTACAGTCATATGTTTACCTGGTTCCTCAGGCAGGAGGCAGCTGGAGCATTGTGGAACTTGTCATTTGATGATAGAAATCGTGAAGCTATTGCTGCAGCTCGTGGTGTGGAAGCTTTGGTATCTTATTATACTCTGTTTGTTCATCTTTACCTTCTTTTTATTAATTTATGTTATACACCAACAAATACATGATTGAAATATTAAGGGAATGGACAAACCTTTTAAAATGCCAATTATTGATTTCAAAAAATGAATACTAAGTATATATTATATATGAATCCGCGTTATAAAAGATTATTAAGGAAAGTTTACACTTAATAAAAGTTTATGTTTTCAGGAGATGGGTACGGATCCGAAATGCAGAAATATTGATTTTCAAAAAACCCTTGGGTATGAAACAACATGGAAAGGTCTGTACAATATATCACAAAAAAATCTAAAAATACATAAAAAATATTTATTATTCATTTTTACGCCATAAAAGATACAACACTTTAAAAACACATTCTGCATGAAAGTCCAAAACATTTAACATGCTTAAAATTTCACGTGTTCATGAATCATGTGACATAAATGAGAGTGTGTTTTGCTATTGCATCTAGTTTGTTTACATACGTTTACACCTATATTTTTCAGATATTGACGATCTCTCTTGAAGAACTTATTGGCATATCAATCTCCTAAAGTGCATGTCCTAAGGAGCGTATTGTGAAAGGAGTGGGGTCAGTTTGTGGTATTTTAGGAGAGATGTCCATATGAGTTTTTTGTCATACCTATCTTTTCTTTCATACTACCTTCGTATCTCCTATGATGTCTCGTTACAATCCCGAAAACGTGAAATATGGCCATGTCTGAAACCCTAAAATTTGATAGGACCCGCCGAACCTCGAGTTTGCATTGTAGCTCGTAGATGTCCAAAACCACTCTCAAACATCTTGGAAGTATAAGAAAGTAAATGTCCATATCTGAATGTAAACTTATACTTCAATGTTTCTTTTATGTGTTTTTGGCTGATTAAGGATTAATGTATTAGCTTTATTCTATTATTAGAGTTTCGGCGTCGTTTCCGTGGCGTTACCATTTTTGAAACATACGTATGCGGAAACACTAAGGCCAGGGGCATTTCCTTGTAAAGATAAAAGTATTAAACCCAATACAAATACTATATGCACATTACTATATACTGAGATTTAACTTAAGATTAATATTGATATTTGTAAATAAACAAAGTAGGTGGTCAATTTTATGAAAAAATATTAAAAATATTTTATGTTTAATAAAAGTGTTAAAAACTTGATAGACATACTGTATCTGTATTTTGAGATATTGAAACTAAGTTTATATTGATATTCATAAGTAACCAACGTAGGTGTGTGTGACTTATTCATGTCAAAAATAGAAGGAATAAAAACAAGATTTACATGAACACAAGATATGCAATGGTACGACCACCATAGTCAAAGTACATATATACTTGTAAATATTAAGAAAATTGCTTCTTTTATAATAGAAAGAAAGAAATTATATTAATGCCCACGAATGACCTAAAGTGCTAGGATAACAAGACCTAGGATCAATAAGAACAACAAAAGCACAAAAAATAGACGAGGAATAGATCCAACATAGTAAAGCCCTCAACTCGTGTGTGGTGAGGGTGCCAATATAAATAGCCATGTAGGGGGGAAAGAACAAGAACAAGAACTCTCAAAGAGCATGGACTAATGAAGGTCAGAAAGATTGGATGGTAGCTCCATCAAACTTATTTGATCGTGCCCGGGACAAAAGAATTTTCATCAGTGTCATCATCCATCACTGTGAAAGGGCCAATGTAGGATTTGAGAATGTTCATCGGGTAGTGTCTAGGGCCAAGTGTGCCAAGTTTGGTATTCCTAGGAGGAAGCAAAACACCTCCCTTAGAATCCCTCCTAACATCCAAAGCTGAAGAAACTCTTGTGGTAGTGAGGAAATTGATAATGTGTGCTTGTCTTCATGGATGTGGAAGTGGTTGCGAAGGAGGAAATCCACAGTGTCAAGGAACAAATCTATGGTGACGAGTAGGGTTGAATCCCCATCGACAAGAGGCAGTGTGTTGGGGCACGAATTCAAGGTGTTGAATATGGGTGGATTCTTATCGGTGAGAGCGAGTATGCCGAGGCACCGTAACAGTATCCAAAGGGCACTTATTGCCGCCAGCCTCAGTGAAGGGCCAAAAGAAAGAGGTGATCAACTTGGGGGCTCTACGGGCTTGTAGGAGGAATCTTCGTCAAAGGGTGATAACCTTTCGAAGAAAAATGGTGATGCATTGCTGGTTTGTGTATTGAAAGAAGGTGGATAGAGAGTTGTAAAGATCGTGTTATCTCCCTCGGATCTCATTATAAATAGGGCGTCTGAAAACGAAGTGCTCCGCACTTTTCCACAAGAGTCTGGACCCTCTCAAAACGAGCCCAATTAGTGGACCCTAAACTAGGTGCCCAAACCTTGGACCCGTACAAAACTATAGGCTTGATGATCATGTCGAAGAGGCACATCTTAGAAGGGATATTTTGGAAGTGGATTTGAAAACATTGGTGCTCCAAGACATAATGGGAGGTAATAACTTGCAAAGATGTGATTGAGAGGTAGGCTTCAAACAAATTGATGGTTTGGAAAACGACACTCCTAAGCAAGTGTGGGCCAATGTGATCTCCAAAGATTCCCTTTTGTAAAGGAATTAGAACCAGGGAAGAGAACGTTTGGAGGTGCTGAATATCACAACCTTAGTTTTGTAAAGATAGACCACAAACTAACGAAGTGTGTAGAAAGGGGCAGGGACATCAATTGTCGCTGTAATCCATTGGTAGAGTAAGAGAGGAGAGCGTCATAAAAAAAGAAGTATGGCTATCACAACATGTAAAATGCAACCATCATCTACATGGGTATGATGTTGAAGAAAATCTTCTAGTTCATCGATGTAAATGCTCAAGGTGGATGACAATGAAGGACATTCTCTTTCTCAGGGCTCTTCTACCATCAATACTTATACAATATACATTAATGGGTATCAATTAGGTATGTTTAAATTTAACATTAAACCCTTTTGTCCCCGTTTCTTTGGTAAATAATCACATTTATAACTCTGGAAGTTCGTCATGCTCTCAACTTTCCCTATCTCTCAAAGTGTTAATCTATGAAGGAATTTGGCCATAGTCTCCCCCATGTTCACATACCTCATCATCAGAGACAAAAGCCCTCTCCTCATTTATACCTGTCCAATAACTCCTCTACAACTTATATTGATCATGCTTCGCAATTTCCAAAAATGTCCCTTGGCAACTAGGTTACAGGGTTTCCTACTTCCTAACCTTCTCATAGTTCCCAATCTAGACCTTGAAGCCCTAGACTCATGGCATTGTGTATATAAAGTATGCCTTAGTTGTGCACAGGTAAGTTTGAAAATAAAAATCCCGAAAGGATTAAAGTAAACAAAAGCCGTATAGTTTATAGGAGAGGAAAGGGCTCGTAATTATGCTGCCCTACATCAACAAAATCCATCAGAAAGGTTATATGGCAATATGGTAGGCCAAAACATGCAAACATCATTAAGCTTGATGACGGTGAAGGCCCTACCCTACTCCTGGTATTTTCTCCCACGATTACTAAAATTACAATGGGCATAAACCAAACATATTTAAAATTCTAACTTAAAACCCTTCTGTCCCTTCTTCTTTGGTAAATAATCACACACATTTCCGGGAGTTCCCCACATGCTCAACTTCCCCTCATCTTTTTCGGTGCCCTTATTTAGTGTTATTTTATGTAATTTGGCCGAATTCTTCCCTATATTCACATGCCTCACTAGCTTCGCCAAAATTCCTACACATTGTAGGACAAGTCATTACTTGTAAATCATCAGGATCTCATCACGACCTTTAGACACACAATGCACTAGATTGGATCAAGTCTCATATATTTATAGTCTGCCATTATTTTACAGAGGGAGTGCCTATTAAATAGGCTTTTACAAATTAGTTTCGCACAACAAACAATAGTTTTGAGAAACAATAACTAGGTAAATCAAAACAACCTAAATTTGGCTGTATACCTAAGTTGAATAATAAACCCCCCAAATTCAAGCTTACCCTCCCATGTGAGTGTGAACCTAAATAAAAATTAACAGGTTAGTAAAAACCCTGCAACTAATTCTAGTGTGAACATGAACACTCTAACACCCTCCCTTAAGCATAGAATTGGGGAGTGAGAAAAGAGGAATGCAAAGAGACTAATGGGTCACAATAACTAGGCCTTATTAGGTACCTATTTACTAAAAGCTGGGAAAAAGAGTTAACGATGGATGAAATGTGTCACCACAAGGTACCCAAAAGCTAGTAAAAATAAAAGCTAAAGTAGAATGAGAGCTTATGCCGCAACGTGTCCTAAGAGGCACAACTCAAAAACACAAGTTTCAAAGGGCTTGGTGAGAACAATGATGTGAAGCTATTACTAAAGAGGTGACATGTGTTGGGGATGCGAAACTTAAACTTACATTGTCAAGTCCGAATCCACTACTCTTCAATGAGGAGTTGACAAGTGCAAGGGATGCCAATTTTAAACTACACTTCCAATAAAGTTATACAAACTAGTGTTACGTGGGGATGCACACCCCCCTTTTCCAGCCATCTCGGGGACTTGGAGACGGGGATGGACGTCTCCTCGATGCCCCGGAAATCCAAACAAAAGGGGGACGTCCCCCAAAGTTAGGTGCAGCACATGATAGATGACGACATAGGGGACACCGCGACGTCCCTGAGACGTACGAGGGACGTCCCCTATGCCATGTAAGCTTCAAAACATTAAAACATAAGTTAAAAACTTATTTTTAATACTTTTTTTTTTATATTTAATATTTCTTTTAATGTATTTTAATATTTTATTACATGACCTAACCCTAAAAGCATTAAAAAAAATATAAAAAGAACATCTCACACTCATTGTAATCACACAAAGCAAAGATTCTAGAGCAAGAGTAAAAAGAAAGAGAAGGAAAGAGCAAGGAGCAAGAGCAAGGAGCAAGGGGTAAGAGCAAGAGCAAGAGCAAGAGGTATGTATATACAATTATTCTTTGCTTTTTTTTTCAAAATTTCCAAATGCAAAGTTCAAAGTGAAGGCATTGCTTGTATTTTTTATTTTGCTAGTGTATTCAATGCTTTTTTTTGTTATTTTCTTTTTGGATTAGCAAGGGAGGGAATGAGATAAAGGGAGGGCATTGCATTGCTTGTTTTTAATTTTTTTAAATTTCTAAATGTATTCATTGATTTTTTTTTTTTTTTTGGTTAGTTTATTCAATGTTATTTATTTTATTTTTTCCTATTTGGATTAGCAAGTGAGGGAAAGCGATGAATCATAAAGGGAGGGCATTGCATTGCTTGTTTTTTAATTTCTAAATGTATTCATTGCTATTTTTTAATTTTTAAGTGTATTCATTATTTTTTTGTTATTTTCTACTTGGATTAGCAAGGGAGGGAATGAGAAAAAGGGGGGAATTGCATTGCTTGTTTTTTTTAATTTCTAAATATATTCATTGTTTTTTAAAATGTATAGTTAATAGTTATATTGTTTTATAAATTATAATGTGTAGTTATATTGTTTTATTTTTTAAGTATTGCAGCCGCAAAATGAGTTCAGATAATGATTATGAAACTGAATGTGAGGTTGAAATGGGTGATGATATGGGCGTGCAAGGAGAAGGAACAAAAACACGTAATACTAATTGTTCACATGGCAGTGTGGACAAGTTCACCTGCCCCTCCACAATGTTGAAAAAGTATTTGAGGGGACCTTTTGAGAAGAAAAAACCTTTGAAACAATTTAGTCAAATTATTTAAGGTCCAGAATCAAACATTTCAGGGGGCACTAAAACATGGAAATGCAACATATGCTCATTATCTTGGTCAGGCAACATTACTAGGCTGAATGCACATTTATGGTACATCCCGGGGAAAGGTGTAGGCATGTGTGAACAACTATCACTTGGAGAGAGATCAGAAATTGTGAGGCTGTATAATGGAGATACGGTAAAAAAATTTGAAAAGTTCGTGTCCGTCATGTTAGTGGCACCCCTTCTAGTTCTCACTCTCTGAGAACTAATACTGGTTTCTCAAATATTGCAGGTGCAACATCTTATGAGGTGACTGAAGTGGATGCTTTTGGTAGTAGGGGAAGAGGAAGGTCGTGGCCTCCAATCTAGTTGTCGACATGTATGATACAAAGGCTATAGAAGAGGCTGATGATGCCATTGGAAAATTCTTTTTTGCTACTGGCATTCCATTTCATGTTGCTCACTCCTTATTACAAGGAGGCTATGGCTAAGGTAGCCAAAGCAGGTGCAAGTTATGTGCCCCCAAGAGACACGAAGTTGAGAACCACAATCTTGGATGCCAACTATTTCAAGGTTAACTTATGATTGAAGGAAATGAGGTGCACATGGGTCTCTCATGGTTCCAGAATCATCATGGATGGGTGGATAGATATCAAACACCACCCACTCATAAATATCATTGTTTCATGCAGAGAAGGTCCTTACTTTTTGAGGGCAATTGATTGTTCAGGAAAGAAGAAGGATGCAGAGTTCCAATTCACCACTTTGTGAGATGTCATTGAGGAGGTTGGCCCTGCCATCGTCGTGCAAGTTATCACAAATGCAATTTATGTGTGTAGGGCAGTAAGCTTGTTGAGGCTCATTATCGACATATATTTTGGACCCCATGTTCTGTGCATGCCATGAACAATGCACTAAAAGACATTAGAAAAATTGATTGGGTAAAAAATATAGTGGCTGATGCTAGAGATGTGCAGATGTTCATCTGCAACCACAATACGTCATTGGCACTCTTCTGTAGCTTTTTGTGGAAGGAATTCCTCAAGCCAGTGGACACTTGTTTTGCGTCATATTTTAGTTTGCTGGATAGGATGGTTGAGTTGCACGAATCATTACAGTGTATGGCCATGACATCATAGTGGTCTAGGTGGGAAGAGTCCAAGATAGACCAAGGGAAGAATGTGAAAGCAATTGTTGTGAAAGAAATATTTTGGACATATGTGAGATATATCACATCCATAGTATCTTCGGTTTTTAGTGTAATAAAATTTGGGGATTCTGAGATCCCTATCCTTGGTGAGATATATGAATGTATTGATAGTATGCTTGGCCAAATGAAGGCTGCTATTCGGGCAAGGGACCCCACCTTGGAGTTCTATCATCACCATATTTAACCTATCATTGAGCGGAGATGGGAGAGGTTGAACACTCCTTTACACATGGCTGCATATGCACTAAATCCGAAGTGGTATATTGAGAGGCCCGACAAATTTGTCCCAGTAGATGATGAGGAGGTGAGGAAGGGTTTTTAAAAGCCCTAAAAAAATGTATAATGTAGAGGATGGTTCACGAGTCAGAACTTATTGGATCAATTTTTCTTATATGGAAGGCTACAAAAAGTCAGCGAAGATAGACATGACCACACTGGCACAAGAGTCCAATTAGTTGGTGGCGATTGTATAGACCTACAGGATTGCTACGTACACTTGCTATATTCGTCTTCTTTATCAGGTTTCTAGTTCCTTTACTTCTGAGAGGACTTTGTCAACATATGGGTGGATCCACTCTCTTAAGAGGAACAAACCTACTCCTAAGAGCAGGGAAAATTGTTGTTGTACATAGAGCCTTGTGTCTCATGGATCAGAAGACACCTACGTACAAGGAGACCCTAACATTATGGTGGGATGTGGATACTAAGGATTCAAAGCAGATTGATGAAGATCAGGAGCAACGAGGATTGGCTGATATCTCCTTTGTAGATGATGATGTTGTTACAAATACTTCTAGTGAAGAGGAGCGGTTCACAAGTGTTTCTTTAGAGGGCTCTGATAGTGATTATTGAGTTATGTAATGTCATATAATGATATATGTACTTTTGAGTTATATGACTATGAGTTTATGACATAATATTTCATAACATATGTAGTTGTACTCTTCTCATTATGATTATTGAAGACTTGTTGTTTTTAACTTTCAACTTTAGTCTTTGATTGTCATGTTGAAGTTTTGAACATTGAATATAATATATATAGCATTTTGGGCCTTGGCTTATGTGATGAATAATTGGATTAATGATTAATGGTTCAATCTTTAAACATTCAATTTTAAGTCTTGGTTTATTGAATTATTCATGTTATATTTGTAAAATTAATAAATTATATATATATTTTTTATCAGCTGTCCCCTTATCGTCCCCCCGACGTCCCCAAATTTTGAAAAAAAATTGCCGTCCCGAAAACCGTCCCTATGTCCCAACATCCTGCCATCCCGGAGTCTTAGGTAACTATGATACAAACGAAAAATTTGATCTAATGCCAGAAGATGCAGTGCGCTAACTACCAAAAATAAAACAACTGTTAAGGCAAGGGACATGGCATTCGAGGAAGTATGATACACACCATTTCCCCCATATTGTTGATTGGGTGGAGTGACATTACAAATTTGTATAAGTGGATCAAGCCAACTATTTGAACACTGACAATGGACTTCGCAAGACTAACTACGCTTGAAAGGGAAAACTAGCTCCATTACAAGGTGAAGTAGATTGTCAACATGCCTGAAAGGTGCTAAAGATATAGTTGAAATATACCTCTCAAGAAGACGACCTTGGTGGCAATGGCAAATTCATGCAACTGAAGTAGACAAGGAAGTGTCCAAAATGGAACTCACACTCATGAAGAATAACTCCATGGTTCTTTAGACTCGGTGCATCTGCAAATTGGTCCTAGACAACAAATAACCTCACCAAGTGACATATAGAAACTTTAGAATTTTGTCAATATCTAAAGGGCGCCATCTGAAACAAGGGGGTTGCTCTACAATTGCCAAAGAATATAGCTCAAATAACAAAGGAGCATCAAAAGTTAGGTGTAGTGAGCAATCTAAGAAGTTGAATAGTGGAGGAGCCATGAATGAAGTGACCTCTCAATGAATGCTAACGTTGCCGCAATAAGTGATAATAGATCCATCCCAAATGAATACAGATGGCATAGGAAGATGCCTACATATGATTTGGTGCGAAGTGCACAATTAGAGCATGCGAGGAAACATATGAATGTGTGCTAGGTTGATCATGTTTGACAACTAGAATCGCAGGTTTTTCAGGCCTAAGTGACGATGTAGTAGAACAAATGTGTTGTTCAAGATCTTCACAAAGGGTGGAGCGAACAAAAATTGGAGCTTTGTCATCAAGTGATCCTAATGAATTACTTGCATCAAAACTAATGTTTTGGTGAGAATTCCAATGAATAGGTTGGATAGGAGAAGCAATACCCTATGAATGTTTGCTAATACCTTTACCAGGAAAACCCATGGAACAATGCATGTGGGAATCAAAAGAAGTAGCATACTTCTCAAAAGAGCCAGGTAGATAAGCACGTATATGTGAAGTAGGATACATAAAATGTGCAATTGCAATAGGCACAAACTAAGAAGCAAAAGGTGCAACAACAAGAACAACAAGTATAGAAGTAGAAGAACAACAAGAGTAATAAGTATATTAGCAAAAGCTGTAATAGGAGCATCCAGAGCAAGAGTAGGTTTAAACACTAACATATCTTGGTTAGTAGGTTTGGGAGAAGTGACTGAATGTGGACTATGAGCAAGGATATGTAGGTCCATATTAGTAAACTGAGGGCTAGCATGTTTCTTTTGTAGGGAGTGTATGAGGGAGCGTCGAAGAGAGTTTTTCCTTTTGATTTTTTGTTCTCTTCCAAAAATATGACCATGCCCTCCTGAAGTGGAAACTTCAGAGAAAAACACCTCATTCTAAGATTGTAGAGCAAGGGCATTTGGGCAAGAAGCAATGACAAAGAGCAAGAGAGGCAAGTAGTAGGAATAAAGTGTTTTTCCTCGAGGGATTCTGATTTCCTGTTAGACTGGACCTCACCCTCTGGTCTTCGACATGCGAGAGTTGATAAATATGTCACAAGTTCTAAGTGACAAACTATAAAAAAATTGTCCTTACAACTATTAAAAAATGCCCCCACGAGATACTTTGTTTTAAAAAATAAATATCTCCCTCTTTTAAAACAAATGCTCCTTTTTTGTAATGTGGCCCCCATTATAGCAAAATAGCCCCTTTTTGAAAATAATGCCCTATTTAGCAATAAGGTGCTCTCCCTTTGTTTTGAAAAAAATAATAAAATAATCCATTCCATTTTGAAAAAAATTCGTCCAAAAAACTCCTTTCAAGACGGCCCCTTAAAAAATTCTTGCAAACAACTCCTTTTTAGAAACCAAGCAAAACTAGGGATGAAGGGTTTTGAACCTTGGACCTCTCCAAGCTCAATTGCCTTTAAAAGGTCAAGCAACCAATCACGCTATGTAGTGCTTCAATCGCTCATATGTACAATTGAGTTTTAAACTTTAAAAAACGTATGATTTATTTAAAATAAATAAAGTCCCTTGCTTTTCAAGGGTTCCTATGTCTTTATGGTTCCTATGTCTTTATTCTTTTGTTCTGATTTTGCTTTGACAGAGTAACACTTGATCTGGCCTCCACGAGTTAGGAGGGAGTTGGATCCAAATCACATGGGTGTAGAGTTGAGGAGGAGAGAAGGAAGATCTGGATGCGAGCTTAAGGGAACATTAAACCACAAAGTTTTTGGTGCTTCAGTGTGAGATTTTGTTGGATGACAGAGCCAACCAAATTGAGTTGGCTTCGAAGTAGTTGCTTCAAATACTGTGAATTGAAACGTGTCAAGCTTGTTGTAGGTTGAAATTTTGCTGAGTTTGTTGACTTGGAATCACAGAGGTTGACACATAACAATTTGAGTGTTGAGGAGATCGCAAGATGGCAAGCAGACTCGAGTTTGTAGCTAGATTGCAATCAAAGATGTCGAGCTAATAGGGTCATTGGCCGAGGTGAGTCAAAAATAGCGGAGGTCAACTTTGTTTCATCGATCCAAAGATAGATGATCCATCGAGCTAAACACCATAGGTTAAGCCAAGCTTGCAATGTGAGATGGAACTTGTCACACAAAAAATCTGACCGAGTTGTATAGATTGCACACGTTGGAGAGATATGGGCTGAGTTGTAGGCACGAGATGTGAATCAGACTCGTGGGGGTCGTGTTCATGACTTTGTCCATTGCAAATTTTAAGGTGAACTGTGTTGAATTAAATTGTTGAGCTAGGGTTTGTAGTGCCTGATTCGGAGAGATATCTTGCCGAGGAGCTCGAATTGCAAGTAGGGTTGAGGTTAAGTCAAGTCCATGAGGATTGAGGAAGAGCTTGTTCAATGCGAGATATGGAGTGTGTGGGTGGTGAGCTTAGCTCGTGAAGAGCTCTCCATGTTAGGGTTTTAATCTTCATGGACTTCCTTTGAAGTAGCCACTTCATAGAGAGCTTGGGAGCCAATGTTTGGAGCTGAGCTGTTTGGGCTTAGGCGAAATGTGGTGAGTGTATAGAGTATGTTGTTGCTATAGGGTGGAGGCGAAATGGATATATGAACTGCCGTGTATCAATAGCTCACCTAGAGTTTGTCTCCAAGTCAATTGACAGGGCTCAAACTGAGCTAAGTAGGAACTTGGCTGGGTGAGTTGGAGAGGGCGGCACTCGCGGAGCTGGGCAGCTCGATGCAAGGAGCAACTCGCTTATAACTCACTATAGTGCTTCTCAAATGTAATGTTTTTCTCGTCAATGTATTTTTTCTTGAAAAGCAGATGTAATATATGTATTTTTTCTTCAAAAGCAGATGTAATATACTTACTGCACTGAATGTAAGTGGACCTTAATGCAATGCAGTGTTTCTGCTATTAATGTTTGCACACAGCTTGTAAAGTTTTGGATTTCTTCTGATGAGATCTGCTACATATATCTGTATTTTTCTCTCAAACTTGACCTAGTAATGGATGCTGAATCCTGCTTTGATACCATGTAGGAGAAGTCGGTACTTCTCAATCACCAGGATCTCATCAGCACACCATTAATACAACAAAACATGAAACGAAGCCATTATATGCACGGTGCACCAGATTGGATCACGTCTCTCTCATATATTTATGATCTGCCATTATTTTACAAGGGAGTGCCTATTAAATAGGCTTTTACAAATTAGTTTCTCACAATAATAGGCACTCCCTTGTAAAATAATGGCAGATCATAAATATATGAGAGAGACATGATCCAATCTGGTGCACTGTGCATATAATGGCTTCGTTTCATGTTTTGTTGTATTAATGGTGTGCTGATGAGATCCTGGTGATTGAGAAGTACCGACTTCTCCTACAAGGTATCAAAGCAAGATTCAATTAGGTAAAACAAAACAACTCAAATATGTACGTATACCTAACTTTAATAAAACAACTTAGTTATAATAATGAACCTCCCAAATTCAAGCTTACCCTCTCTTATGAGTGTGAACCTAAATAAAAATAAACTGGTTAGCAAAAAGCCTACAACCAGTTCTAGTCTGAACATGAACACTCCAACACGCCTCATTTTTTGCAGCTCCTTTGCAACTTATATTGACCCTACTTGAATCCCCTAAAATTTCTAATGGCCACTGGGCTATGGGGTTTCCTGCTTCTTAACCTATATGTGGTTCTCAATCTAGATCTCAAAGCCCCTTCAAGCCCTTGGTATAGGATAGACCCCTATCTTCATGATACTTTGCTAATAAGCTTTAGTTGAGATGTTGAAAAAAGTATATTAACTCTCAAAAAAGAGATTGGGGAAAAGGACTAACCATTAGCTGGAAAGGTGTTTTGCAAAGTTGTTTGCAGCAACAGATTGCTTCCCAAATACCAAATGGCTATTTGTTATGAACAACAGGTGAAAGTTCACAAGAAAAGGAACAAGAGGATGGCAAACATGGAGGATTTAATGCTTCTGGAGGCTGCCGAAAATTGCATTAGAGAGATGAGGAGGGAACATGGTTTCAAACTTTCAAGTTCCCCATGCAAACGGTATGCCCCATATGCGGAGAGCTTGGTGATGTCTACGATGTGTGGAAATGGATGTGATCCCCTTATCCATCATTCTTGGCCATGCCTGCCAACGCCAAACTGGGTTCAAACCATTTTAGTGGACGAAATTGACATGACGATTGGCTATAACACCCCTCCCCCCGATCATTGCTGATGCAGTTTCAGGCCTTGTTTTGTTCTAGTCTGTATTTGGTTACAATGGATAACTTTTTTTTTGGCATTTTTAATGGACATGGTTTTAATCAATGTCCGTAATGATAAACCCAGACTTTAAATTATTATGTAGATAGTAGTTTAGCATGGTTTTTTAAGATTCAGAACAGTGACTTGAAATATAATCGTCTTCGGTGGGTCCAAATTTTGAAGTTAGCTCAGATGTGCAACAGAGTGTTAAATCTAATGCACTCTGATATTGTCAGTTTTGAATTGCAGATCTTAAATCATAGGAAAATGACATTGTTATAGATCTTATCTGCTGCTTTTCGCAACATCCCCACATTTTTTGCTGGAGTCTTGTTTTTGTACGGATGCTTTTCTAAATTCTTAATATATATTGTGAACTGTTTTTTGAAAAACGCCTTTGGAGTAAAAACAGTTCATATAGTTTTATCATTCTTTAAAGCTTCAACATTTAATTTGGAAGCAAAATTGGCTTAGAAATGAATCTTTACATCTTCTTATTAAATGGTTTTCTCAATGTTCTTTTGTTCAGCCCATATCCTTTCATCGTGTTAAACATCCTCAACATTCAGTACTGCAAATATTAGATGCTATATACATGATATGCAAGGCATTTATGTGATTGGAAATACTTATAAATGTTGTTTTTTCATAATTCTTTTGAAGCTGAATTGTCGCTTGAATTCTTTCCAATGTTATAAAAAGTGTTATCTTTATTCTGTCAAATCTTTGCACCTGCCTATGTTTGCTTTATAAGTTTGTAGCCATGCACACATTCTGGTTTTAAATAGGAAAGGCATATTGGCACCAACTTGGCCAATGCCAATGTGTTTCGAGATATCCTAGTTTTCTGATTGTACTTTCTGTAATTTTGTTATGTGCATTCAGTCAATCATTAGAATGTTCAGAGTACAGTTGTTATTTATAGTATCCAAAACCATACAGTCCTATTCTGCTGATTGATTATTTCACTTTATGTAGGTTGCTCTTGCACAAAATTGTGGGAATGCATCTCAAGGCCTCCAGGAAAGGGCTGCTGGTGCATTATGGGGTTTGTCTGTATCTGAAGTCAATAGGTATATTTCTGACATTTTGAAAAGAGCCTCTTTCCTGTGTGCATGTTATACATGGTGAGAAATCTTCTAAATATTCTGTGCTATATAATTGTATCTATTTTAATGTGTATTATGAAGGCAACTTCTATAGTCTGTGTATTTAAATACCAGAGACATGCTTTTAAATTTAAATAGTGAAAAATCAAAATGTAAAGGTCATTTGGGTTGGAGCGCATTCCATCTCTTTAATTTAGTTTTGACGAGTTTCTTTTGACCATTTCAAATTACCTTCAGAAATGTAGTTACTAGGATGCAAAATCACGAATGCATGTTATTGTTCTCACTATTTGCGTGCATTGTAGAGTATGCATGATATATTTAAATGGCGTTCTTTATCATTGATTATTTAACTCTTTTGGGATTCCAAAATATATCTTGACACTGCGTTGATATATTGAAATAGCCTTCTTTATCACAGACTGTTTGATTCTTGGAGATTCCAAAATCAATCTTGACAAAGTGGCCACTTCATCAAGCATCTGGTAGTATCCTGGTTGGTAGGACATAACCATGTGTCTAACTCATACTAATTAGTTGAAATCTATATGAAGTGTTTTGGTGCATTAACTATTAGATATTATACATTTGTTGAGTTGTACTTATATCTGCAACAGTGTATGTTAAGGCAAGTCTCTGGAATGCATTTGTGGAGTCCAATTGCTAGGGAAGGTGAATTAAGTGAAATAGGTGTAAAGACAAAAGGTTTTCACAGTCCATGTTATATTACAAAAAATACATTGCTTGATGGATGCATTAAACATTACGTTCCACGGGGACGCGTCCCCTATGTTTTTTAGCTCGTCCCCATACCGGGGATGTTTCGGAACTGCGGGGACGGGTAGGAAACGGCCCCTCTCCATCCCCAAACTCTGCAAATTTTAGGAAACGTTCCGGGGACGTAAAAAAAAAAGGGGACGACAGGGGACGGCTGGATGTCCCCGGTACGTTTAGGGGACTGGGGACGTCCAGCCATCCCCTACGCTTAAATCCTTAAAAAAAGTATTTTTTTAAAAACACACTTTTATTTAAAAGTAAAGCAATGTGGGGGGGGCCCACAAGGACCCCCAATTTCATTTCTAAGTGCCCTAAACCTAAAACAAACATCAAAACAAAAAAAGAAGCTCATTTGACTTATTTCTCATTTTGTGAAGGAGAAGACAGAAAGAAAAAGAGCATAGAGAAGAGTAAAGAGGCACGTTGGGATGTTGATCCCGAAGATGCTTCATAGATTGATGAGGCACAGGTGGGATTGGTTGGGGTTCCATTGGATGAGGAATCCCTCATAGTTCCAGTGACTCCGACTTAGAGTCTGATTTTGATGCCACTTTAGCGGAGTTTGATTAGGGGCAGCTATATATTTTCATTTTGATTTTCTATGTTTTAGACATTTTGTTGCCCTTGGGCATTTCATTGTAATTGAAACTTGAATCTTATGTGCAATCTCAATTCAGCTCTAGTTTTATGTATTAAAGTTTTATGATGTGTGTGATGAATGCTTTATTAAGTTTATCAATGTGTTATACTTATCATTATATGATTATTCATATGAATATTTGAAATTTTCTATATTTTAAAGGTTAAATCTTATGTGAAATCTCAATTCAATTTCCTATATTTTAAAGGTTCTATATTGTGTGTGATGAATGCTTTAGCAATGTTATCATATGAATATTAGAAATTTCCTATATTTTTTAAATTTTCCCTTATTTTTTTAATAGCTGTCCCCTGTCCTCCCCTAAATAAAGGCCTAAAAAAAAATCCATCCTAGAAATCCGTCCCGGAAACACGTCCCCCCGTCTCCTGCGGTACCCGTCCTGGAAACTTGGTGGAACGTAAATTAAACAAAATGCATAACATAGTTCACAAATGTGTAACAAACAGACGGATAAAAAAAATTACATGCTTTGAATAAACTATGTAATCCACCTTATTTTAGCAAACATGATAACTATTAATGTTCTTAACTAAATGCTAATCTATCTAAGAACCCCCCCGACAACTAAACAACGTACAATCCCAAATTAATCTATAATTTTGATAAATTTATCTGTGCCAAAAAGTTTAGTCACTATATCAGCTATCTGCCTCTCTGTAGATTTTTCATTCTTGACCAATATCCAAATGTAATGATGATGAACTTCAATATGCTTGGTTTAGGTATGATAGACTTGTTTCTTCACCATCTTGAAATCACTGTTAAGTGTCACAGAAAGTGAGGACGGTGTTATTAGGTCAAGTTTAAGATTGACTAGTATTTTTTGTAACCATATTGTGTCACAACCTGTAGGGACAGCTGCGTTGTATTTTGCCTCAGTGGAAGATAAGGCAACTGTGTGTTGTAGCTAAGCCAGGAAATTACTCTCGAGCCAAGAGTAAGAACATATCTTGTTGTAGACTTCCTAGTGTCAATTGATGTAGCTCAATCCATATCAAATCTCTGATATGAGAAATAAATCTCTAATATATAATGCCAAAGTTGAGAGTTCCTTTAACAATGTGACTGATTTGTTTGTAGCTTGCCGATGTTCTCCTTGTGGCTTAGACTTGAATCAGGAAAGACAATTCACTGCAACACATAAGTCTGGTCGATGTCGAATTACATTCAGTCATCCTGAATTTTTCCAAAAGGTTTTGCATGCTTATATTTTCTATACAAAAATAGCATGATCAGATTGCCAAAATTCTCCACCGAAACAATAATATAAGAGGGGCCTAGATCTGTCATTTCAAAAACAAAAGAAATATCAGATTTCACATGTTGGTATTATATTATCCCCGCTTCCAATGATGGCAAGATCATCTACACAGAAAATTAGGGTCACTACGTCATCACCACTGATTTTGATATAGAGATTAGGATTAGAATAACTTCTTTTGAATCTTGAATCTCCACTATATCGATCAATTTTAAAATACCGTGCTTGAGGAGCTTGCTTGAGTTCATATGAATTTAACTAACTTGTCCAGCGGCAATTCACCCTCCCGAACATTGTTCATCATGTTATATTACCGCTTTAGTCTCTTTTGTTTGCTTTCATGATTTAACTGAGAAGAATGAGAATTACTCTGTTCTTCATGAGATCCACCCTGGAATTTGATTTCTCTATGTTCTCGGCTCAGAGCCATGTTTTATTTCAACACAAACATTTTGCGGAATTATAAAAACAACTACTCATACAATATCATCTGTAGATTTACCATCTTCTAAGAAAGTTTTTTTTTTCATTTTCAAACATATCTCTACTGATAATAAGTTTGTTCGTAGAGACACCTAGTAACATGTATGCTTTAGAATGCTCATCACAACGAACAAACATATATGTTTTGCTCTCTGCATCCTAATTACTCATCTTCTAATAAGGAATTAATGCAAAAGCAATACAACTAAAAATTGATAGTCACTTAGAGATGGTTTATTGGCTCACCATGTTTTTTCGGGAGTGACGTCCTATGATGCTTTACAAAGGACACTCGTTTAGGATGTAGACCATTGTCTTTACAGTTTCTTCCCAGTACGGATACGACACATTTTGTCTGTGCACCATGATTCTCACCATCTCCACAACTGTCCCATTTTTCCTTTCCACGACCGATTTTGTTGTGGAGTGTGTAGACTAGTATACAATTTGTGTATACCTTCCTTTTGGCAAGACTCTTGAAATTGTTTTGAGACAAACTCGTGTCCATTATCAAACCTATGAGCCTTGATCTGTTTGCTTGTTTCTCCACCAAGGCTTTCCATGATACAAAATGTGAAAAACATTCTAACTTATATTGCATTAAATAGACCCATACTTTCTTGGAGAAGTCATCAAACAGCAACAAGAAATACTTTGCCCCATACATAGTGGGTCTCTTCATTGGACTATGGGGATCAACATGCACGAGATCGAAGACTTTTTTGTCCCGCCATTTTATCTGTATTAAACGTGTGTCAAATTTGTCTACCCATTTGACAACTTGTACACGCATTTGGAATTTCCTGAATCAATAGGTCATTGACCATATTGGTCTTGTTAAGTATGGACAGATACTAATAAGTTAGGTGTCGATACCTTTCTTGGGAAATTACATTGTTATTCTCTACTACTAATAATGCATTGTGCAGTTACTGTTTTTGGGATCAAGAAGTTTATACAATAGCTTCTCACAAATACCAACCACCACCACCTTGTTATCATGAAAAGTTGACCATGCATTTGTTGCCTTGAAATTTTACTGAAAGAGTAGGATTCTTTGTTATCTCATAATTAACTTACTAAAGATTCTTGTTCATGCATGGAACATAGGGGACATTCTTGAAAGTACATCTTGCGAGATTGTTCGATGTGAAATTAACGTTTATGCATCCTTTGACGTAGTGAGTCCTAATAACACCTAAAAAAGGATTCATAACTATTTTCTGCAATAAATTTACATACCACTCTTTGCAACATGTAGTGTTGGGATGCACCTGAGTCAAAATACCAAGTTGTCGACTCAGTTGACTGTTCTTGAGATGCAACGAATGCAAATTTGCCTGTCTCCTCTTTTTCATCATTATCAACAACATTTGCATGTTTTGGTTCTTTTTGGTGCGCTGTCACTCAGTCTCTTTTGACAAATTTCCTTTAAATTTCAAGGCTCATTACAATAATGTTTTTTCCACTTTGATCCCTTTAATGTATTACTGCCCTTGAAAGTCATCTGATGATCTGCTAGTGTTCTGTCTGCCATTTACTTTGAACGACATGGTTGATGCTTCTGCCTGGTCCTTCCTCCGCTCCTTTTGCAAAAAAGGTATCAATAACCTCTCAAAATTACGCATTTGGGTCTCCGCTGTCAAATGTAGGGACTCAAGAAATGAATCATTGGATGATGGCTAGCTTCATAAAACCAAAGCTGCCATATTCATCATGCGTTGGTTTCTTGAGAGCATTCAACTGATCACTAAGATATTTTAGTTGCAACAATTATTTGGAGATTGATCCTCCTTGCAACAACTAAACACAAAACAAAAGATTCTTAAGCTACAATGCTCGCCCAGCTTGTGATCTATGAGCAAATTTTTCCTGGTTTATTTTTTGAGAATCGGGCAAAAGCAAATGCTGTATACTAGCCATTGTTGACCACATACCTAGAGTACCTAGCCTGCAAAAATATTAAGTCGAGAAAAATGACTGCAGAAAAGATACAAACTTTACAAGTAACTTTAGACTGTTATTGACACACTCTGGAAAATTTTCATTGGAAACATCCCGCCAGAGCATAAGATATACAATTAATTCAGTCCTTAAGCATAAAGAAATAATATTCTATCAAATTTTTTAAGTTTAAAATTTATGAACTTTAAAATTATTTTCAACCCGAAAATTTTATAGACTTTGTAGAAATGCTCACCATATGAACTTTTTGAAATATTTTGACCACGAACTGCACATTGGCTTCTTCTTGCCTATTTGAAAGCTCCAGTAATTTACTTTCTTTTCTATCCATCTTCTTAAGAAACATGGTTAAGCAAGCGATTCAATGATCAATATGTTCCTCATCACAAATTTGAACAGATCTGGCAGCTAGGGTTTTGAGGACTGAATTTTGACCAAGGG
The DNA here is from genome assembly GCA_019776745.2 of Taxus chinensis. NCBI lineage: Eukaryota > Viridiplantae > Streptophyta > Pinopsida > Cupressales > Taxaceae > Taxus > Taxus chinensis. The sequence continues at coordinate 78,369,764 of CM034149.1, forward strand.
GGATGATGCATTGTGGTATGCAAATTAATATATTTCTTAGTTGCTTAAACCCGATGTGGTAGCGAGCCATCTGCTTTCTTTTGAGCCGGATTCAAGGAAGGGAAACTTACAATCAATTTCTAACTCCTTTGTGAATTTGATTCTGTCAACAGTGTTGTTGATGTGTGCATGGAACTCTTTTTTTTCATCACCGCATTGCAAATTTATATTAGTATCATCATCAATTCTTTCCACCATCTATGTTTTAATAGGAAGGGGTTGAACGCTTCTTATTTAAAATACTACATAAAAAGGTTGGCCACCTTTGGAGATAAAGGTGTATAGTTGTTTGGATATAGGTTTTAAAGCCTTATTTCTAGTTTTGGGCTCTTTAGATGTGTTACTGCACTCTCCTACACAGTGGATAGGTAGAGGTAATGGTCATACCCGTTTGCCTGCTCCTAGCTCTTGTATAACCATACACTCTTTTATTTGTATATACAGTGCATTGCTTGAAAAATGTTGAACTTAAAGGAAGCTGAATTTGAAATTTTAGAACCTCGAAAAATATGTTTATGTAGTTGGGAAACATAGTACAGATTTCTTCTATCCAGAGTTTCGCCCTATGTAGTATTTGCTCCATGTAAAATTTTAAGTGGGCTCACTTGTAATTGCAAAAATTAATTTCCTTGTGATGTTTTAATCCACATTTCATATGATGTGGTCCACTTTGCGTCTCTCTAACTTTATTGTGTAGTTTTGTAATAATAAATTTATATCCTCTCTAACCCTATAATTTTCGATTTGGATTTTTCAAGTATTGCTATTGGACGGGAAGGAGGCATTGCACCACTGATTTCATTGGCGCGTTCTGACGTTGAAGTAAGTTTCTTTTGAGTTGACAAGATAATTTATTTGATTGGAATTATTAAGTACAATATCAAGAAACATATTGATCTTGGATACACCATGCCGACTCTTGAAATTCCAAGCTTGGACCTTGTGTGGGTGATTCAGCTAATCAAAGTGAACTAATAAGCACTTTACTCATATGCAGCATGCCTTTATGTATCCACCTTTGGTTGTACTTCAAAGACCAAATTCATACAATAAAACTGGAATGGCTGGAAAAACGTATTTTGCCGAAGAACTCCGGTGCTTTAATTGCTTGTTTCATTTCATGCCTAGCTTCGATGGTATTGATTTACAAGAGATTGATATACATTTTAGCCATGCTTATTGGGACCATTGCAGTTTGAGATCTATGGAGACGATCTTAAGTTGTTCTTGTACCAAGATACTACCCATTACGGACAAACCTCAGAAGCATTTCAAACAATGACATGCTTCATAACTTGCTGAAAGAAAGAATGGAATAATGAAAGAAATTGTATTGATGTTCATGAATAACCAAAATAGCTCAATAAGATTAAAAAAGTACAATCACTTATAGAAGAGGTGTAATAAGGGAAAAAGACCCTAGATTATGAAAAGTAACTCAACACAAAGTATTGAATAAAGGTGGGAAAAACAAGTGGGGGTAAACCTAAGGTTTTTGAACTTCAAGCCATAAGATGTAGTGCAAGCATAAATAGTCTTGGAAAGGAAAAATCCCTCAAAGAAACATGGAGCTCATGAAGACCAAGCAGGAGGCTATGAATGGAGAACAATGCTGTGACATGTCTGAATACAGCTCGGATCAGAAGGGCCAACAACATTGTTATCTATCACTGCAAAATGGCCCAAGCAGGATCTAAGAATTTGTATAGAGGAATGTCTAATGTTGAGGGAGCTAAGCTGGAAAATCCTAGGAGGAAGTCGAGTATGCCCCCTATATAGCCTCTCCTTACATCCAAGGTCGATGAACCTCCTGTAGTAGAGGAGAAAAATAGTAATCTGCATTAGTTGTAGTGATTTGGGCTACAAAAGAGTAAACAAAACAGAAAAAATATTGGTCCTTAGGCAAGCGTAAATGGATCATGTCAGATTTTCAGTCCACACTAAAGTTACATAAGATCATGTCACACTATAGTTACATAGTTACATAAGATCCATCTTAGGGGTTTAAAATTCTAAATAGACTGCGTATCTTCTTTTAAGGTTTCTTTGAAGAGAACACCAAGTTACATAAAATACAACAATATCCAGCTGCCTTGGGTGATAGGCCTCATTCCATATTAATACAATTTTCCTTCCCTTATTTGTCATCTAGGAAAGTTTGACATGAGCTATTGTTTAGTGTTCATTTACTAGGTCTAATAGGACTGGCTGTATAAAGTATTGTTTTGTGCAAATGCCTTATGCTCTTCATAATTTGGTAAATTGTATTTGTTTGCCACTAATGTGCTTATTGGGGCTCCAATGCGATTTATTGGGTTTGAAGGTGGGAGTGTTACATTGTGATTCATTGATAATTTTTTAGCAGACAATCAATTGTAATGCATAACATGAGGTAGACTGTTGAAATCTGATAAGGGTAGAATGTCAAATGGTCCAGCAAGTTGCATCTAGTCAGAGGGTTTCAACTTTCAAGTACTTGCGAGAGTCTCTCGATGAGATGAATGACAGTAGAGAAAAGTCAGGGTGTTGATTAAACCTTTTTGTACGTGAGATTTTGGTCCCCAACATCTCTGTAACGCTTGTAAATTCTTATTCTACTCAGTTATGACCTGGTGGTGTGGAGTATTTGCCTTGATTTGTCAATTGTGCATAACTTGCATGTACCTTATTTTAATGCTCATTCCTTGCTTTCTGCAATTGTACCTTTTTGAAATTGCTTTCAATCGTCTGGGATGAATTGTTTAGGCGACAAGTCTGAATTTTTTGTTTCCACTTCTTTGTTATCCAACATTGAGGGTTTATACAACTTCAAATTGTTGACATTGGAAGTGGCGTATGATTCTATACATAAAGGAAAGTGAAATTCTAACCTATTTTGTTGGAGTTGCTTTATGATAACTAGCCCCCATCCGATTGAATTTATTTTCTGCCTTTGTCCTCGATTTTCAATTACCTCCGATGATTTTCTTTCAAGGTTTCGGTCCAATATAAAAGAGTTGTGGATATCTAAACACTAGTAGTTAAGTAGTGTTCCATGGGGACATGTCCAATTCCTTGGTAGTCTGTCCTGAATGTTCTGAACATCTTGGGGACGTTCCCCACACATCCCTTTTTGTCTGAACCTTTTTCTCACGTTGCATGTAATGTTTAGAAACCTTTTTTGGAATCTTGTGGACACATTTTTATTTAATTTTTTTTTTTGGTGGACGTGTGGTTCTTGGGGATGTCCGGACATCGCCGAGATATCAATGGATGCCCCCAGTCTGCTCAGGATATACCAAGGAGGTCATGATGTTCCCGCCCAAAGCCCCGGATGACGTCTCTGCCCAACACAGACACTCTCTCACACACACACACCAGCAATTGTTTGAAAAAACATAACAAAAACTTAGGTGTAAATTAAAAAGGAAGGGATGGAATTCTCAAATATTTATTTTCTAATAATTCATAATGTATTAATCAGATAGTCATTTATTATTTTGTATTTATAATTCAGAGTTTCTCTCAGTTTTTTATTGTATATTCATTATTCAATGTTCAGTGTCATAAATGTTGTTGTTTTTTGAATCTCAGTTCCTTAAAATGCTCAATTCTGTTTATCTGTTTAACTATACAATTGAAAAGCCATAAATCATATACTTATTATTTTTGTATATATACCTTCACTGTTCCCCTGCCATCCCCCCATTGTCCCTTGATCTTATTTTTCCGTCTTGAAAATTTGGAGAAACATTGTAGTTAAGTTTATTGACCCATCTCACAATCTATTTGGTACAAAATATTTCCCATTCTCTTTCTTGGGGTGCTTATGCTTTCATATGCATCTCTACGTTATCCCTTTAAAGATGCAACCATTAAACCCAAGGTTCCACATGGGTAACAGGTATGGTGCCCTCCTTTAGTGTTAGTGCTTTTGGACACATTTCCCAATGACCCCTTCTAATATACAATCATTAAACCAAAAAATATTTATGGATCATGTTTTGGGGCTCTGGTTTATAGTTCTTTGTTTGGGCATATATTGTAAGGGTTTTGGATACTAGATTCAATGTATGATTCCTGAATCTGTTCTTCAAGTTAAGTTGGCTTCTTAACCCCTTTGTTTCAATTTTTTTGTAGTTTCGCTTTCTTTCTTCATAGACTTGGGTCTTTGGGCGATTCAATCTCTCAGATGTTTTGCAATTTGTAATGTCCTCTGGAAATTTGTGTGTTCTGTCCTCATAAGATTTGTTAATTTGTGTTGTTGTCGTGGCCAAACTTCAAAACTCGTGTTACCGAAATCACAAGAGTTAACATGGAAAGGTATAATGTTTGGAGGCACAAAGTACTCATGATTTGTGAATGTTGTGGTTGCAACAAACTCATCCTGAAATCTGTGACATGGCCTACTGCAAACTTTGATGTTCGGGAAAAAGTCTTAAGGAGGCACTCTGTCTTCTACAACTTTTCATGGTAGAGAATCTGATTTTAGAGGTCAGAAACACAATATCTGTTGGAGATCTTAGGAAAGTTTACAGTTTACTATACATTAGAAAGGCGTCATGTCCTCTATCTGAAAAACACGATTTTGATAAAAATGGTGGAGGGTGGGTCATGGTTAGAGCACCTGCTTGGGTTGAAAAACTGAAGAGACCAGTTAACAACTGTTTACAAGGTGGTAGATAAAGACGATATGGTTACCTTAGTAATGAACACTCTACCAACACCTTTTGAAACTTTTGTGGAGTCACTGAACTTGTTGGCAGAAATTTAGACTCAAAAATGTCGAGGTCAATTCATAGCTTCATCTGAACTTTCAAGGAACAAAGGTAGGCACTGCTGGGTGAATATAGTGCCAGACACTCTGAAAGTGCAGTTGTTGCCTAGTATCAAGACAACTAAAAAAGAAACTCAAAACCCTCATCAAAACATGAGGTACAGTGCTACTTCCTTCTACCATAAGGTCTGGCCCATCAAGAAGGATTACAGGCAAAAACAGTTTGACTTCTTTCATCCTAAAAAGAGAGACTTAGGAGAATGTGGCAGAAGTTGGTGCAGAACATGAGTTTTTGAAGGAATATACTTTCATGGTTTCCTAGGACAACATTGATGCTATGAGTTGCTTGCTCTTTGATTATGGTGCATTGCGTCATTTCATGTGCTTCAGATTCAGTTTCACTAGAAGATGGATTGTCACATGTGGTATAAGGCATTGATGATGTTAATATTGTTCTGAATGATACTGCAAAATTTCAGTCTGGGATGTTAGGTATGTTACGAAAATGAATATGATTATGTTATAATTGGCCATCTTATTGATAATCCTAACATTGATGTTAACTTGCACGGTAAGAAATTTACTGTCTCAGAAGCAAGCAAAGGAAGACTGGTTTCCCTTGGAATTGGGGAAGGAGGGTTGTACAGGTTAGTTTATCATGCCATAGTTAATTTGCATGCATTGCCTGTGTAGGACAACAATAGTAATATTTGGCATGGAACATTTGTGCATTTCTATCTCTAGTACTTGGCCACACTTAGCTGAACTAATATAGTTGAGGAGTCGCCTTCTTTACAGATTTTGCAAGATGCTTGGAAAACATAAAAGAAACCCATTTCCGACTGAATATGTGTGGCATGCCAAAGGGGTTCCTGGTCTCATTCATGCAGATTTGCGCAAACCATCTTGGAAATCACCTCCTGTTCAAGGAGCAAGGTTATCTTTTTTCCTCTAGTTGGCAATATCTCAAGGAAAATCTGGGTCTTCTTTCTGAAGAAGAAATTGGAATGCTTTGGTGTCTCTGTCAAATTCAAATCAGTAGTAGAAAAACAAATTAGTGGATGTATAGTAACTCTTAGGTCAGATAATGAAGAGTTACCTTTCAAGCATCTCAAGGATTTCTGTGAGAAAGGATTCAAATGCAATTTTCAGCTCTGTACATCCTACCACAGAGTGGGGTGTTTGAAAGGAGGAACATGACTACCACAGAGATGCCAGTGTGCATGATTCACAATAGAGGTGTGCCTTACAGATATTGGGGTAAAGCAGTTAATGTGACAGTATATCTTCTGAACAAAAGTCTGGGTAAAGTCTTGCATGATATTACTCTTGAATAATCATGATCAGGATAGATATCAAAGTTAAACCATCTCCGCATTTTTGGCTCAGCTGCTTATGTTGGTTCTTCATTACTAGAGCGAGTCAGATTTCAAAAGTAGCATATATTCCTTTGCTGGCTATAGTGAGCAGTCTAAGGCTTATAGACTTTTTGATGTTTCTACTAATAAGGAAATCATTGGTACAGATGTAAAATTATGTTGCCAGGAAACAGAAACGGGTACGGGTACGAGTACAAAATGCGGAAATGCCAATTTTCAAAAAACCTTGGGTATGAAACGTTACGAGAAACGTCTGTACAATATATATATATATATATATATATATATATATATATATATATATATATATATATATATATATATATATATGCATAGTACTCATTTTAAAATTGTACTCCATAGACCATAAGAGATAAGTATAACTGATAAAACACTGAAAATATTTTTTATTCATTGAAATAATACATTATTATCATGTATACTTATCTCTAGGACATTTCGAAGGAGTTTCCGTTTCGGGAATGTTTCGAGGGCGAACCGGTTGGGGGGGAGGGGGGGGGGGCTAGGCATTTCCTGGTAACAGAGATGTAAAAGAAAAATAATCTTTCTTTTATTGTAGTACCAATAGACAATAACTGATATCATAATTGAAAATTCGGCGAGTACTTGTTGAAAATTAAAAAATGTGCTTTTTAATGAAAAAACTTGTATGGAAAACGAGTCACTAGTGAGTATTAAAACAATACTCACCATGTGTACTTGTGAGTACTCGATGAGACCGTGTCAATAACTCGCTAAACACAAGATGCAGAAAAATGGTTATTAAATGCGTTTTTATTCTCATTTCATAGCATTTGAGAATCGTTTGAGCGAATTGGAAGGAGTTTATAGAGGGTTTGTACATCAAATTTTAGGAATTTCTAGTTTCAAGGTTAGTTTTTCCCCACTTTCAAAGTGTGTAGATTCCTTTTAGAATGCTAATATCAGGTTTCTAAACATGCTTTACAATTTTAAATGCATTCCATTCAATTCATGTATTTTTTATTGGCAATTTACACTAGTTCATAATTTATGACTGAAATCACTAGTTTTTTTTGTGTGCATAGGGTGTATAGCATATGTCGTATGGTTTAGAATTTTTTAATGTTATTCTTCTTTGAACATGTTCCAGGTTAACCGTTGGCATTTATTGGCATCTGACTTTGCATCAGACTCAAGAAGTGGAATCCATCACCCTGGAGATCGTCCCCTAGAAAACAATGACCTTGCTTGGAAGGATGTTGCATATGGATCGACCACAGGGAATGTGGTTTGCATGCTCTTCTCGAAGAAGGTTTCAAGAGACATCGATTGCTTTGAGTACCATATCACATGCATTTGTCGTTACAACATCATGTCATGACCCAATGTCACATACGAGGCAAAATGAGAGATACATGCAACACTATCATTGTTGGACAAGAAGAAACTATAGAGGTGAAGGGTACAAATAGTCATAGCAACCATTACTCCCGCCTCAACAACGGAAACAAAGTTGGATATGGCATCTTAGATTGTTGGCTCTAGTCATAGTCCACGCTTACAAGGTATACCCACGTCATCTAATTTGACCAAAACCCAGTCCTGATTTTTTGTACCTAGAAACATACCTCAAGCATAACCTTCGCTGCAAGGTACAAGGTTTTAGAACTAGGAGGTGCATGACGAAGAAGATAAGTTGTGTAATTTTTTTGACGTTATAACCACCTTCCCTTCAATGTGGTGAAGAGCCTGTATTGAGAGTATTTCGTGATGTCATTGACAATTGTAGGGAAAGGGTACATGGTGCCGTCTCCAAAGACGTAAGTGGGAGTTTGCTCCAAAATGTTTTTATAGATGCAAAATTTGTAGCACAAAAGAAGCAGTTCTTAAAGTTTGGATGCGCCATAAGTATTTTAGAAATAGTACATTATTTGTAGCACAATTGAATACATTATATCTATCACGATTTAATTTTTGATATATAATCTTGTAAGCTTGAGTTTGAAATTATCATTAGAATATGTTTGTGTCAAGAACATGCATAAAATAAGGGTTATCGTTGTTTTGGACCTCATTTGCCATATCTCTTTTAAGAGACAATATGCGAGACAAATACCAAGAATAGACAAAGGTGTTTGGGAAGTACGCTAGCATGACAAATCAAGCATAATAATGAATGATGCAACGTGCATAGGAACCAACTCCCAAAAAGCTGAACATGAAGAAGGAATTTGGAGATTCTATGTGGATGGTTTGACTTGGAAGTACAAGTTGTGTGTACAGAACAATTTCTAGTTTTGTGATTGGTGTGTGGGCTTCAATAAGGTTTGTATTGCAATCTCTTTTGTTGTTTTCTATCTGCACATTTGAAAAATGTGCCATCTAATACTCTTTTGAACAAAATATCCTTCCTTGTGAGTTTTTAAATAATTTTTCAGCTTCAAATTTATTCTCCTCTTGGTATTGCGATGGCTAGGGCACTCACCATATGGAAGTTTTTGAGATCTATATGTTGGTTGTATATTTTTCCAGTTTTGGTGTCATAGTTTCCCAAAAATTTAGGTTATCCCTGAGCTTATTGCATTTTCTTGATTTCTACAATTTTAAACTACTGTATATTTTGATCCATGCGAAGTGCCATTTTTTTGAAAGTGTATGTTTTTTCATCTAGATCCATGACCATTATGCCACTAGGATCTTTCGTTGCTTGTGTTCAATTTTCTCTAGTTGTGTGTCCTTGTTCAACTGATCGCTTGATTGGTTGTGCCAATTATCATGCAAGGTCAGTGCGCTAGAAAACTAGCTGAACCTGTATGCTAGAAACAACTAAGGATGGAGATGTGCGTAAGGCATAGATGAAAGATTCTAAAAAAACTCTCTCGTCTTGTTGCTTCTATTATAGTTGCATTTCTCAAGATCCCCATTTCATGATTTTTATTGACTATCATTCTACTATGTCTAGGATAAGTTCAACAATCTTAGATTTCCCAATGCTTAAAATTTTGTCGAACATGTGTCTCTTTTATGATACATAATAATTATTTATGTTAATATTGGCTAATTTTCCCCAATTTGCTCAAGTTTCCCCTTAATTAAATTCTATTTTCACTAGTTTTAAACTGACTTAAATCAACCAACACCCTTTGTGGGATTTGGATTAGCGCACAGTTTGGCACCGTAACGCAACTTTTGGTTCATCCCACATTGGTAGTTTTGCTTCACAAAAAATGGTCCATTTGGAGCTTGCAATTCCATGGCGTGGTCCGACAACAATGAAACTTGTCCTTGGATCAACCAAAGAAAGATATACTAACTAAACATTAGGTACACAACAATCAATCAAAAAAAGTTATTTTCTAAATGAACTTTTCACATGTTTGAAGAATTGAACCTTTGCTTTCTACTTTCATTATATCTTAGAGTTATTTAATTCTTTTGGTTTTCTAATTATTTCTCGGCTAGTACTATTGTAACACCCAAGAAAACCTTCTTAAGGTTTTGAATCATATGAAGTTGATGGTAAGAATAATTCATATTATGTGCAAGTTAATTTTTTGTGTAAGAATTCAATACATAGGAGCCCTAAAGTGTCCAAGTTTGAAGACCATATGACGATAGGACAACAAACAAACACTCAATTCAAACTTGTCACAAGGATTGAACATTGCATGAGATGTAACAAACTTGTTAGAGAAGCTACAAATCAATGACTACGCTGAATGTCAATGTACCAACCATAGATATGACAGGATTGACATCTGTAGGTAAGTAATCTCGATAGATGTCGACATATTCTCTATAAGACTCATTGGAAAGGTGACTAGGGTTTTGCAAAGACATAGAGAGGAGGTTGGTCCTCCTACTTCTGCAACTGCGATGGGATGATGCAATTTTGAACTTTGTTTTTAAATCTAAAAGAAAACACTTGCGGAGTATTTTTTGAGTATGAGCATGCGAACTATGATCAATATGATTCTAACTAGTGTTGTGATTCCATTGGACGATGAGAAATCAAGTTCCAAGGGCATACAAGGTATAATGTTCCTTTCCCTTGACATACAACAATCGTTAGAGACCTTTTCAGGGGCGGTTTGGATACCACAAGTATACTAGTGGAGGAGGTTGAGCTAGCAACAACTCATGATATTGTTCAAACACCACAAATATACCAATGAAGGAGGTTTGAATTGGTAACAACTCAAAATGTTGGTTAAACATCACAAACATCCCAATAACGATGGCCCAAGTGATATTACACCACAAATCAAGATGTGCGGTAGGGTGAATTCCCTTTCAGATGCATAACATTGAAGATTTGGGGAAACAAACGTTTGGTTCCAAGTAGCTTGTTCAGTTCACTCTTTTGTTTGCCTTACATGAGGTCAGAAAACTACAATTGTATTCAAATGCCTAATTAAAACTTGAGTGGGAAGTTGTTATAAAGGTTGAATATGACACCTCGATGAAGAATCATACCGACAAGCTGGCACTTTTGAGATGTATAAAGGCCATCTTGTTGTTAAGGCCTACTTGCAACAAAGAGGAATAGACTACAAGTAGAATTTTGGTCCTATTGCTAATATGGTCACCTTTCAGTTGGTTCTTCCAAATCTTCGTAGTCTGGTTGGAAGGTGTTATAGATGGATGTCAATAGTGGCCTGGATTTCTTGAACAGGTATTTGGACAAGCAAGCTTACACAGTACAATTAGAAGAATTTTGGGTACCAAACAAAGATCGTCAAGTTTGCAGGCACATAAAATCTTTGTATGGACTTGAGCAACATGCCTAGTTCACAAAGATTTTGGATGAAAAGAAGTCTTTCTGATTGAAATATCTATGTCAAAAGCGATAATAATGGCATAATGATATTTATTGTCTATGTTGATCATCTTGCCATCACCGATAACTTGGTTTTAGCCAATGCTCTTCATTGACTGAAATGTGATTTATGTTCTTCTTTTTGACAAGATTGATTTAGGCCTCAGACATTATTGCTTAGGTCTAGAGTTCTGGAAATTTGATCATCGTCATAACATAGTTAAATTATGCGAAACCACGCTTGGGGAAATTAAGGACGATAGAGAGCAATCCGGGTTCTACACCCATTGATGTTATGATGAAACTTTTAAGCATATAATGATTCATCAATATTACTTGTTAATGAATCGCCCTACAGACGGTGGGAAGCTTGATCTATTTTACATACACCTGACTGAGTTTTATGGTTTTTTGACAACTGAAATGAATTCATTGGCAAGCAAAACATTTTCTATGATAATTAAAGGAATACTTGACTTTGGCATGATGTACCAGAGATTAGAAGAGATAGAGTTGTCAAGATACAAACACTGATTGGTTTTTTTTAGCTGATACACAAAGGTCAACTATTGGTTACGCTTTTGCCTTGAATTCAATAGTTTTTTCTTAACAATGAAGGTTGCAACGTATTGGTGCTTTATCTTCCATTGAAGTGCAATACAACACATATTAGTGTAGGTTGTGAGGTAGTGTGGTTATGGAGAATATTTGGTTGATTTATACCTAGCTTAGACTACACCTACTCAACTCTATTGTGACTATCAAGGTGTCAAGACGTACTTGCGATATGAACAATGACTCATAAATCCTCACAATTTGTGAGTTCACAAAACCTTGATTATTGGAGTTATATGTAATATCTTGTGTAAACACAATTGGAAAGATATCACAAAAAAAGATGGAGTGTAGTTATGTGCTATTTTATAGGTTTTTTGTTTTAATCTCTATTTTGGCTGTTGGATTCTTTCCAAAAATCAAATTTAATTTTTTTAAAGTTTTAGGAACAGAATATTCTGTCCATGCCCATTTGTATTTTTATTTCCTTGCTTGAAGGATGCATTACTAGGAACGAAGTGGCAATGGTGATTTGGTAGTGCATCGATGTTGATTTGGAAAATCATTCCAAATACAAAAATCTCACTGCCATTGGAGACGGAGTCGAGACATTGACAAGACCAACAATGACAAAGGAAGGAGCATTGATTCCGCCCGAATTAGCAGGAACTTGACAAGGTCATAACTTGAGCTCCGGGTGTCCGTTTGAGTCCGTTTTTTTTTTTGAAACCACGTGTTTTGATGAGACGAACGCAGCGGCAACCTGCCCTACCAGTTGGGGCAAGTTTTCGACACGTTTTCGGGCCCTAAATCCGCCATCTTGAGGCCGAAAATTAGGATTTAAGTTATAGTTTGGTTTTTTCCTATTTTTGAGCATTAGTTAATTTTAGTCTATTAATTGCATTTTGAGTTAGAAAGTTGGCAATTCCTCTAATTTAGGGATGTAGAAGATGCGTGGCAATTTCTGTGCCCGTAGGAATAAGCATGCGAACTTACTAAGAATAGCAGGTTCTAGTAAACTGCTAAAAATAGTAATTTCCGCCACCTAGAGTAGATTTAGTCAGAGTTAGCTAGAGTTTACTTGGCAACTCGAGTTGGGAGTTATTTTCCTATTTAGGAAACATTGTAATTCATTATTTGATAACGAAGAAGGAGATCTATTTTCTTTTGGAGTTCATTTTATTGCAGTTTATCTGGTTGTTCTTAATTTGGCTACATTATCTGGTATCAGAGCTGGTTCGAAGTATTTTGTTTAAAAATGGCAGGAAGAGGAAGAGGAAGAGGAGGCGGTATTGCCCAGATGAATAGAAATATGCAAGATCTACAGAGACAAGTTGCTGCGCTTGCTGCAATGATAACCCAAAGAGGAAATCAAGGTGGAGATGACACAGATGAAGAAGAAGTTTGTGAAGAGGAGGAAACGCAAGCACCACCATTAGCTTTTGAAGAAAGGATGCTTCGAGCATTAGAAGGAAAGAATGATGGGATAAGAGTTGATGTTTCAGAGTATGGTGGTAGTCTAAAACCAGAGGAGCTGATAGACTGGTTGAATAGCATGGGAAATTTTTTTGAGTGGAAGGCTATGTCAGAAGAAAAGAAGGTAAAATTTGCATGCACGAAATTGAAAGGTCATGCTATGTTATGGTGGGATCACCTACAGAAAGAGCGGTCAAGAAAGGGGAAAGAAAGAATTAGGACGTGGAGTAAGATGGAGAAGAAGCTAAAAGATAAATTTCTACCTGTGGATTATGCACAAACCCTTTACAGGAGGTTTCAGAATCTCAGACAGAACTTACAAACAGTGCAAGAATACACAGATGAGTTCTACAAGTTGTCCATTCGTGTAGAGCATGAAGAAACTGAGGAACAAATGGCTGCGAGGTATGTTAATGGATTAAAATTTTCTATTCAAGATGAGATAAGTATGCATAGGATTAAAAGCATGGAGGATGCCTATCAATTAGCCTTAAAGGCTGAGGAAAAACAAAATCGTCAAAGTTTTAGGCGATCACCTGGAATGAATAGGGGGGCCTCATCTTCCTTTCGGGGACGAGCTGGTTTCAGCCAAGGTAGGGGAGAATCATCTCGTGGATGGGAAAAGCAAGAGGATACGAGACAAGATTTCCAGAATCAACAAAGAGGCAGAGGATTTTCTAGGGGTAGAGGATATGCTGGCGATAGAGGATGGGAGGCTCCACGAAGACCATTTGTTTGTTACAAATGTGGTGAAGAAGGGCATCGGGCTTTTGAATGCCCACATACTTATACACATGACAAAAGGCAAGGAGATGCTCCAAGAGTAAATCTTGTTGAAGCTGAGCAAGTAGAAGATGAACAGGACCTCGAAATTCCACCAGATGTTGGAGAAACTCTGATGATCAAGAGGACAATGATTGCTCCAAGAAAGGAGGTCAAGGGGGATGCATGGCTACGTACAAATATTTTCAGAACAAGATGCACTTCAGGAGGAAAGGTATGTAATGTTATTATTGATGGTGGTAGTTGTGAGAACATGGTTTCAAATGAGATGGTCGATAAATTGGGTCTGCATTGTGAGAAGAATCCTAACCCTTATCGTATTGCATGGTTTAAGAAGGGTAATGAAGTTACTGTTGATAAGAGATGTTTAATAAGCTTTTCTATTGGGAACAGTTATAAGGATGAGATTTGGTGTGATGTTATTCCTATGGATGCATGTCATATACTGCTAGGAAGACCATGGCAATTTGATAGAAAAGTTATTCATGATGGGGGAAAAAATACTTATACTTTCTGGAAGGATGGCACAAAAATAGTTTTGATACCTCTTAAAGAAGAGGGGAAGGCTGAAAATATGCTTTCTGCAAAGGAATTTGTGAAGGAGGCAAAGGCAACCGGTTTCTGTTATGCACTAGTTGCAAATAAGGATGAACTTGTAAGTGCTCAAATACCAATAGAAACATCAGAATTAATAGAAGAATTTTCAGATGTTATTCCTGATGAGCTACCAGATGGATTACCACCCAAAAGAGATATTCAACACCACATGGATTTGATTCCAGGGTCTTCACTCCCAAATCAAGCGGCTTATAGGATGAGCCCGACATTGCATGCAGAGTTGAATAGGCAAGTGGCAGAGCTCGTGCGAAAGGGGGTCGTAAGGGAGAGCATGAGTCCGTGTGCAACACCAGCTTTATTAACACCAAAGAAGGATGGAACATGGAGAATGTGCACGGATAGCAGAGCGATCAATAAAATTACAATCAAGTATCGGTTCCCAATACCTCGCCTTGATGATATGATGGATGTGCTTGCTGGATCTAATTATTTCACCAAGATTGATCTTCGAAGTGGTTATCATCAGATTCGGATCAGAGAAGGAGATGAGTGGAAAACAACATTCAAGACAGGAAATGGATTATATGAGTGGTTGGTGATGCCATTCGGGTTATCCAATGCACCTAGTACTTTTATGAGATTGATGAACACCGTGCTACGGGAGTATAATGGTAAGTTTGTTGTGGTTTATTTTGATGATATCTTGATCTTTAGTAAAACTAAAGAAGAACATTTGAGGCATCTAAGATTGGTATTTGAAGTGTTAAGGAAAGAGAAACTCTATGCAAATATGAAGAAGTGCACATTTATGCAAGAGAGCTTGGTATTCTTGGGCTTTATTATTTCAGCAGGTGGGGTACAGATGGACTCAGAAAAGATAAAGGCAATTATTGAATGGCCTACTCCACGGAGTATAACAGAGGTAAGGAGCTTTCATGGTCTAGCAACATTTTACAGAAAATTTATTAAAAATTTCAGCAGTATTGTAGCACCTATCACAGATTGCACAAAAGGAAGGGAGTTTTTGTGGACAAAGGCAGCTGAGGATAGTTTTCAATTCTTGAAGAAGAAGGTGACAGAGGCACCCATTTTGGCACTACCAGATTTTGATAAAGTGTTCGAGGTTGATTGTGACGCCTCACATGTGGGTATTGGAGCTGTTCTAAGTCAAGGAGGAAAGCCAGTAGCTTTCTTTAGTGAGAAACTAAATGAGGTAAGAAAGAACTACTCTACTTATGATGTGGAATTTTATGCAATTGTACAAGCATTAAGGCATTGGAGGCATTACTTAGTGCCTAAGGAGTTTGTGTTATTTACAGACCACATAGCCCTGAAGTATGTGAATACCCAAAAGAAGTTGAATAGTAGGCATGCAAAGTGGGTATCATTTTTGCAGGGATATACTTTTTCTCTAAAACATAAATCCGGAAAACAGAATCAAGTTGCAGATGCATTGAGTAGGCGTGTGACTTTGTTTACCACTATGGAAAATGAGGTGGTGGGTTTTGAAGCAATAAAGGGTTTGTATTCTTCTGATTCTGATTTCAAGGATATTGTTGAAAGACTAATTAGTCCATTGTCAGACAATGTAGGAGATGTCCTGGATGAGTATATTTTACAGGATGGCTACCTATTCAAGGGACGCCAACTATGTATTCCAGTTGGGTCTATGAGAGAAAATATAGTGAAAGAGTTGCATAGCGGAGGGTTGGCTGGGCATTTTGGTAAGGATAAGACGATAGCCTTGGTAGCAGACAAATACTATTGGCCAAAGCTGAAAAGAGATGTGGTAAGATATGTGGAGAGATGTCGAATTTGCCAAGTCTCGAAAGGCCATGCACAGAATACAGGGTTGTATATGCCGTTGCCTGTTCCTAAAGGGTCGTGGACAGATCTGAGTATGGACTTTGTTTTGGGATTACCAAAAACACAACGAGGTAATGATTCCATTTTTGTGGTTGTTGATAGGTTTTCTAAGATGGTTCATTTTATTGCTTGCAAGAAAACAAGCGATGCAACAGGCGTAGCAGATTTGTTTTTCAGAGAAGTTGTTCGTTTGCATGGTGTTCCAAAAACCATTACTTCAGATAGGGACACAAGGTTCTTAAGTCACTTCTGGCGGACTTTATGGAAGAAATTTGGTACTCAACTACAGTTCAGTAGTGCTTATCATCCACAGACTGATGGGCAAACAGAGGTGGTAAATAGGAGTTTGGGAAACCTGTTAAGGTGCATTGTTGGGGAAAAGCCGAAACAATGGGACTTAGCATTACCGCAAGCTGAGTTTGCATATAACAGTTCCATAAACAGATCCACGGGAAAGTCTCCATTTTCAATTGTGTATGGGAGTAATCCAAATGGGGTATTAGATTTGGTACAGCTACCCGTTGATGGCAGAGTCAGTGATGATGCAGAAGCATTTGCCGAACATATACAACAATTGCAGGAAGAAGTGCGGAAGAAGCTGCAAAATAGTAATGACAAGTATAAGGAAATAGCAGATGTGCACAGACGGAGAAAGGTATTTACAGTTGGTGAGTTGGTTATGGTATATCTGCGGAAGGAAAGGTTTCCAAGAGGAACCTATAACAAGCTGAAGTACAAGAAGATTGGACCCTGCAAAATCGTGAAAAAAATAAACGATAATGCTTATGAGGTAGAATTGCCAGGGAATTTTGATATTTCTCCAGTGTTTAATGTTTCAGATTTGTATTCTTTTCATGGGGATGGTGCAGAAAGGGATGATGCTGATGAAGTAGTAGATTGGCGGCAGCAGGTTCCGGTGAAGAAGAAAGAAGAAGTGGATCAGATTCTAGATAAGAAAACAATGGACACGCGACATGGGAAATACAACAAATATTTGGTACATTGGAAAGGACTGGAACAAGAGGACAATACTTGGGTCACAGAGTCAGAGATTCAGAAGTTGGATGCAGATAAATGGAAGCAGTTTGAAGAAGACAACTTGCAGGAGCTGCGTTTTTTTCAAGCAGGGGAGAATGATGCGCCCGAATTAGCAGGAACTTGACAAGGTCATAACTTGAGCTCCGGGTGTCCGTTTGAGTCCGTTTTTTTTTTGAAACCACGTGTTTTGATGAGACGAACGCAGCGGCAACAGCCCTACCGGTTGGGGCAAGTTTTCGACACGTTTTCGGGCCCTAAATCCGCCATCTTGAGGCCGAAAATTAGGATTTAAGTTATAGTTTGGTTTTTTCCTATTTTTGAGCATTAGTTAATTTTAGTCTATTAATTGCATTTTGAGTTAGAAAGTTGGCAATTCCTCTAATTTAGGGATGTAGAAGATGCGTGGCAATTTCTGTGCCCGTAGGAATAAGCATGCGAACTTACTAAGAATAGCAGGTTCTAGTAAACTGCTAAAAATAGTAATTTCCGCCACCTAGAGTAGATTTAGTCAGAGTTAGCTAGAGTTTACTTGGCAACTCGAGTTGGGAGTTATTTTCCTATTTAGGAAACATTGTAATTCATTATTTGATAACGAAGAAGGAGATCTATTTTCTTTTGGAGTTCATTTTATTGCAGTTTATCTGGTTGTTCTTAATTTGGCTACATTACATAAGATGTAAAAAAATGCACAAAAAATGGCTTACGAAAGCAATGAACTAGAGGCAAAGTTGTGGGAGAGACTATTTGAGGAAGGTGCTAAGTCATGTAGAAGAATTGTGGTGACGGTGGAAGCTTCCAAGAAGTACAAGATGTGTGCACCTTTCACTCACATGGGATGGTTACCTTGATAGTGCACCTTTATACTCACCTTTGAGATAACTAAAAGTGTTTGGAGACCCCAAGATCACCTAGCCAACACTACCTAGATCACCTAGACCCCTCGTAACATCATTTGGACTTGATAATCAATGACAGACACAATGATTGTTTTCAAACACTGCTATCGCCAAGTGCACTAGTAATGAGAATCGTGTAAAATCCTAGATACTCAATTCAAATATTTGGAAATCATATCTCACACGGAGTAAGTCAAATGGACAATAGAAGGTCCTTTGCTATGTGCTTCTGTTCTTATTAATAATAGTTATGAATTTGTTACATGGGTATGAACAACTTTTAGGAGCCTTATATCATGTACTGTTCTTTCTTGCTTTGAACGATTTAATAGTACAAATGTGAAGCCTTTTAGTTTTTTACAATTTACAAAATTTTATTTTAAATTGTAAAATTCATGACAGGTTGCATAAATAAAAACAAAATTAGATAATAGAATGGAGATTGAACACAAAACATGGTTTTATCACGGGGAAAACCTTGCGGTAAAAAACCCCATTCCAGTTTTATTAAATAAATAAAGAACATATAATGCTTGGCATCTTACAGACCTATGCCTGACAATTACAAGCCAAACCCAACATTATCAACCTTCTCACTTTATTCATATTAAAATTCGAGTTCACAATAATAATTTTGAACATGCAATGTCCCAATGAAAATCACCATATCTAAAGGGTGTGTGATGTCCCTTTTTAGGGGGACTCAAGAAATGGCTAAAAGTTCACAAATCAGATTTATAGCACTGGTGTTATTACCCTGAAAAAACTGAATTTCAAACGCTTCCTAGGGCAGCGACCTGATTTGGGGTTTCAAACCCACATTTGTGCCTTCAAAACCCTTTGAATTAGCTCTGCTTAATTCTCTAAAATTATTATACATCACCAACAATCATCTCATGTAATAAAACTGATTTTTAATGCCCTAAATTTGGAGATATGAATTTCTATAAAATCCTTGTCTGCAGAGTTACTTTAAAAATTCATAACTTAACTTAGGAAGCTCCAAAATTCATGAAACTTGAGATAATGGCCTAATAAATTATGGAGACCAAGATAATAATTTCAGATTTTCCAAATGAACATCACACATACCAAATATTCATGTCCAAGTGGAACACTCCACTCTAAATAAATAATATATTGCACCCAAAACACCACACATGCAAGATAAAGATACTTTATGGCTTTTCCAACCAACTTGCCCAATCAAAACCTCATCAAGGGTTTTCGTCCTTCACAAGTTTCGCAACCAAGGGTTTTCGTCGTTAGATTAGTCCTCAAGCTAAGGGGTTTCGTCCTTGAGAGAGAGAGAGAGCAAAAGGGCTACACTAGCCAACTTTCACCAACATAAGAATAATCTCCAAAACATAATTCAAACTAATGCCAACAGCATCTATTTATAATAAGATTGTGTGGCTAAGTCTTGGGGCTCTCAAATGAGGCCGACCACAATTAGACTTGCTTTATTATTATTTTCTTTTTTTTCTTTGTGGAGCCTACATGCTCACCAATATTTTTTTATTTCTAATTTATTGTTGGGTGCTAGGCTCACCAACAAATACAATGCCAAATAAAGAAATAAACATGAAATTAAGCACATGATGACATTGTTGGCTTCCTTTAGCTTGTATGATTGGACCCATGAGGAAGAAAAATGTGTCAAGGTCTTCAAATGGAATTATCTTGAAAAAGGGACATGATAGGGTGGGTGAATTGGTTGCAACCTTTCGGTGGAACTGAAACACTCTTGATTACTTTAATTAATAAATTGATCGAATTGTCTTTACAAACTAAGTGTACAGTTATATAACTTATAATATGAGTTTATATCTAATTTATAATCGAGATGTGTTTTGTTGTGGTGGACCACAATAGGCGTGTCCCCAAAAAAATTACATGTTCCAACACCGCCCTTTAATCTTTAGTGGGCATACATGCCAGAGTTACGTTTTTATATGAAACTATTAACAATCTTTAAACCATATATGATGATTTTAAGCTAGCATGTCTACAGGGATAATCTTACAAAAATATCCCAATTTCCTTCTGGATAAGTGAATATAAGAAGTCTTATTCATGTTTCTAGAGCTTTTTATAAAACGAGGAATCTCCATAACACAATGTGTTGTTGGGTTTTCAAGTAAACTCACGTAAGGTGATGTTTACACAAGATCACATTGGATGATATTTTACAATGTTTTTTACAATGTAGAAGTATAACGAAGGAAGATACAATAAGGCCGTTAGGAGGTGGCATTGTTATGCACACTCACTCAGTATGACAACTTTTAAAGGCCTAGCAATGCTCAAAACTTGCAACAATTCACAACACAGAGGCTTCGTGAAAATATTTGCAACTTGATCTTTAGTAGGATAGAATTGGAGATCAATATCACCATTGGGGACTTTTTTTGGAATGAAATGCATTTGAATCTTGACAAGCTTCTTTCATTGATGCTGAACTACATTGTTCACAAAAGGCTATGTAACTTTGGTTGTCTCACAGAATTGAAGTGTCCTTTGAATTCCATTAGGAGGCCTTCCAACAATCTTTTCAAACAAATGGTTTTTTTAGTTAATTCCATTGAACTCCTATACCCTGCATCAATAGAAGAGATAAACATTGTCGTTTGGTAGTTGCTGCTCCAAGTGATAGCACCTGTACCAAACTGTAAAACATATCCAAATGTAGATTTTCTATATATCACATCACAAACATGGTCAGAATCACAATAACCATATAACTTAGCATCATTAATACAAGAATAATATAAACTATAATTGATTTACCTTTAACCTATATTAAGATTCTTGTAGCCATCTTCCAATGATCCTCATATAGATCATGCATTCCAGAAGCAACACCTATAGTATAAGAAGTATTAGGCCTAGTAATAATTAGATAAATTAAACTGCTAACAAGTTGCCCGTACAAGGTAGAATTTACTTTCGTACATGCATGTTTGAGATCAAGTTTTATACTAACTCGAATAGGAATGACAATAAGCTCAAAATCAATCATGTTAAATCTTTTAAGCAAGTTATGAGCATATTGAGAATGAGAAATGACTACTGAGTTTTGATCCTGGAAAACAACGATGCTTAGAAATTGATAAAGCAAGCCTAGATCAATCATCTCAAAATATTGTTTTAATTTTAAAAATTAATTTTTTTGACTACTGTTAATAAGAAGGTCATCAACACATAAAACAATTAAAATTGTATGATTATCTTTAATTTTCATAAATAAATCATTATCAGAAAAACAATTAGAGAAACCAAGATTTTTGAAAAAACTGTTAATTTTAGAGCATTAAGCTCTAGGAGCTTGTTTGAAACCATACAAATTTTTCTTTAATCTACAAACTTAATGTTTCTTACTAAATTCTTCAATTACTTTGATTTTGATTGTGATCATGATTGTTAAATTTTTTTCCTTATTTTTTATAGATTTTTTCTTGTAACAATCTCTCTTTGTGACCAATTTTGCCACATTTGTTACAAGTTCCATTAAGTTTCATTTCAATTTTTTTTTTTTTAAGTTTTGCTTATTTCCATTGTTATTGTTAGAGGGCTTGAAATTTGATTTGTATTTAGGTTTAGTCTTATGATTTCGAATGTTTATAGGATCAATTATTTTTTGATTGTAGGAGAGAAGGGTCGGAGTGGCATTCTCTTCCGAATCAAAATTGGTTATGTTTTGCTCTTGGATGAGAGTAGATAGAGATAGGTTGTTCAAATTAGAAATATTAGTTTTATTTTGATATTTAGAATTTAGGAGTCAAATGAAGTTCCTGAACTTTTTTTGGATGTTCATTTGAATTATGAAATACATGAGCTTATCTTGGATTAGGTTATAGTTGTAACCATTCAACTGGGATTTGATATTTTTGACTTTTATGAGATAATTTACAATTTTCTCATTTCCTTTCATAGGAGTGATCATAAGTTCCAATATGAGTTTTATGATTTTTGAGAGTTAAGTCGCCATGGTCCATAAGTGACCCCCAACGCAAAATTAAAACATTAAGTGTTATGTGGCCCCTTCCTAACGACAAAAGATAATATCTAGTCCCTCCGAAACACTTTACGCTCATGTCAACGGAAAATTATAACAAAATGGACTAGATATTCATACCCAATAGCTCCCAGTGTTCATAGCCCCTTGGGTATGACCAAGGCTTAGACTCGAATTGGCCCTTAGGTCTTAGGCGTAAGAAAGGGGACATTACATATAGAAACTATTGTTGGCAAGCATGGTTAGGAAATTATTAATCTAGTTAAGCCCACCTTTTCATTGAAGACATTATGACTTGGATATCCAAAGAATCTAGAGATAGGATGCACACATTTTCGATGAAAATATTGTAATTTTTTTTTTCTCAAGAGCTTTCATGAGTTGCGACTCATTGTGAGGAGGGGCAATTGGAGCATAATGTATCGATAAAAGAAGTTGCCAATGAAGTATGGTCTATCTATAGCTATGACACACAAACTTGTTTTGGTTAGTGGTCATTTGAGGTATTCTCCTATCACTAAAATCAGTTAGCTTGTAAATGTAAGTCTACACCAAAACACCAAACTGGGGTGCTTGGTAAAGCACTTACAAGTATTGATTTTGTATGAGTTTTAAATCTTTTTTACGGGTTTTTAGAAGATCGCTAGACATGAACATGCCCAAAGGAAGTTTGACTCAAATCAAGTAGCTTGTAAATGTAAGTCCACACCAAAACACCAAACTAGGGTGCTTGGCAAGGCACGTACAAGTATTGATTTTGTATGATGTTTAGAAGCCTTTTTATGACATTTTAGAAGCTTGTTAGGCATAAAGAGAACCTTGGTGACAATGGGCACACTAGGTCAAACTTTAGAGAGATGATGCATTCTAAGCCTCAACACAAGTTTCATTACTCTAGGAGGCAAATGTGGAATGACTCATATTCAACCCCTGTTACATGAAGTAATTGTAGTTAGGCATATGAGAGGGCGTGGAACTCGTTTTAGTCATATTTGAGGCGAAAATGAGCATAATAGGTCATACTTTGTAGAGAGGAGGCATTCTAAGCCTCAAATACAAGTTTCATTATTCCAAGTGGCAAAGATGGGATGACTCATATTCAACACCTACTACACAAAGTGATTGTAGTTGGACTAATGACATGGCATGGAACTTATTCTATTTATACTTGAGGAGATCGTATAAGTGTGTATCATTGGTAATTGGGCCTCTCAGCTCTCACTATCGATGATCATTATGATGGTTTGGCTGGGTAGTCTTGAGCATGCATATAACCGTTCCATGCTTGATTTTGTATGAACATTTGGTGTCTTCATTAGTTTGCTTGGAAGGAGACCAATCATAAAATATTTTTTAGTTTCAATCTCCATCAAGACGAAATTGAAAGAGCCAAAGTTGTTTGTAGAGGCATTGTTAACCACCCATGATCAATCGTTTTGATTCTATAGCACTCTTGTGAGCCTAGTGGTAAGAGAAGAGACACATTGTGACCTTCGGGTTACAACCTTAAGGATTGTCAAATATTCACCAATTCGTCTTCATCTCAAACACGAGTGAGTTAAGAGGAAGTATTCCATTTTGAGTATTGTCCAAGGGAAGATTTGTAGCCCAGGAGAGGTAGGGGTCAGTTCCATAGAGGAGTTTCACACTGTGTTACACACGGACATTAACCCTAGATATTAGTGATGTCCCGAATGTCCTGGATGTTGCAAGTACAGGGGGATAGGAAGGGGTGGTCCCCACCTGTTTAAATATATATTTTTTCATATGCTTTTACCTTAAAATAAACACTTCTGGCTCCCATACCCCCAAAGCTACTATTATTACAAAAAACATCGAATCCTAATCAAAATTCTACCAAAAAAATTAGATAAAGTTTTAATCCTTATATTTCATCGAACAAAGTAAAAACATTTAAGTATTAATTTTATTTATCTTTTTAATAGCTGACCCACCACAGTCCCCAAAATCTGGGATTTTTTTGGTCATTGTGAAAACCTTATCCACGCGTTCTTGAGACTTTGGGTAACTATGGTTGCAGATGCGTCTTGCTCCATTGGAGTCATGTCCACTTAATGATTTGTTAAGCTCAATACCATGCCCAAGTGAGAACTATTCCTATGCTGAAGTCTTCCTACATTGGGTCTCTTTAGGTAGCAAATTCATTGAATCAACAACATGGCATATCTTGTGAATACCAAGCTTGATACCAAGCCCAAGAGGCAGCTGTTGCTATCCTGAAGTGCTCCCACATTGGGTTTCTCCATGTAGCAAATTCATTGAATCAACAATTGCATATGTTGTGAATTTATAACAAGCTTGGGGGGGAATTATTTGCTATTAGGGAAACAAATTCCTTGTGGCTTGTAGGGGGGAATTATAACCCATCTAGGTTTGTGTGTAGAAACAAGGTTGTATGTCAATTGTTTGACAAAATTGCAGGTCTCATTTACTGACAATAGGAAAATCTTTAAACGTAAGAAACTCAAGTATTTGCAAATTCAAAATACAAGAGGAGAGCCAAGAGCTGAGGATCGTCCAACACTTGGAAGGGGAGTAAAAAGTCTAATGTAAATTGGTTTACAAAGCACATTTTCTTGTTGGTATTATAGAGGAAATAGAGAAGTGCTTGGTCTAATTGTTTGCATATAAGGAGTTTGTTTTTTAATAGATAAGAAAACAATTGGTAGCAAAAAAGAAGATATTGTACAAGCTCCAAGAAGCATATGAAGAGGCAAGGAGAAAAGAGGGTTGCTCTATTCCAAAGGCATCTCCTTCTACACAAGAAACTCAAACCATGAAAGAGAAAGCAAGGTAAGCACCTCGCCCATTGTTGAATTTCCAAATTAGAAACAATATGAATCAATTTTTAACTTTTGGAAAGTGTTCTAAAGGCATTGAGTTTAAGAAGTTGTTGGAGACGAGATGAAAAAGGTCTCAACAAGGATGACTAATGAATAATCTATCCAATAGTAGTTGAGGAAAGACGATAATATGTGTGCCTATTTGAGCCGGAGCAAGAGTAGCTCCCATAGAGGAGCTCAAGCCACCTCAATACCAAAATGTGCCTAAAGAAGGCGACAACATCACCAACAGTCCTCTTGTGAAGTCTCAAGAAGAGTGTAAAAAGTCTCCTAAAAGTGGATGGAATTCTATTCGAGTGGAAAGATAACATTCCACCACGTTAAAGGGCCAAACAAGCACTTACTAAGAGAGGGAACCATTAAACAATAGAGGAGAAGATAATGCCTGACCACTCCATTTGCATTATGCCAATTCCAAGAAGAAAGGAGGAGGCTATGAAACTCTACAAACCTTGCCACTTAGAAGGTCAAGTAATTCAATGGGAAAACACAAAGCAATCCAAGGGAGGTATGCAAGAGTTAAGACTTGTTGAGACTAATAGATTGGGATGGAGAAGCTACCTTGATTGAAATAGAGCATCATGAAGAATTATCTGTGATCGAAATAGAGATTGATCAACTCCTTTATCACGAAGCACAATACATCTATATCAAAATAGAATTCTCTTCCATCACAAACACAAAGGATCATTTGTATGACCATCCCTCGGACTTGGTGACAAGAGATGGATTTGACAAGTGTCTAAAGGTTGATAAAGGCCTTGATATTGGTTGAGCAGTTGGTTCTCTATTGCTCAACCGAAGAATCTTATATGATGTATGTAATATGCGATGATAGTCCATAATGCGTCTCCCTCCTTGATTCCAATTGTAGAGGTGTTCAAGCCCATAAATGACCTTTGTCGTGAGAAAGCATATATGTCCTACCTCCTTTGGAGACCTCGACCCAATGGTTGAAATAAATCCTATCCCATGTCAAGGGAGTGCCTAAAGGCCTTTTATCTATTGAGGAGTTTTCTACTGTTCACTCCCCAACCTGCTTACCCCAATTGAATTTTGACTATATATAGGCAGCCTCAACACTAACTCTACAGGCAGTCGAGTGGCTTGATCTATCAACCGAGAGCATAAATGCTATAAAGGCCCCTATGGTTGTGGGCGTAAAATCTCTCGTTGGGAGTATCTGTAACTAGTCTTTTTGGCACATTATTGCTACCTACCTCTTAAGACCTATTGATTGGTCAAGGGGTTTGGTTGGATAAATGTCCTCTCCATTTGTTTGGGATGATTTGATATTTTGCGGCAACACACATCTCATTGGATCAGATTTAGAAAGAGAAAGTAGGCTCTCGGTTGGCCTTTAGGTACTCAATTAACTTCAAATGGATTAGCACCATAAGTCATTGTGTCATATCCTAACTAGGAATCCTCGTGCTGGATGGGCAAGGAGTTCTCATACAGCGTCTTCAACATCGTTCAAATGTGCCATTCATTCCTTTATCATCAAGTTGGCAGTACTGTTGGATGGCATTGCAAATAGACCTATTGTAGATGGTATGAGTGTGGTTGGTTGGGGTTGAGCCCTACCCCAACTCAAATTTAATGGACATGGACTAATGAGTATTTTACTCTAGGATGATTGAAACAATCTAAAATCATTGACTATATAGTCATAGCATTTCGTCTACAGGCTGCTTTTCATACCAACTCCTCTCACCAACATCTTGGCATCAACGGTCTACTCTACCAGAACCGAATACTAGGTGTCATTGGTCTAGTTTGCTAAAACCAAATAGTAGGTGTCAACGGTTTACTCTATCGAATAACATCTCCTTGTGTGAGCATACATTATTGGTCTACTCCATTGAATAGCAACACAACAGTGTGAATGATAAGGGTTTGATCTCTTTTGACAAGCAATGTAGCAAAAGGAAAGGCCATGTAGCACACGATTGTTGGGATCTCTACCTTGCAAAAAATGTTGGAATAGTAACCATTGTTTATCCATGTGTGAGGGAGAAGACATCACTAAAGGGCATAAGCTCTCTAGGAAAAAGGAATCAACTCTTCATCTAAACATGAAGAGCAAAGTGAGGAAGATAGGAAGAAGTCATGTTTCAAGAAAGTGGTAAGAAGTTACTTTTCAAGAGTATGTGCAATTCTAACAATTTTTGTAGTCTTTACAAGATAAGTGGGTGTTGGGATGCAAAGGGTTGGCAACTACATCCACATCTTCATCTGAACAAGCAAGCAAGAGAGAGCAATTGTGAGAGTGTGGGAGAAGTAGACCCTTCATAAGTACGAAAAAAAGCATCTAAGAAAGAAAATTCTTTAAATGTATCTCCATCACCATTCCAAGAAAGTAGGGGTAAGAAAGTATCCTTTGATTCTTGGATTAAGTGTTTGCATAGTTTGCAAGAAAAACCTTGTAAAGACATACGCTCAAGTTGATAGTTATCCTTAAATATGAATGAACAAAATTGCATTCATGGTTCCATACATTGGTAGACGCAAGTAGAGAACTAACTCGACTCGAATGAGCAAGTAGGGATGCATTCCATTCATCAAGAATGAGTATGGAGCTGCAAAGTTCACTTGGGAGAGACAATCGGGATAGCCTTATGGAGGAGTTATTTTTCAGCCACTCTTATGTTCACATTCATGATGTAAATAATTGACTATGTTTTTTCACCCCTTGTATTATGTGTGTAGCAAGGAAGGTGGGAAGGGAGGCACTATAGAAGAACAAGCTATCCAAGCAAGTGTAGAATCACTCAAGCATTTCAAAGATATTAAGCATCAACAAAAATGAAGTAAGCTGATTAGCATTTTGTCATATTGTGGTATCCATAGATCTTCACAAGGAAATTGGTGTAGCATGTACATTTGGGCATGCCAATGTATCAAAACACATACGTTCCACTATGGAAAGGGATATAGAAGGAAGATTGAAATCTGGTTTGAACATGACAACAATTGCAGTATGTTTGATTCCGTCACAATGGGTTGTAGAATGCATGTTTCAACAATGAATGTTTGTGTAAAATAATAAAAATTACATCACCCTCTTGGCCAACTCTCATTTTGAGGGGAAAGTGTTTGGTAAATGAGTAGCACACCAATCTTTTGTTTGACTGGGCAGAGTAGATGGTGCATGCATGCAGGAGAAACACTATGAACTGAGCCTCACCGTTACGAACTAAGAATCAAGAGCTTGACACCAAGAGTCTGGAAGAACATCTTGAAGGATTCAGCCAAACAAGATGAAGATTTTGTTGTTTCCTTCGAACGAGCACTCTAGGTACATGTGGCTTCGTGTCTGGAGGGGACCAACCCTCTTTGGGACACCTTCATTGCAATGTGTTACTTCCCGTCCGACATCAACCACGCCATCTTGTATACTTTATGCTGAGGGTGGCCCTTACCTTGACCTTTACCTAGAGATTTCAATGTACACTTCGGGCCATGCCAATATGAATGTTCTTTCAATGCTAATGAAGGTGATTGCATGAGAGTTAGAAGGGGTCTAGTACAAACTGTTCTGGGCATAGTTAGCTTACTCGGCGAGTACTCTCCAAAAGAAATCCCAAATGAGTACTCTCCTAAAAAACTCACCACCCGAGTTTTCACCGAGTATTCGCTGAGTTTTGGCAAGTATTCCCGAGTATTTTTCAATGTCAATAATCATAAATTGATATTACTTATCAGCCGGCTGTTGTATTCGCATGATGATGCGATTTTGTATTGTATTTGTATTCAAATATAATAGAAAACACTTCTCCAAAATTTTATGGGCTCATTTGATACATTTTGTAGCTATGTGTTGCTTAAAATTTATGTTTTTTAAAGAAATTTGCGTATTTTATAAGTTGCCAAGTATTCCGGAGTATTGGCCGAATATTGCCGAGTCAAAATTTTTTTGGTCTGCCGAATATTTGCCAAGTACGAGTATGCGAACTATGGTTCTGGGTATTCACTGTTGTCTGATTGGTTTGGTGAATAGAGATTCATCCTTGGCTGAGGTGGTATACAATCTGAAAACTCATATATTGTTGAATAAATTCGCCTTGAAGCGGTTTGCCAAGGGCAACCCAATATGGCTGAGCTGGAGCATAAGGTTGCAGAACAGACGTATGCGAGGACCAGTCAGGGAAATGCTATGGAAGATGACATGGGACCTAGTGCCCATTCTGGGAATTAAGGAATTAATTTTTATAATTTCTCCGCTTCAACTGTTTTACTTTACGAGGTTAAGTCTTGGTAGTTTGGATTTGGACTGCCTTTATGCGGATGTCCTCTGCAGCCATAATTTTTTCATATGTTTTTGGAATACTTATAGATGGTAGTATAGATATATGTGGGATATAGCCTAATCATCTTTTTTTCAACTTATGACTTGGATGTGTGAAAACACACTACTGCTATGTTGATTTGGAAGTCCTGTCCTCTGTCTATTTGGAAGTCCAGAAGGTCTGGCAGCAAAAACACCTATATTGTAATCTTATTTATTATTGTCATATGTAGGTTTATCTCATTTTCAAATAAAGGTGCTATATATGGGTCACCTCAAACACAAATCCCTTTTTATCACCACTTATTAATATGTTTAACTGTCTATTGTTCATATCTTGAATCAAGTTAGTCGTGCAAAATTATTTGATACCTGTTGATGCCTGGTTCATTGTCACAAGTTGCTTGTTTTATTCACCAAGAACCCATTAAAAATTATCTCTGCATCGCAATTTTATTTTGTTTTGACATGGTAAACAGTAAGTCATTGTTATCCATGCATCTTTCAACTTTGTGAACACGGTTTCAGGCGATGTAATTACAAATGCAGCACATGACCTCCTGTGCTGGAAAAATAAACTAAGAAATTATGTTAATGCCCTCTAATGACCAAATTAATTTAGTTGGACTCTGAAGGATAGAAGTCACAATAGCTAATCAGGAGCCCTAAAAGGAACTCCACAACCAAACATAAAGTTTCTGAAAATCAAACAAGGAAGCAATAAAGCGAAATAAAAGGTTAGTAGTAATTGGTTTGGGACCTTGGTAATTGACAGGGTAAAGTGATTTGGGACCTCGGTAAACTAAGAAATTATGTTAATGCCCTCTAATGACCAAATTAATTTAATTGGACTCTAAAGGATAGAAGTCACAATAGCTAATCAGGAGCCCTAAAAGGAACTCCACAACCAAACATAAAGTTTCTGAAAATCAAACAAGGAAGCAATAAAGCGAAATAAAAGGTTAGTAGTAATTGGTTTTGGACCTTGGTAATTGTCATGGTAAAGTGATTTGGGACCTTTGTAATTGACGTGACAGAGAGACTTGGGACCTTTCTTTTTCATAGCTATTTTCAGATGTGTTTTTATATAGACAGGAAAGTGTAATGATTGTCTTGATGATGCGTTTTCTGATGGCAGGATGTGCATGAAACTGCGGCTGGAGCACTATGGAATCTAGCATTCAATCCTGGTAATGCTTGGCGAATTGTGGAAGAGTGTGGAGTTCTTGCTCTTGTACAACTTTGTTCATCCTCAGGCTCAAAAATGGCCCGCTTTATGGCTGCATTAGCGCTTGCCTATATGTTTGACGGAAGGTACAATAACAAGCAATCGTGCTGCCCTTTTTACCACTGTCCTTAGACAGGATAAAGGTACTAAAGTTTATTATTTCATGAAATGATGTGTTAGAATGTAGAGCTTAATGACGTATATAAGAAAAACTCAATATAGAGCTAGCTTGTGCGCCTTCACTGAGACCTTCTAACTAGTTCTGCTTTGCTGGAGGCACAATTATCTATTTTAATTTTTTTCAGATTTAGTTGTTAAAAACAGAAAAGAAAAACGACGACTCCATTATTTTTCTACATTTGTTGGTGGAGAAAGCCTGTGTTAAGAGAATGCCATAACAGTACTCTGCTATTTAAGAGATCTGTTCATAGGCATGTCTTTTTTCTTGTTTTGCAAGTAGAAATGAATTTTGGCTGTATTGGATATGAATTTGGACAGTTTCAAGTCATTTTTCCAAATTGTATTCCTGCCGTATCTAGGGTGTATCATACTTGTTTCTGTAGAAGATATGGCTATGTGTTTCGGCAGGGGAATCTACGCATATCCATTATCAAATGCAATAAGTTCAACACTTCACATCAGTCACTTTGGAGATTGTTTTTGCAATTGCTGATTTTACGTCATCTATTAACCAGTCCGCCCTAAAATCTTATTAATTTATGGCTAGTAATTGGCCTAGTAATTGATAGGTCTTATGACTTTTGCATTGTAAGTAAAATGTTGAGCATTTGACATCAATTTCTATGGTACTCTACCCATTGGTGGAAAAATAGTTATGACTACATTGCTTGTGAGTGAAGATATGTATGATAAATGGGGATATCGGAAGTCAACTTAAATCATTATTAAGCTGTATAACTATTGCCACAGGGAACCGTTATGCACCCCATACTGTTTCTCACTCCTTACACAAACATCTTGATGATGCGATGATGAACAACCTTGCATTGTCATCTTAAGTGAACTAAAGAAGCTTATATCAGGAAGTAACCAAAGACCATCTTTACCTCAAAAGTATTAAGATCTTTTATCTGCATCCTTAAGGAAATTTTTTTTTTTTTCAATATTTGGTGAAGAGAAACATTAAAAAATGATAATTCATTAGAGCAATCTCCTTCAGGATGACCATTTTGACTGCCACTATTTGTGGAATATATTCAAGGAAAAGTTTTCTTATTCTTATCCCGGCTCAACTTTAAATGTTCTTCGTTTTTTGTTCAAAATTAACTATTGCTTGCTATCAGCCAGCAGAATATGCACTATGCTGCAGTTGGCTTCAGAGGCAAGACAGGTGGCCAAATAAATTTTCCCTTTGTGTCATATTATGGTCCCTGTTGAACTCCACTTTAGACTTTAGTTTCCCTTCCTTTGGAGGGTGTTCTCATTATCATCTGTTTTTTCCATTGAACATACACAAAGTCATGAATAATGCATGCATTTGATATGGGAATGGTCATAAGAACATATAAAGTGATTGTCATACTTAGTATATTTTTTGATCATAGTAAGGTTACATGTAGATTGCTATAGTCAACCAATGTACCTACCATTCCCTTGCCGACATGTTGGCTTGATACATTTTGGTTTCTCTGCCAGATTTTAGGAGGCCTCAACATATGAAGACCATGCATGTCAAAGTTCTGATTGATGAAGAAATTCCAGTTGTCTTCTATTTGGCTGTGTTTATTTCCATAAATGATGTTTGTAAATATTTCTGTAGATAGTAGTGTATATAATGAATTTGATGCTTCCGTATTTAACTTAATTGCCATACATTTTTGAATATTTATTTGATTATAACATTTATATTAAGGGTTATGGAGATTGTTATTATGTACATGATGAATGTGAAGCTTTTGTATTTAAGTCTTGATGCTTTTGTATTTAAAGCTTCCACTATATGATTAAGTAGCTGTATTAAGTCTTCCACTGTTATGTTTTTCTATTTAAGTCTTCCATTATTAGACCCCCGATGTTTACGTTCATTGACGTTGGCTCTTAGGTCTTGATTTCGGGTACCTGTTCAAACTGGTGGCCCAACTTATCATTGACTTTTGGACTGCTGACATTGTATTCTGTGAATGCCTGTGAGTGAGACACCTGTGATGTTGACGGGCTGAAAGGATTTGGCCTCATTGACATGCTTCTGGTAATCTTGTTGCAAGCTGGCCTTATTCACCCTCCATAATGTCGACACTATTGCATTTAGGGTGGAACACTTCTTAGTCTTCCATCTGCTAATGGAACAACTTGTTGAGGGAGTTCGTCTCATCTTTAAAGCATGACTGTGACTCCAAGAGTGTTTCATCATTAAGCTCCATTATACCGTGGTTCCCATCCACTGAGCATTCTTCTTCATAGGATTCTTTAAATCTAGATCAAATGGGGATCAAATCCTTTTTCCAATTATCGTCTACTTCGGCTGCTATCACCCAGCCTCGAACCACTAGTGCATCATAGGCCTTATTTTTTTCAATGAGATGACTACGAAATTCAACATAAAGTGTTGGGTTCCAATAAATACTTTTGTCCCATCAACAAACCAAACTACTTTAATGCCATGTATATTTTCTCCTACCAATTGGAACGTAGGAGGTCATATAGTTGGCTTCTCAAGACTCTTCCGAGTCTTGCCCGGAAGAACATTAATGCCAAAACCACAATCAATGATAGTATTTGTCGAATTTCAGCTCAAAATTTCCATATGCATGGATGCTGGCTGTTTAGCCAGATACGCTGTCAGGAACATAGGATCAATCACTTCGTCACCTAACAATGGGGTTTTAACTATGGGTTTGATTATTCTTTTTGCTCTCCCCGTCAAACAACACTACATCATTTTACAGTAAGTGCATTGTTGTATTCCATCTCCAATCCACTGTCTTATATGGTAGTAGTTATAGCAGCCTTGAGTTCCGAAATGCTAATTTGCAAGACTTGTCTTGCACTAGCTTTGTCAGAATTGACTGTACTCATCATTGTAGTTGTATGTTCATGTAAGGGACATCATTCTTTTACCATTTTCTTGTGAAATGTTGCCACTTGTTTCACAATTGTACAATTGGCTGTCCTTGAGAGTTGTACTGAATAAAACTCCCATCACTATTATTAATTTAAAGTTGATAATTTCTTATGGCGGGTGGTGTCAATTTCTCTGTGTGTGAAAATACTTGAGCACTTTTATTTTGCAAATCATATGGGCAATCCTTGATTGCATGCCCAGTGTCTTGACAAATCTCTCAGGGTGGTCAATTCACTTGTGTGACCTTATTCCTTGCAGATGGCCTTGCATTCATTTGTAGAGTTTCTTGTGTGAGTTCATCATTCAAAGCATGTCTTTCCTCAAGGCTTGCACCTATCGAGGGTCATTTTCATCAATGTAGTCGGGGTTAGTTCCTTTGCTTCTTCACAAGCACAAGGATGCCTTATTGTTACTTTCAATGCAAGTGGCTAGGTTGTGTGCGTCTTCGTAAGACGAGGGTGGGATCACCTTAATCTTTATCTTTAGTGAGGGTACCAAATCTACAATGAACCACTGTTTCTTAAGGTGTCGATGGGTTCCTTTTCAAGTTTTCCCAATAGTTCTTTTAGTCTTTTGTTATAGGTTTGAACATTCTCATGTTTAGCCTACTGAGAATTATAGATATTAGCTACAATCTCAGTGTCATCTCTTAGGAGTCTAAATTCCTTCTCAAAACATTTCTCAAGATTATCCATGAAACCTTCTCAGTGGTTAGTGCATCTATGTATTGGTCAATAGACACTCCAAGTATCGCTGGGAAGCACCACGGCCGCAACTGTTTTTATGTATGCCTCTTTTCTGCCTATATTTTGGTACATGTCTTGCATTACCATAAGGGATTTTTTGATTTGTAACCAATGAATTTTGGACGCTTTTTCTTTTTTTGGAGATGGAGTTCATTGGGTAACCATGGCTCTATTTGAGGGTTGCTTCTGACATGGTTCTTTAAATATGATTCTCATCCTTAAAAAGGTCTTCACTGGACATACCTACTATTTCTTGGCACTATCGGACACGTCCCTACACTCAATCCTTCCTTCAACAATGATCTGTACAATATCTAGTTCACTGTGAGGTCTCCTTTTTGTGCTAATCCCTCCAACTTGGTGTTTGGATGCCTCAAACTCTCTTAACTTGATAATCTTGTAACACCCTCAAACCCATCTTGACTGGCAAGGTTTGCACTTCCTTTCCTTTGGAAGGGCCTGTGGAAATTTGTACCCACTCCTTACTCAAGAGTGGCGCAAGATCCACTGGTTTTGGCTGAACCCATTCTTGGTTTCAACTCCAGTCGGTCTCTACTTGTAGTAACCTTCTTGTCTTTATTTGTTGCTCCACCAATGAGTGGATAGTAGAATTTTCTGGTCCCCTCCTTGTCTGTGTTGTCTTCTTTTCCTGCCTTTGTTGAGAGTCAATAACAATAGTTATTTCTCGTATAATGTCGGTCCTCTTCTTTTCGAACACTTTGTACCATTGTAATTTCTTTTGTCGCGTTTCATGGTTACGCTGACACAAATTTTATAAGATAATGTAGTGTCTTGTCGAACGTTCACCTTGAACCAACTTTAACTTGACCCGACATTCTTTAAAGGCACGGCATGAGAAAGCTTACAAAGAAATTACATTGCTAAAGATTATCAAACACATAATAGTAAATGTTTACCACATTACATTATATAAGAATATGATAGCAATTAATACTTTATTCATAGGTAGTGCTCATTAAAAGTTGTCCTGTATAGGGAAACCCTGGTATTCAACTCTCTTTCACCAACCTATATGTACCACATTACAACATAGAAGAATATGATAATAATTAATACCTTATTGATAGGTAGTGCTCATTAAAAGTTGTTCTGTACAAGGCAGCCTTGGTATTCAACTCTCTATCCCCGACGTACATTATTTTAGTTACTGGACAAGAAGACCCAACAGATATCAGTTAAACATGATAACCAAACATAACGAGTCATCACCTAACCACCTAAAGCTAAAAACATAATCACTTATCACATAACAACGTCCGCTAGTAAAACTTGACAATACTAATATGACACTAATCACATAACAACGTCCGCTACTACAACATGACAATACTAAGATGACAATCTAAATGCCTTACCACTCACCCCAACTGGACAAGCTTATGTACAAGGCTGGCAACCAAATGATGAATTGATAACTTAAATCTGCTCTAGGCTTCTCATTTCGTTCCCATTTCTGAGTTTGGAGCTGTTTCATGGGAAAGTTGTTTCACATCAACAATGTTATACATCTACCGATAAACATACCGTTAAATCCAATCAGACCTAAAACTGAAAACTGTAAAATCAGACCTAGTTGCTTAACCATTTCCTGCATAATAAGTTACAAGAGGGGTTTAAGAAGAATGTTCGATTTTACACAAATTTGGATACAATATTCAGGATCAGACAGCGGAATCAAGATTTTTAGGACCAAACAGTGAGAACACAGGAAACTCTCAGCAAGCATGGCACCTAGCTAGAACTGTTATCATACTCTTCAAGACCTCTCAATGCATTCTTTCAGGACCGTCAATGCATTCTTCTTGGACTGTTATGTCACTCTCTGTGGACGATTATGTAACAGTTTTGGCAATTGTCGTGCAGGAAAAATCTAATTTTGCAACTCTCTTCATTAGGTCTAGGACTCCAAAAACCTTGCTTGCAATTCTAAAATTCTTCATGAATCTTTGGATATTTGATCTCCTTCCTCAAAACCCAATTAGGGAAGCTATGCCTATAAAATGAATAAAATATTTCTTTGGGGCTTGCATTACACCAAAAAGAGCTGAAATTCATTGATATCTTGGTTGCCGATATGTTTTGGATATGAGTACAAATATGCAGATACAACTTGGATACGATTTTTTTGCCCTATATAGAACTTGAATACAATCGTACCAAAAATATATAAAATATAAACATTATTTAAATTGTAGATTGATAGTTAGGAATTAACCACATAATATGCATATAAAATACAAAATAACCACAAAACACTTCTGATAATTTATATAATGCCAACTGATTGCCAAATTACAAGTCACAAATGTCCTGATAAGTATTAATTCTTACATCAAAATCAGTAATCATTGTATTACTCTTCTTTGAGAGCATCAACATCAACATCATGATGTGGCTCATTAGAACCACATGGAGTAGCACTTCCACTACCACTATCACTCCCATGTGGGTCCTATGATGCCAAAGAAGTCTCCATGTCAAGCAGTGAAATGTTGGAAATGGAAACATCTAAGTCAACATTCTTTGGGTCTGCGTCCCAATGCTTTGTTGCCTTTTCCTTGTATTTGGCCTGCTTGTGGGATAGAAGGCGCAAGTTAGATGAAGTATCAACCCTAATGAAGAAAGTGAGGAAATTATACAATGAGAGGAATGAGGGGCAAGTGTTTTGTTTTTGTGTTGTTTTATGTCGTGCTTTTAACTTTTTAGGGTTTACATTAAGTTCTTTTTTAATTTTCTTTAGTCGCTTTATATCTTAACGTCGAAAAAAAAAGAAAAAAACACTGTTTTTTATTCAGATATTTTCCGGATATGTTCAAGCGGTTTGGATATGCCTGATTCTTCTGCAGACGAGTCTGAACTTATTCAGATCGTCTTGGACATATCTTTAGGTGTATGTCTATCGCTTCTAAATCCGAAATGTTTTGTATTCGTTTCCTGGCCAGCAGGGAGACATATTGGTATCCTAGCTTGATATTTGTGAGGCCCGTCAACAATGCTCAACATTGAAAACACCATACTAAGTGTAATGCAACTATTCATCATGACAGTCCAGTGTAACACAGTGTCCACATTATATGAACTTTCGTGCTGAAGTGAGTACTTGATGGAGAAATAAATGCTTCAGGGAGAAATAAGTGCTTCGGATATGCTTTAGATTTCTACTCTAAATCTCTTGATAATGATGTCTATGTCTTAAATGTACTAATGCACGTGTATATTTATAGATTACTTCAATTCAGGTTAGGTTCCTATTGACATGCATGCCTACACACGATGGGTGGGAAAACCAAGGACCCAATAACTCTAGCGGACCCAAAGGAGGGTTAGAAGGGCCCACACAATAAAACCCCCTAGAACGATAAACTCACGGTTCTAGGGGGGCACATACACAGTTCTAGGGGACCCAGAACTGTGATTTTATGTTTATGGGAAAATACCTGAACAGAGGGGAACAAGGGGAAGAGAGAGAGAGAAGAGGAGAGAGGAAAACAGGAGAACACAACAAGTAACAACCACAGCAAGAGCCTAATTTGATGTTCTTTACAGATTTTGGAATCCCAGATTCAGGAAGTTTTGACTTTGTTTCATAACGATGGGTATGGTGAAGGTTTGTGCAGTCAACCACACACGACTTTCACCAACTTTTAGTAGTCATAATGCATTACCTGGCGACGATGCAAAAATGGGGTTATTCTTTTGTGTCAAAATGGATACTTATCTGTATAATATTCTATTCGATTAAAAAGACACGGATTGCATATGATTACTAGTTTTCTTTATATTGGTTTGCCTGCTAGGATGGCTTTACCTTTCTTTTTCAAGATTAATATCAATGATGGTTAGATGGCAAAGATCCTTTTCGTTCCTTTGTTTTTATCCGATAGTTTTGTTCTATTTTCTACTTTGCTCTTTGTTTACGTATTCACTACCTTACAAACTAGAGTGCACAGAATCGCCCTAGACCCCCTCGTACCAGGCTGGGTACAATGTGGGTACGTACCCACAGGCCTTGGGTACGTCCTGGGTACGGAAATCCGTACCCGGGAAATACCCAGGGCTTGTGGGTACGTACCCACAGTTTTTTCTTTTTTTGAAGTGCAAAAAAATAAATAAAAAGAGGACCCACAGAGTACCCACAGCTTTTTCTTTTTTTATAAGTGCAAAAAAATAAATAAAACATGAGGGCTTTGATTGGAATTGAACTTTGGAAAGTTCGTGTGAGATTCAATATTGCCAATAGGTTCTGAAGGGTCGAGAGAGATGAAAAGGACTTCATTTGGTTGACTTACTACTTGGGGTCTTTCTTGTTACTCTTCATGGGTCCTTTATTCTTCAGTCAATTTGGAAGGCATGGGA
Source organism: Taxus chinensis (assembly GCA_019776745.2). NCBI lineage: Eukaryota > Viridiplantae > Streptophyta > Pinopsida > Cupressales > Taxaceae > Taxus > Taxus chinensis. The sequence continues at coordinate 78,408,517 of CM034149.1, forward strand.
ACAAGTGAAGCATTTGGTGGTTGGGCAGCCTATCTTCTCTTCATTTGACGTTAGGTGCCAAGCCTACAAATCGATTTCGTCAAATCAGAAATATAATGACAAGATCCTTGCCTTGACAAGAGGCTGTTCTGCCCTCCTTTGGTTTGAGGAAGGAATTAAAATATTTCACGACTTTAAATGTTTTTTTAATGTCCAATGAGACGTCTAACCCAAGCTTAAGGCATTAATAATGAATTATCAAATCTATAATACAGTCTATGTTATTAACTATTATGTTTTGAACATTATGAATCAATACAAACTCAAGTCTCAATTCTCAAAGTATTGGAAATTTGTTTTCATGTTCTATGAATGATTTTAAGTTGTATGAGTATTAAATTTCAATAAGTTTGCAATGTACGAGTATTAAATTTCAATAAGTATGCAAATGCTTCTTTAATTTTATATATATATATATATAAAACGTATCCAAAAGTGTACCGTACCCGAGGTTTTTTAAAAAATGCCGTTTCAGCGTACCGAACTCGTACCTGTACCCATACCACAACAGTCTTGCTTACAAATGATAATCATGATAATTATATCATCGGAATTGAGATCAAGACCAGTTTATCGTTAGTTTTTCATCCCTTGCAATATTTTTGGTCTTTTTAATACCTAACCTGGATTGCCAGTTTTTGAAATGCATTTTAGAGCATATTGCAAGAAATTGTTGCACCTGTTTCATGTTTTCTTCTTGGTTGGAAGGCTTTTGGTTGGTTGAGACCAGTGTTACGCGGGGACGCGTCCCCTAGATTTTGGTGACGTACCGGATATCCCAAACGTTTCGGGGACTTGGAGGGGACGTCCCCAATTTTTTTTAAATCTTTCAAAAGTTTTCTGATGTTTTTTTGTTTTAAAGATGTTATTTTTAGCAAGAACATCAAATATTAATCATGAAAGTACCTAAGGCTAAAATACATTAAATACAGTTTAAATCCCTAAATGTCATTGAAAAAAGTTCAAATATTGAAATACTAATTTTTATGTATTATTTTAAAGCCGTCCCTAAAATTTGGGATTTTTTTTGCCGTCCCGGAAACCTTGTTCCCCTGTCCCCGAGACTTAGGTAACTATGTTTGAGACATTATTTTGTTCGTGGATTAGAATTTTTATGTCATTTTCATGACTGTACTCTAATGGTAGTATTTTTCATGTACAGGATGGAAGAAGCGGCAGCAGCTGGTATGGTTTTTGATAGTGCTCCAAAGAATGGAAATCTAGATGGTGCAAGGCGAATGGCGCTAGGACATATAGAAGCTTTTATCCAGACATTTTCAGATCATCAAACATTTTCAATTGCAGCTTCTTCTTGGGCACCTGCTGCTCTGGCACAAGTTGCAGAGACGTCACGTATCCAAGAAGCAGGACATCTTCGATGCAGGTAGAGTGTTTTACCTTAGCAAACAGTATTATTGCTGGGTACTCAGGATTCATAAATTAATCATTTCAGATCAATGCTTGTGTTTCCATGTCTATGCACAGCCCTGGTTTTCTCATGTAGACCAGATTTGCTTGCCAGTTTCTTCTTTGTGTTTCATTAGGAAGGTCTTCTCTTTTGCTGTCCCTCAATCTTACAAAATAGATATTACAACAGATTCAGCACAACCCTTTATGGATGAGCTGCTGCAATTTTTTGCAATTGCATCCTCGTATCCTACATTCCAAATAACAACAGAAAATGAAAGTGCAAATATAAAGTGGAAAGAGTGATATAAAATGAGAAAAAATGGGAGCACCTGTTCACCTGAGAGTGGATCGCACCTTTAAATCTATTTATATCACAGAAATTCTCAGACAATGGGGACTCTCTGCTTGCACTAAAGTTGAAATGGTAAAAGATACATTCTTTAGGGTTTTTTCCACCCTTTATAACAAAATAACAAGAATTCCTACGTAAATCACAACCTAACCCTTTACTTACTCTAGGCAACCAAAATATAATCCAAATTCATAATAATTCTAAGACTAAGGACAAATTTAGGGACAAACATCCTATAATATATGTTGTGCTTAGGTAAACAACATAGGAAAATGGTGGTATGTCCTCCTTTTCCTCTTAAGTTATCAAAGATTTGAGATAATTTCTGGGCTTAAATTTGCACTGGGAGAGGTGGAATGTTTCCTTTGGATATTCAAGGAGATGTCTACAATTTTCTGTTTTACGGTCCTTACCCAAATTTTCTAAATGCTCAGAAAGTGGGTTCAGTATACAGGGAAATATTCTTCTCCAGTGCAGATTATGGCTATGCCAAAAGGGATCTTTCAAACTATCATTTTTTTATAGCAAAGAAAAATGCCATTTTTAGGGATGTTCCTGGTTTATGAAGCATTCAGCTCTGGTGTTTAGTCCAACAGAGGATCTTCTTAAAGCTGTTCCTGTTTGGATCAGATTGTACACACTTCAGATAACTGCAAGGAGAGCTCTTACTGAGACAGTTTGGTCATCCACTTGGACAAAATGTAGCAGCTCTTGAATTCACAGTTTCATCAATATTATTTTGAAAAATTCCTTCCAAACAAAATGGAGCCAACATTGTCTGGTAAAGTGTGAGACCAACCAATTGATCAAGAAAAAATATAATTTTTCGGTTTAAATATTTTTCATCAATAAGGAATAAATTGGGCATGTTTGGAGTTGCAATCAAAGGAACCATTGTCTGTCCTATGGTTTTACCTTCTCTTCCAACCCTCAACCCTCAACCCTCAACCCTCAACTATTCCTCCTGCTCAAAAGCAACTTATGTAAACATACAATGAGAAAGGTAAGGTGGTTCAAGCCAAGCCTTTCTTCCTAAAGATGGGTAACCACTTTCTTTGATTGGGTCAATAGGAAATTTCACTGTCTAATTCTCCCTCGATTCACAGTAATCCATTCACAATGTCTTTTTCCCTTGGACCCTCTTCTCCCATCCGTGATTATCATCTAATAGAGGATAAAAATTAACACCCTAAAGTTCATCAGAATATTGTACCTACTGATTTTTTAGAGGTTCACTCTTCTGAAATAGAGCATTGAGGTATTGATGTTTGGGGGAAAAAGCCTTCTCGAACTAATAATAAACATCTCCTGTAAACTTTATTGCCTTAACACAAAAAGATGGTGAAGAAAAAGAAGGTAGCTGACCAAGATATTGGATTAAAGTGGAGGAGTTAATGCAAATTACGTCCTATGCTGTTGTGCTTGCATTTCTTTCTTTTCCTTTCCTTCAAACTCTTGATTTGAACATGTTCAAAGCATATGCGTATCATGCGCCTGGGGAAAGTTCTGAAGATTGCAAAGAGTTTTGAATCAGGTGCACGGAAACTTCCAGTTCTAATTGTTCCTTGCAAATGAATCTTTAATGGTATCTAATCTATCATTGGGACATGGTAGAATATTGCTCTAAGCTAAAGATCTTCAACTTAACCTATTGACCAGAAGCTGTAATATAGGAATGATTAATGACCAAGGCACCGGGAGAATCCATTATGGTGGAGGACTTTGACCCCTTATCACTCCTGATACCCACATCTTGAAGTAAATGTATCTATATATAAAATAGCCATGCCCTTATTTATTTACTCACGTGCCCTGATTCGGATTGCCGTCCTTGCCCCTGTACCTGCACATGTATCCCCATAACTCCAAATGATTATGGAATCTGTCGATGTTGGGATGATTCATAAATAAAAAACAACTACATGTTGTAATATAAAGGATCTATTGATGCTAAGATAATTTGTTAATTGAAGGATGAAGGACTTGTAGAAGGCATTCTCTGTGGCAACATGAACCCTTAAAGCATTAAAACCATGGATTAGTGACAAGGTGAGGGCAAGATTCAGGTACTATGGTTAAATATTAGTACTTTAGGAAGTGATACATGATAAGATACACCAATTGATGCAGTGAGAGGCAACATTTTTTGTAACATATGGAGTATTTTTGTTTTATTAGTTCTTTGATGATTGATATGGTAACCAACATAAAAGAATGTATATTGAACATATGAAGCACAACTGCATGTTACTTGTAGAACTGTAGCTGAGTAAGTGATTATTTTATTCAATGGTTAATGATTGAGACATGGTCCGTTTGGACGATGATGAATGAAACTTAGCATGTAAACTTTTCTGGATTTGAGGCATGAGGAGTAACAAAAGTAGTTGGTTGAGGAAAAAACACAACAATGGTTGATGAAGCTGGAGATGCAAAATTGTACAAGATGTATTGTGATATAGCATACATGGCAAGTGAGATGAGAAGACTCAGAAAATCTTGGTACACATATTTTATTTTATAAAATTCCAAGTTCTTGAATTAGAAAGTATTTAAAAAAACATACATCACAATCTAAACACCAAAAACAATGATGTCCATATATGAGTTAGAATGCTATTAAAAAACAGATTTTAAATTCTAAGTTTGAGGTAATCCAGAGTAAAATCTACCAGAAGCAAAGAAACTACTAAACATGTCAAATATGCCTTATTCATTTGTGTTCATTGGGCACACTGAGGCCTCTGATATTCCATGAGGAAGGCATAATGTTGTCTAAGGCTTCTACGATTTGCTCTACAAGACTGGTCTTTAGTCACAGACCTGGGATTGATGATTTTTGAAACCCTGACACTCTTCTGCTACTGATATTTGCCTTTTAACTGAAGTGAGTATTATGAAAACTTGTTGCCTGGTATCCCCCATGCTCTGAGTTTATGCCTAGGAATTCTAGATTTCGCTATTGCATTAGAGGTGTTGGGAATCACCAAAATTGCATGCTTTTCCTTTGTCAGCCCTTCTGGCTTTTCTTGTTGCTTTGTTGGGTCTGCTACATTGTGGCCTTGAGGTGTAACTGAGGATGTTGTGTTGGTTTCCTGACTATCTTTAACATCTTCCATTTCTTCTATTTTTGGTTCAGCAAGAGTTCAAAGGTGGTTGAAAGGCTAATCAATTGTGTTGAGGGGCGGCTTCTTTGTTCTTCCTTGTACAGGCCTGTTGGAATTTATCCACATTTTGGTTCTCTTTAGTTGTTTGCTCCTATCCCAGGAACGTGCACTGGTTGTTTTGTGGCCATTTCCTGGGGCACCTTCTCGTGTGCTACCTAATGCATCTGGGTATTGTTTTGCTCTTGATTTGTTCCTAATCTTTTTGAGAGGGGTATAATCAACTCAGATGGCCATGCTCATGGCAGATCCTGCAGCTAGAGGGAATGTTATCGTAGTCTATGGGCTCTGCTCACACTTAATCCCTCCCATGTATAGCACTATCCTATCTGGGAATACATCTCCCAAATCTATTTTAAAACAAATCCGAGCATTGTTGAGTAATGGGTACGCTCAAGTGGTTCTTGAACTTAGAAGAAGTTATATATTCTCCAATGGCAATGCCTGTCTTCCTGCGCAATGTTTCCTGCCAGTATTCAAACATGGACAGATTTATTAGATTCTCAGTTGGGCTGAAGACATGGGATCTTGGTTTTATAAAAAGACATTTGTTCATGAACCTAAGGCCACACTGAAAATCTTGAATTTTTCAATTTTTTTTAATATCCTATTTTGAGAGGATGTCCATGGAAGCCCTTTGGCATCATCCGAATGTCAACTGATCTAGCTGGTAGCCAATATTCATGAACTTAAAATCTGAGTCTTGGGTTCATAGAAAGCACCCCTAAACCTGCAGACAAAGGCTTTCATTTTCAACAGCCAAAGCCCGAGTTCCATCTCATCCAAGCTGAATTTCTCCTTCGGAAGGGTTCTCAATTATTTGGTATCATCCATTTTACTTTTGGAGGGGATTGAGGGTCTTTTGATTGTTGATTGGACAGGATGGTGGATAAATTTTGGCACTTCATCCATACAGCTCTGGTTGTGGTGGTTTGAGACAATAACTCTAAATGCTGTAGACTGTTGATGGGTTGGGAATAGGGATCTGGCAGGATGCCATGGCCTCTTCAAAGGGGAGGGATGAGTACTTCCACTCAGCCAAAATGTGGGGCTTTGGAGAGCTAGTTTGAGTGGGGTGGATGCAGTAAAGAGGTAGAGGGTTAGAGTGTGTGTGCATCAGAGCCCTTCCAAACCTGCAACTCTCATGTAATGTCTTGGACTGGATATGACAGTGTATAATGATGAAGATGACCATGTGGCATGGATAGCGAATGCGTTGGTGTTCTTGACATGGATATAAGTTTGTGTAACTTGAAAGTTTGAAATGGTGGATGGTAAATTAATATTGCTTATTGCTGATTTCTGTCCCAAACAAGGGAATTACTTTTTATGGATTGCAAAGACGTTGCTATTTCAGGACGTGATTATATGAACTGTTTCGAGTATTGAACTGCCCCCACAGAAGTCCTTCTCTTGATTGCACTGAAATGCATGGGCCACTTCATATTGGATTCCACTTTTTCTAGTTCAATCATCCACTCTACACTTCTAACCATATGCCCCAAATAAATAAGTGATGATTGTGCAAACACACATTTTTTTGTTATTCAGCAGCAGCTTATTCTCCTTCAATACTTGCAAAACTTGTTTCAAATGCATTAGACACTCATTTAATTCTTACTAAAAAATCATATATCATCCAAGTAAACAAAAATTTACGATTGGTATCAATGCTTATTCATTTACCTCATGAAAGTAGTTGAAGCATTCCACAACTCAAAAGGAAGCACAAACCACTCATTGAAACCTTGCAATTTTTTTAATGTTGTTTTCCACACATTCTCCTTAACTCTTTTTGATGATGCTCAGATTTCAAATCCAACTTTGTGAAGCACTACGTATGTTGAAGTTGGTCAAATAAGGCATCAATCAATGGAAGAGGGTACATGTTCTTGATGTTTATCTTATTTATGGCTCTATATTCAATACACATTCTCCACGAACCATCTTTCATAGGTACAATAACAAAAAGAGAACCATATGGAGAAATCCTAGGACGATTACATTCCTTGATCCAACAAGTATTGAAGTTGTTTTCTTATCTTCTTTACTTCTATTGACGATTGCCTATAAAGACCCATGTTGGGGAGATGAAAATTTGGTAACAAGATCTCATGCTCAATTGCTCTCTTCAGTGGCATAGCCTTGAGCTCTTGGAAAACTTTCCTAAGTTGCTGTGCAACAACTTTCAAATTTTTTTTTTCTCTTTAATAGACATGCTAGAAGCAACCTTGTATTCAACTATCTCATCCAACAAGTATTGAAGTTGTTTTCTTATCCAACAAGTATTGCAGTTGTTTTCTTATCTTCTTTACTTCTATTAACGATTGCCTATAAAGACCCATGTTGGGGAGATGAAAATTTGGTAACAAGATCTCATGCTCAATTGCTCTCTTCAGTGGCATAGCCTTGAGCTTTTGGAAAACTTTCCTAAGTTGCTGTGCAACAACTTTCAACTTTTTTTTTCTCTGTAACAGACATGCTAGAAGCAACCTTGTATTCAACTATCTCATCATCTTTCTTGGCTCTCAAAATATTATAAGTGGACTTCCTGCTATCATTAATTAATCTTTTGGTTTGACTAGCACTTACAAAGGAGATCCTTGATTTACCTTCATATCCATTGATGATATAGATTTCCCTGCTTTGACTAAACTTACTTGTTAGTCTCCTTATGATGATAGCTTCTCCAATATACATGTATGGAATGCCAAATACCACGACGACTCATCTATAGACAACATCTTTAACAACCTCATCAATGAAATGCTTATTTATTCCAAAGTTAACCTTGCATTGTTTGATAACCTTTATCTCCACTTTTTGTTCACCCAATGAATACAGAGAAGGATGAGCATATGTTGCCAACCCAAGCTGTCTACCAACTCTTTGGAAATCAAATTTGCTTGTGAGAAGGGATATAAAAGAGCATTGACCTTTGTTTTCTTAATTTGAAGATTAATGTGATTTTTTTTATAAGTTCCCCTTTATCGTAAGCCTCATTGCTACTCAAGTGTACCTCCTATGGATGGAAGTGCAAACAATTCTTGTTGCTTTACTTAGGCTAGTTTTTAGTTCCTAAATCATGCACGCTTAATTGATGAGTTTTGCATTTATTAATTGGAAATCAAGATAATTTTTATAATTATCTTTATCTACTAGGGGATATATTACATAGAATCTTTCCATTATGAGTTGCTTTAGCTTTAGTTAAGTGGTGATTGACTTCCAAGTATTAAAATATAGAGCATTATATGGCCTATTATGCAGTTATGTATTGTGATTCGGTTGGTAACTGTTCAACCTAATGTAACTACTCCTATAATAAATTGAATCTGCCTGGGTCATTTGAGCAGTGTAGTTTGTTTTCTCCGAGTTCTTTCATCTCTTTGCATATGCTAACATTGGTATTAGAGCATCCAAGGTTGTAGTTCAAGGAAGCCTCCAAGAGGTACGAACTGGAAATTTGAGGAAGCCCTAATAGGGCAGGAATTTGGTAAAACATGAAGTTATTTGGAGAAAAATACTCGATGCGAGGGGGGAAACGAGGGAAATGTTCGTGGCCAATTGAGGGTTTGTGCCTTTACGTGGGCAGACAAAGCCTTTTAATAGTCGTGTGGAGACAAGGGTAAATACTGTGAAGTGGTGTTTGAGCAAAATCATGGTTCAAAGGCATAGTTGACGGTGGTAAAGTCGTGGAGAAGGAAAACCAAGGGCACAAAGTCATGAAGGCAAAGTAAATTCACAGTTTGATGAGGGCAAAACGAGGGCAAACAATCAAATTTTGGAAAAGTCGTGGTTCAAAATAACTAGTTGCAAATCCTCAGATATACCTAGTTGTAGATTCAAACCGTGTGGAATAGTCGTGTGGGCAAAAAATAGTGCTACTTGGTCGTAGGCAAAGATGACATAGGCAGAGTCGTTTCCTGCTCTTCGCTTTTGAAAGGTCAGTGAATTAATACGCTGAAATAATATTCATTTTTCAACAAAGGTTTTCACCTTATATTTGCATAATTAATTTCACACTATTTGCTGGAATAAATAATATATTATTGGTGTGGGCAAAATATTATTTTATTATTTCCGTTACTTTGGAATAATAAAATGGCAAATATTTCACACTTGACTTTGTCAGAGACAAAAATTAATGGTCACTAATTTCAATGTATAGAGCCATAAAATTTTAACGCTTGTGGAGTTTCGTGATTGTGATAAAATAATCACGGGTAGTGAAAGTCGACCAACGACGAACTTTGCGTATTATGACAAACGTCATAAGGAAGCGCTTTTGCTTCTCAAGTTGTCGGTGTTAGATTATATGATACTGAAAGTGCAAAATGCTACTGTAGCAAGTATGTTGTGGGCCGGTCTAAGGGATAAATATCAGACGTCAGAAAAGAGTCGGGTGTTATACTTGAAGAATATGCTCTTTTCCATAAATTTACAAGAAGGTGCATTGTTGTCTGAGCACCTACTTCGGATGAAAGACCTCCGAGACCAATTATCTTCCATCAACAACAAGGTGGATGATGATGATATGGTGGCTTTGGTTCTGAACAACTTACCTTCTTTGTATGAGTCATTTGTGGAGGCACTCCATTTAATGGCTGAAATTCAAACACTCATGTTTGACAAGGTGAGTTCCTACGTGTTGCAAAAGGAGTGGAGACAAATTCAGGCAGAATCTAGTTGTGACCAATCAGAGAGTGCTCTTGTCATACAAACAAAGGAAAAGTGGAGACGTCAGTCTGGTGAGTCTTCAACTCGGTATCAGGTCACACGTTATTACTATCACAAGGTTGGGCACCTTAAGAAGGATTGTCGGAAGTGGAAGTATGATCTTTCACAACAAAACAAAAAGCCATGTGATGAGGAACACATGGCAGCAGTTGCAGAAGAACATGATTCAGATGACAAACATGATCTTTATTGTCTTACGACATCATGCTCGAATGACAGTGGTACTAGTTGCTAGATCATTGACTGTAGTGCGTCCACACACTTTTCATGTCGCAAGGACTGGTATGTTTCATTTACTGCAAATATCTGTTTTGAATGAGTAGTACTGGTAGATGGCAAATCACTTGTAGTAGAAGGGATAGGAGATATATGCACAGATGGCGAATCACTTGCAGTAGAAGGGGTAAGAGATATATGCACTGTATTGAATAATGCTCATGAACTGTTGGTATGGAATGTTAGATATGTACCTTCTTTACAAACGAATCTTCTATCTATTTGTCAATTAACTGAAAATCCCAATATTTTTGTGGATTTCTGTGGGAAGAAATGTGTACTCATCGATGTGAATCAGAGACAGATAATTGCCCTTGGTATTGGGGAAGGTGGTCAATAGCTGCTTGTTGATCTTGCTACGATCAACATGAATGCACGTGTGGAGGACAACTCCACCATACAGGATGTGCAGGAGACTGCAATGCCTTGGGAGGAAGCCATGCCTCATATATCTGTTGACTTGGATATAGTCAACCTACATGCACCTATTGTGGAGGGAGTATCCACTGTAGCGGATGTACCGGAGGCGGATATGCCTTGGGAGGATGGATTTCCTCATTCTGAAGAATTTGTTGTGGATGGAGACTCCACTATTCCAGATGCACTGACAGTGCATGGTAAGATGGCATGCCAAGCCACTCACTTAGAGGTACTTGCTCGAAGGACAGTAGAACATGAACAATTTTCTCATTGTGTTGTGAACGATCTTTCCCAATAGAGGGGGATAAATGAGCAAATAAATGAGGAGTTGGTTCTCACTCCTAATGTGGAGATGGTTATTTCTCCCACTGTTGAGGCGGATGAGACGAGGATGGTTATTTCTCCTACTTTTGCGGAGTTGGTTCTAACTCCTACTGCACAAATGGTCACTTTTTTGAAAAGGTTGGATGAGCACTACATGGTGTTGCAAGGACATGATCAAGGTGACTTTGATTGCAGGATAGCTGAGTCTCTGTAAAGACTCCAACAGGCTACACAAGCTTGGAATAGATTTTTCAACCCAACTCTCCGAGGTTCTGATTTCAACAATTTGGAGATGGGGCTGACACTCTTAGCCATTGACCATTCATCACTGGTCAATGAATCACGTAACAAAGAACCAGTGGACCACTTGCCATATTCTTTGTTTGTGCGACCAGACTTTTGTTTTGCGGTTTTTCTCCATTCGACAACTGCAACACAATCATGGACTGCTGATTTTGAAGTACAACCTATGGCACACATTGCAAATCCAATGACTAAACATATGGGTTTTAGGACATTTGTAAAATTACGGGACAAACTTGGTATTGTTTTTGGTTTAATCATTAAGAGGGGGTGTTAAAATATAGAACATTATATAGGTTATAATGCAGTTATGTAGTTGTGATTCGGTTGGTAACTATTCAACAAAATGTAACTACTCCTATGATAAATTGAATCTGCTTGGGTTGTTTGAGTAGTGTAGTTTGCCTTTTTTGAATTCTTTCTTCTCTTTGCATATGCTAACACCAAGTGTACATGCCAATCATGATCTATTTATTTTTGTTAAGTAGGGATTGAATCAAATTTTCATAAAACATGATAGGAAGTAAGCAATTTCATTTTCTTATTATCTAGTGCCCATAATCACTAAAATTGATAGCATTTATTATGATTAGAGAATCACATTCCACCACACTTGAAGAGATTGAGGTTAATGGCCATTTGAATCCCCTTCAACGTTGTTATTAGAATTGGCTCCAACATCAACAGTAGTGATTCCAGTGGTCTTGCAGTTTGAATAATTCATTATGCACCGGAACCCATTTTGACCTAGGTTGGTCTTCAAGACCAAAAATCTTGAGCTCCAATTCTCCCATTGGATGAGGAATTCAACTTATTTTCTCTTTATTCCTTTGATGTTATTGTATCCTGCAATTATGTGTTTAAAAAAATGTAATGGGCAAATCAAATATGCTCTTGTGATATTTTCCACCAAAATAAAAATAATTCTGGTTGTTCAGCAATGGTATTAAGCCATGGAAAGAGTTTGGCTAAATTTTATAAGTTATAGTTAAATCAATCATGGTCTTATGCTATTCTTTTTAACAAAGAAAATGCTGGTTGCTGAGAAAAGGTATTGAGCCATGGAGGGAATTTTGTTTATGTTTTGAAGTGTATTAGAATATGTACAATTTCACGTTGGTAGGAACATTTTGATTATGTTGTGGGTGTGACTGCATTTAGGTTGCAATCAAGGGATGGACTGTTTGGATGTATAATGAGGTTTTGTAGATAGTTAGGGTATTTGACAACAATTTCTTTGGTACTAGGGTTGAATATGGATTGTGGTGATATAGGCAACTTTCGTACTTGGGTTCATAACAACATATGGACTTACACATCTCCCAGATGGTGGTTGGGTTTTATATTATTTAAATATTATAAAATGATGAATGGTGTTAGATTTTGTATGAATGTTGATGTATATTTAGATGTATTGTGCAACCTCGTTGTGCGCGCACGAATCTGAATGGATAGGAGTAAAACTTGAATTTTTTCGCACTGCCCGCAAAGTCTTGCGCAAATTTTCTTGGAAGATCTCTATGAGTTACACAAAAAGTTGTGAAGATCTACGTAGGTGTGCCAAAGAGGAAGTCATCTCTTCGTTCTTGTGAAACATTGGTTGGGCTCGCAAGGCTTTGTGCAACATGCCTAATGACCGACATCTTACACAACTTTGTGATTTGTTATTGTTTGTGAATTCGCACACGGTTCCTTGCATCTACATGATACAATGAAGTTTCTCAAGACCTCAATGCTTGCTATCAAAGAGGTTCTTGCGAGTGTCTACGAGTTGTGGTTTAGTCCTGAGTAGTGCAACTAAGGAGTACTTGATGTTGCTTTATGCGAAATACAAAGTAACAAGTGGGTGAAGTGAGTCAATCAACACAACATGTTATTGCAAATCTGCATTACACACAATGCTATGCGTCAATGCAAGAGGGAGAGATAGTGTCCTTAACAATCTGGGACATGTAATTGAAAGGGAACCCAAAGACTCACAATGAGATTTGGTGGTTATTTGAGGAAGTAAGACGAATTGTTTCAACTTCCATAACTGTTTCTTGTGGCACATGCCTTTATAATGCATGATTTCCATTTGCGGGAGTTAACTAGAGTAGATAAGATAATTATATTAAATGTCCAACAAGTGACCACAAAAGTAGGTCAATGGGACTGCACCATACAAAGCAAAGCCGAACCAGCAGGGAAACCCAAAAAGGTCTCCGAAAACAACAAAAGAGAGAAGAGAGTACAAAGAAGGTGAGGTGGAGGGGAAGACCTCGACACCAACCCACACAACTGTCATCCAAAGCCAGCCGAAAAGAAATTGGTGATGTGTTGATGTCTGGTGTTAGGAACTGGAAGATGTTTGTGACGCCTAGGATTTGTGGAAAGTCGAACCCTCTGAGTGGGCCTCATGGACCGTTGCCTATGTGGGGGGGCCCTAAGCCGTGTCTGGGTCTGGATACATCTGATATGGGAAGAAGCTCCTCTAGTCCTGATAGATCTAATTTGAGAATCTTTGCAAGGATCAGGGCCCTGCTTGGTGCCCCTCTCACCCTTGATCACAACAAAGAAAGATATGATTTGTCGAGTGGTCGTCTCCCTAGAAGAGGGGTGGAGGATCACGTCGCGGAGGCTAAGAGCTTCATGTAGATAGAGAGCGAGACATCTCTAATCATAATATCTGAAGAAGGTTGTGAACGTTGGGCATTCACGGAACAAACAGTGAAACCTCCCTCTGATCTCATAGTAGGTTAGACAACGGAAAATAAAGTGTTCCTCCGTCTCAATTTTCTGGAGGGAACAAAGCTAGTAGATCCTCTCGGACTTGTCCAACTGGTGATCACTCTCGACTTGAAGCCTGTGGGAGCCAACTCTGAACAGGCCCAAGGATATGCGAAGAGCATGAAGCCAATGGCAGGAGATATAGGTGGGCCTAATCATGAGTCCATTATTGACTTCGAGGAAGTGATTGGAATAGAAGGCCATCTTCGGGCATAGCTCACCCCGGGGGTTGGTCCAAGTGCTCTGGATGAACTGTCAGTAAATATTGTCTGTGATGATTCTGTGTAGGTCCTACTTGCTTGGGAGGAGGTGTGCAAGAGCATCCATAGAATAGCTGAAAGGTGGGAGACGGTCCATGTTGATCCCAAGGGATCTAAGGAGACAAGAGGCCCCGACATACCGGCAGCAAGCACGATCACTACGGTTAGAGAGAGAAATGGTCTCAAAAGAGTGGTAGGCAAGGTAGATGTACTTATCTCTGTCTGTGGAAGAATCTGAAAGTCCCTGGATATAGTGCAAGAGTGATACGAGACCAAAGATGACCTCAAGCCTGAAAGGGTGAGCCCCAAACTCGGCAAGGATGATATTGTGAGGAACAATTTCTTTACATCTGATGATCCGTTTGAGCAGAAGTATCTGAACTCGCTCAGGTAGAGCTGAAATATATAGGAGAAAAGCTAGTTGAGAGGATAAAGAAAAAAAGAATATATATATGTCTTTCCCCTTTTTGATCTTTGAGTTTTACAATTTTTAATGAAGAGCAAGTTCTTCCACTTTGGCAGTTTTCTGAGGTTAGTTTTATAAACACTAAGGGAAAAGGACGAATACAAATTGCCTTGCTCAACTTTTCCACCTTCAAATTGGATGCTAGATATGCCATCGTGTTTCCTAACCTCCTAATGTGTTGGTATGCGTTTTCAAAATTCTTTGTTTTCGTCTTATTTCCTGAATGATATTGTTTATTTTCCAATTATTGCACTAGCTCTTTTTGACTTTGATTATTAGCATCCAGTCCCCTTCTTGATGTTTTCACGTCCTATTTTTCCTTAGCCAATCTTATTCCTTTTAATAGAGCCATTACATCTACCTTATTATTTGTATCCATCCCCAAAGTGGGTTGAAAACATTAAGAAAGTGTTGGCGAAATAATTTGTCGCAAGGGAAAATTAGTGATTTTTCACTGACGCTCCGACACTAGATCCCTCCTCTTGGGAATGGGGAGTCTCCCATTTATTGAATACGGGAAATGGAAAATTTGTGGTGGCTGTTAAGTCGGGGACCACACAAGAATACTCCACTAAAACTGTGGTAAATTGCTTGTATAGGATACATGGGAGGAATTTGCTTGGAGGGAGGTGAAAGGGAGATGAGAATATAGCGAGGGAGGGTTAATGTAATGAATAGGCACATACAAATTACACTAACTTTAGCCAGAGCATGTCCACATCCAATAGGAAGAAAAGAACCATGCAAGCAATAACAAGATTAACAAATTAAAGACACAAAGTTCAATTGATTTATTCCTCAAAGATACAAAGCTCTTTCTTGGTTATTCAAGATTACAATGCTTGCATAATTGAAAGTAGGAAGTAGAGGAACATAGATAAGAAAATAGAAGAAATAACTTCGTGCTTGTAGTGAGAGAACAATAGCTATTAACCTCTTAGAATGGGGAAGCCACCCCAATAGACAACTTTACAATATGTCTCCGCTTCTTCCCCCCACACGACTTTTCACATTCCTATCACTTGTGACCTTTCATATTCCTATAGGAATAAAAATAAGCTCCTCTCGAATGAAAAAGAACTTTTATAGTGTCAAATTAAAAGGTCACTTAAGTAAATAAGATGAAAAAGTCAAAAAGTACATTCCCAATGAAGAATTAGAACATAGAGAAAGAGGGAAGAAGAGAGAGAAGAAGAGAGTGATCAATCTGAGGATGAAGAAGCTTCTAATGATGAAGATTCAACTTTTGGAGAACTCTGAGGAAATCCTCCTGGAATAAACTCCTCACCTTTCACTTCCTTACTGAATCAAGTTGTTGCGAGTGCCACCTTCTCTACCTGTGGAATGCAAACACAACCCAAAACACTTATCCAAGTCTCGGGAACACCATCAAGGGTTTTGCATTGATTGAACCAAACTTGATGATGTTTTGCAGTATTAGTGATTGAGCCTTTAATTTCCGCGAGGGATTTCAAAGTATCTTCATTGAAAGAGAAAGGATCCCTTGCCTCTTTCTAGACCAAATCTTGGAAAGACTTAAGAAGCTCTTACAAGGATGACTGTTTGCTAATCGAAGTTGATCTGAGCTTTTGCACACTATTGTTGACATTTTCCAAGATCTTAGATGTATGTTCTTCACAAGACTCAAGTTCCGAGATAGCATCCTTTATCATATCATATCTAGCACTCATCATGCGAGACCATATGGGAGACAAATTGTCCGAGATAGAAGTGAATACATTCTTGTTAACTAAAGAGTGAGAATCAAGACAACTCATCTCAGACACCAATGAGAACACACTATCCCAGTGGGCCTTTTCTTTCTCAATCTCCTTAGTCATTTTCACCTTAGAAACAATGGCAAGGGAAAATTTGAATAAAGAGAGAATCTCGGGTATCAGTAACTTTCCATTTTCCAGAATCTTCTCCACCTATTTGTCATTAGCTCTCCCTTGCATGGTGTACCCTTGAGATCTCTTGATCAGTTGAAGATCAAAATTGTTGAACGGAGAGATAGCCTCTGTCAGAGGAAGTGACACTGTATTGGGTTCCAGGAAGGATTGTACATATGCAGTGAGGGTTCTCATATGCTCATCCAGTTGCACCAGAGTTTGTTCTTTTCATTTCTGGCAAGGAAGCAGGTTGCAGACTCTTTGAATGGGTGTACATCTCCCTAGTGCGTAGCTTGTCCCATGGAAACTCTAGCCTACTCGTAGTCATCTTGTTTCATTTCTCCTATGGGTTTTACACCTTTTGGTCGTGCAACTTCCACATATCGAGATCTAGAAGCCCCAGTGAAGAAACAAGACGTTATCTGTGCTTTGTTGGTTTGCTTAGTCTTGATGTATTTTGAGATGGCCTCAAAATTAGTTGTTGTGGCTTTCTGCACCGTTGTTGATTCACCTCCAAGCAACCCTTGTACCCATGGGAAGGTTTTAGCTGGTGTGGGCACAAAGTCAGGCATATGAAAATTTTTAGGTGTTTGATGAGAAATCACACCCTGCCCAAGATGAGGAGATTCATCTGCCGAGGAGGACACACTTGGATTGCGGGGGACATGAGACTGCGATGGATTAATTTTCAAGGATCTTTTCTCTCTTGTGAAGCCTCTTAGGGGGAGAAAATTCAGTGTACTCTTGGAAGATTCTCCTGAATGAATAGATCCCGTGGTTTTCTCAGTTGCCTTGAGAGAAGTGTTAGACAGTTGCCTAAATAGAGACAAAAGACTGCCAAACTAAACGAAAGAAGGCCTGTTTTGTTTGAGCCAACCCTTTGACCTTTGAATTACTGTCATGGTTCTTTCTTTGATGTTACCTGACTCTCAGATATTCCATGAAGTGGGAGGTAGAGGGAAAGATTGCACCGCTTGATATTGAGGATTGAATAGGTTTGTCCCAACATCTTTTATTCCATCCACAAACCAATCAAACTTGAAGTCTCTCATATGATCCACTGTCATTCACATATAATCTTGTTGCTTCTCCTCAAGGTCATTTGTGCAGTTAATCCAATGATCCTCAATTTGCGGAACATGATGCAATCCTGGCAAGATGAAAGTCTCTGGATTTTTCCTAATATCAAATTTAGACGGAGATATGTAAGCATACACACTGAGATCAACGAACGATGTTTCGATGTTTGTTGCATCCGTGATACTCTTGCACGAGTAGATTCCTAGAGAGATAGGAAAGTACACACCTTTCTTCTTAGCACTCTTGCACCTGGTATGGACATGGGACAACTGTCTGCAAAATTCAAACATGATGATCTTATCACTCAGGTACCTAGGTAACGTGCTAGGAGTAAGTTCAAATCCTCTGACCCTTATGCAGGTAAAGGTGGGAAATTGGATGAAGTGACTTAAATACTTCTCGATCAATGCAGTTTGTTAGGATGAAATTCTCCGCTTGGGTTCAACTTTGAATAACCTTATGATGCACATGGTGAATGCATCATTCACCCTAGAATAGTGGGAGTTATTACCCCAGTGTGTGAGTTGTGGATATTTCTCATAGGTTGGTGACGTCTGTGGCACATTAGGAGCAGTGGATAGGCCTCAGAAAGGTCTTGTGAAAGCGAGGGCGTACACTAGACAAGAAGTCATCGTGAACTTCTTAGAGGTGGGCATCTGCAATAGTTGCCGATGAAGGTTGTTATATATGATTTGTCCCCGATCCACCATTTGGTCTCCTTTCATAACCACTAGAATGAACTGAGCCATCTAATCTTGGAAGTCCTTTGTCATTTCTTCTCCCATCACTTTGTTTAGTAGGACAATAGCATTAGAGTATGCTTCGTGAAACTCATTCTGAGACAAATATTTGGGGATCCGATAGGGCTTCCTTCCTTGTTTAAGCCACGAATCAACTTTTAGGCGCTGCGAGTATGAGTCTGTTCTCGCACATTCCTATGAAGCAAACTCTTTGGTGATGATAGCCATGTTATGATTGGTGAAAATTTGCAGGCATTGCGAAATGCCTTTCGGTGTGAGGAATGCGAGTATTGAGTTATCATCTGCCCGGATTGTTTTGGAATCAAAATCATAGTGTTGTGCATAGGGGGACCACTTGCTCTGAATAGTCCACTCGAGAAGATATTCTCTTCCACTGGTTTCCGTGGTTCATTCAACATTCTTGCCTTTAAATCTTCCAGGACCATGTGGGTTACATCATTGCCCCCCACATTGGGATACTTAGTATTCAAAGTGGAAATTGGTTCCAGGCCTGAGTATTTGATCTTTATGATGCGGGAAGCAATGGGACAATTGGGAAATGAATAGATATGGAAAGTTTGACCCTAATTCCAACACTTTCTATTTTTAGGTGTTATTCCGGATGGCTATTTTTAATAAGTTTCCAAAATTTTCACTTTTTAGTGTTTTTGACTTGTATGGGGTGACGGGGATACTGAAGGTTTTTCGTTCTTGAAACTTATTTGTTTTAGACAAAGAGGACCTGTCACAACTTACTATTTTTAGAAAGTGGACCTTTGGGTGTCAGAATGAACGAAAGTAGTCTCAAAAGTTTAAGTTTTTTCTCGGGGTCTTCTACTCCAATTTTTAGAGAATAATTAACTGCCAGAACTCCGTAAATCTGAAAAGACAGGTGCAGGGGCTGCAAATTTCTTTTGACTGCTGCAAATTATACAAAGCATCAATGTTGATGGGTTTATAGTCGATGTAAAGGCATTTTCAGAAGGAATGCACTGGTGAAGTTTCGCAGAGATCGGATTCACGGTTATGGAGTTATGAGCAAAAAATAATTTTCAAGCTTGAGTTTCAAGGAAAATTCAGCAGCATGCCTGTGTGCAAAAATGGAGTTGGGGAAAAAAGCAGAGCATTTAAACATGAAATTATTCCAAGTGTTTTAGTTACAAAGCTATTTCATTGTATTTGCACATTCTAACTGAATTGTAACCCACCAAGCTCAACCGAGGTCAGATGGAGGTTGAAGTGGGGTTCCACCCTAAAAAAATAGGGGACAAGAGGGGCAAAGAAGTGCGTTGTGCACTAGATCTTGACATGTTGCAGCATGTGGTGGCATGAGCATGAGATGAGAGGGTTTAAAAACAAGCTCTCGGGAGCTGCAATATGGTTGTGCATATGAATAGGGGCTGATTGAGTGAGGGGGGTGTGCATTTTCTTGTCCCCCATGTTCCCTTGGCTGTTGGGACTAAACAAAGGGACATCAACAACTCGAAAATGTGCCATGGGTGTATGTAACATGAGGAGGGGGGACAAGGTTCAGTTATAACAAGTCTGTAGGATGCATAGGACTGACGTTTGCAAATTGTAAGTTATGAGACCAAGCCATGCACGGGGGAGCACAATTTCTTGTCCCTCATTTCCCCTTGCACTAAGGGAAAAGAAGTGCGCTTTACACTAGATCTTGACATGTTGCAGCATGTGGTGGTATGAGCATGAGATGAGAGGGTTTAAAAACAAGCTCTCGGGAGCTGCAACATGGTTGTGCATATGAACAGGGGCTGATTGAGTGAGGGGGGTGTGCATTTTCTTGCCCCCCATGTTCCCTTGGCTGTTGGGACTAAACAAAGGGACATCAACAACTCGAAAATGCGCCATGGGTGTATGCAACATGAGAAGGGGGGACAAGGTTCAGTTATAACAAGTTTGTAGGATGTATAGGACTGATGTTTGCAAGTTGTAAGTTATGAGACCAAGCCATGCATTGGGGAGCACAATTTATTGTCCTTCATTTCCCCTTGCACTAAGGGACAATGGACAAGGGACATACAAGCTCCAAAAATGCCCCAAGGGGATCCACATCATGAGGAGAGGGGCCAGATTTGAAGTTATGTTTCCCTAATCCAAGTCACAAGTTTTATGTGACAAAACATGTTGCCTTGATAGGGGGCACACTTTCATGTCCCTGATGTCCCCTTACACCAAGGGACAAGGGACACACAAGCTCCAAAAATGCGCTCAAGCTTATTACCTTTGTTGATGTCATCTTGCCAACTTGAAATTAGAAAATTGGAGGTGCTTTTCCTACACCAGGAGTGTGACATGGAGTTTAGGGGCCAAATCTTATATGATTCTGACTTCAAAACACCTGTTGAGACCATTCCAACCAATTCCAAGAGCTAACTCTTTCTACAATTTGAATTTAAGGCCCAATCACTTGTTTGGCTCAAAGAGGCAGCTGTAGTGACTCAGGTTATCACAAAAGATTTTGAAGTCTCGGACCAAAATTGATGTGTCTGCCATGTGAAGAATTCCAAGAGCTTTCCATTGCCTATTTGTTTAGCTTCCAACTCCTCTCGGAACGCCCAGAACCTTCAGGACAAGTCTACTTTATCTGTTGAGGCATGACATTCCTTGCACCCACAATGACCTTTGTTTGCTTGATTGATCCCCGACATCATATGGCTTTGCAAAATTCCTTCAAACTTCCTTGGATACATTTAATGCTCCTATCTACAACCTCCAAATGGGTTGTGCCCTTGCAATCACCTTTTGGATGCTATTAGTTAGCTGCAAAATGGATAAAAATAGCCGTTTTTATGCCCCTCTGTCGAGAGCTATTCGACCTTGGATCTCAGTAACTTCCTCAATACACCTAGGTATACTTCTCTGCACATGAAAAACACTTAAAAATCATGTTAGCATGTTCCTCTCAGCCAGAATGAGGATGAGATAGTGGATAGATTGGTTAGAGGAAGGGTTTACAACGATAGGGGGAGGAGGTTTTTGAGTGGGGGCTTGGTGGTTATGACCAAAATTTTAAATTTTGCATGGTAGACATTTGGCACGACAACACAAAGATTGTCTGTCATCATCTCTAAAGATCTCGCATGCTAATCCTAGATTTCCATTTGCTCTATCAAAATTGAGCTTAACCCAATCTGTGGGTAGTTTTGTCCATGCATCTTTAGTCTTTTTCAACTTATTCCTGCTAAACCCACTATCAAATATTTTAATCTTCTTCCATCTTTTTATAATGCTTTATTCTTCTTTAGACGTCTTTTTTGATCTGGGCTTCCAAGTATCAACCCATTCTACTTTTGAAGACTTGATCTCCCCCCTATTCTCCAAATTGTATTTTCCTTCTTCAAAGTTAGAGTTGCTTCCTAGTCATAGATTCCAAGTTATAATGGTTGGACTCATTGTCTAGATGGCCTTCAAAATCCCATCTGGAAGCTTTTTTAGGCATTCCAGTATCTGCTTCCTTCTGCCCAACTTCCATTTTATTGAAGATTGTTTTGCAAAAACTCCTGTGCCATATTACATTGCAAAAATGAAAGATTGCAATATTTTGAGTTACTTTTGCATGGAGGACACCTTGAAGGGCCATGAAATCCTCTATGGATGACAACATCATCTGTCAATGCATTACCTGAATTTGCTAACCATAAAAAATGAATTTACTTTTGGAAGTTAATGCTTAA
The DNA here is from genome assembly GCA_019776745.2 of Taxus chinensis. Taxonomy (NCBI): domain Eukaryota; kingdom Viridiplantae; phylum Streptophyta; class Pinopsida; order Cupressales; family Taxaceae; genus Taxus; species Taxus chinensis. The sequence continues at coordinate 78,430,447 of CM034149.1, forward strand.
GCCACACATTCTAGGCTGGAAATCACCTTCCTTCCCTTTTTCTTTTTTTAAGAGAATTATTCTTATGTCTCATCAGTCAATTCCACAACGTGGCCAAATCTTCTGTTCTATCTGCTGCAAGATCGTCTATATCACTTAACCTCTATGCCGAAACGCAGATATGCCAAATATGGTCTCTAGAAGAGAAATACCTGGATTGTGTTGTTATAACTCCACTCATTCGTCAATGTACTTCTCTTTTAGATGATTTATTGGCTGTGATTGGAGGTTTTACTATGTGATATTTGAAAAAGGCAAATGGAAATGGAAATGGAAATGTACCCACCGATATTCACAATTGGTGATGCCCTCTAAATTTTTCGAATGGTGCCCTCTATAAAATGCAATAGTATTTAAATGTGAACTATGTATATTCTTGACCGTGTTTTCTTTCCGTAGCAACTGTGTCTTCTTGCCCTACAGAATTGTATTCTTGCTCTACACTTTGCACAATCTGTCTGTATTTTGCCCTCTTTCTCATGCTCTTGAAATGCTTTTGTATGTACTCGATGGTTTATGATTTATCCCTTTTTGTGGGATCTGGTACATCTTAGTGCCTTAACAGGACTTTTGCGAATGTACTATTCACCTTCATGTGCCCTAGTTTCATGATTTCTTTTTGTGAGTTACACGATTTGCAGTCTTCTATTTGGGATTTGCAAACCCTATCGAGCACCAAGCTTTGATACCAATGTTAGAAGACTTGAACAGAAATGGATTAAAGAAGAAGCTGATTGCATACTTGTAGATTGTGTGTCCGACATTATATTATGCAAGAGATAGTTACAAACTGGTTGAAGTGGTTACAACCATTCATTAGTTGATACATAACTAATAGTGACTTAATTATAATCTATAACACTTATATTCTTATAATTTTTATAACACCGCTCCCTTGGTTGTCACCTTTTCCTTAGGATTTTAAGAGAACATCTAGGTGTCCACGTGTTTCTTGGTCCCCACCCACCCAAGGATATAAAAAATCAAATCAATCACTCCGATTGTAATTAAAGTAGAAAAACGTTTTTTTGTACTAAAAGTTTCAAAAACAGTTTCGAGTCCAAAATCCCTGGCATAAAAAAAGGACATAATTTTAACATGCTGGAAAGGAGACATTGGCAATAAAACAGCCTAGCTAATTGGGAAATTAAATCATTAATTTTTCATACACAGTGAAAAACCCATTTGATTCAGATGAAAACCTAGAGAATTGGTGTCAACCTGTTGGGACGGAAAAAGTGAGAGAACATGGTGCTTAGGTGTTGAGATTCAGCCACACTCAGTAGGTTGGGTCACACTTTTCAAGACTCGACATGTCTGATATTAAGAATCGGACTCAATATTTTTTTTGTAACTAATGACAAGTCAGGACAAGTGGTCTTCAGTCTTGTTTCTGCTGCAATCTTGTTCCTGTTGGTTATCCATCTCTGTTATTTTGAAAACATTGGATATTGTTAAAGATGATCTTCTTGCAGATGCTGCAGAGGCACGTGCTTCTCAAATTTTTTTGAGGTGGTTTAGTGCTACCAATCTGATAGTTCTAAAAATGAAAAATCAGATGTAAAATGCTGATACCTTAAATTCGTATCATTCCATTCTACATTTGAATAGGGTTTATAAGATCATTTCAAAATACTATTGTCAAAATCTCTCCATCCTAGGCTGGCTTGTAAAATGGAATAGAGTATAGCTCAAGAAATCTGGATAGCTTTAATCATTAGAAGCAACTAGAATTATGCTTGACATGTGTAAGAATTTTGACAAGAGACAAGAATATTATATAGCAACGATGCGTAAGTTTGGGTGGCTTATAGTTAGATTTTGTTTAGCATTTCTTGATGGGATCACCGAGCCATTGTAATTCTGCATCTGCTATTGTCCAAAGTTATCCACTATCACCCTTCTGTTTATCTGTATTGCTGAAGGATGAGTTATGCCTTATATCACAGGCTACAGTATGTATATTAACAGTTTATGAGTATTTAGTCTAGGAGAATGGTATTTTTAATTTTCTTTTGAAGCTCTATTTTTTGGCCGATGATATTTTCCTTGAGGTGAATGATCTGTAAACTCTCTACTTTGGAATTGTTCATAGAATCACAATTAAAGGCTGTGGTTTTACTTTCGATTAGAAAATGACAGAGATAGCTAGTGAATGAATTTTGCTTATGCTTAGAATCAACAATTGCAGGAAAGGATAGAATATAAACTCATGATCAACAAGTTTTTTCTGGAAACCTCCAGAGGAGGAAAACTAGTCGAGAAAGGAAAATGCTTTTTCTTCCCACTTTTTGTTGGCCAATTCAAATAATAAGTACAAAATTTACAATAAGTATGAAAAAGAAGTAGATAATATCTCACACTTCCTCCCAATTACTTGCTTGCTTTGCCTCAACACTCCTTTCTTCTACAAACACAAATTCTAGCACTAAGAATTCCTTGCTCACTTGCTTTCATGCTTCGATAATATAAAACTCTCCTTCCTACGTGTATTTATAGCCTTTCTCATGTCCTCCTGTGCACTGGAGGATGGGAAAGGTCATGGAGGAGAAGAGACATAGACAACCTTTCCAATTCTGGGACTGTTCGTCTCGAATTTTATTTTTCTGTCCGAAAGTGTTAGGACCGCCGCCCAGTGCAGACTGGCGGTCACAGGACCGTCGCTTGGCTGGGTGGTAGTTACAGGACCGTCGCCCGGGTTGGGCGGCGGTTCTGTAACTACCGCCCAACACAGAGCAGCGGTTTTGTTAATATAAAGACCGAACCTTCGGTTCTTTATTTTCCTTCTTCGGTGCTGGTTGATTTGATGAAGTAGAGTCATTTTGAATCCCTATGGATCACACCTCTCTTGTTTAGGAAGTTTTTGGTCCCACATAAGCTTAGTGGGGGAGTAGATAAGGAAATAATCCCCTTACTTGCTCCTTCGAGTACCTCCGGGCCTGCCTTGGTGTCTTTCCTTTCAGTTCAACCTGCTAAAACTCCTGCGGACCTCTCCCAGTCTCTCTGACCTTCTGCTGCACCACTACATCCAGCTCCAATTCGCCTCGTGAGTCCAAGACACAATCCTCAATGGAAGGTAGCAACTGTAGTCCTTCATCTGCATCTAGCAGGGATGGCTCATATAGGTGCAAGTTCTCACAGTTTACTACTGAGTAAATCCTCATAAATGACGACAAATCAAGTCGAAAGGCATTTTCTCCAACCTTCTCCAATTTGGTAAAGGGTCCATATCGTAGTGGTTTGAGCTTCTGCGCTTGACCTTGTAGTCTCTCCTTGCTCAAGTAGAACCAAACTATATCTCCTGCATGAAGCTTATGTTCTCTCCTGTGCTGATCGTGCCTAGCTTTGTAATTAGCTTGAGATTTCTCTAACTGTTCTTTGATTTTGAGATGGATTTGCCGGATCCTCTCAATGAATTTGTTTGCTCTAGTCACCTCTGTGTCTCGTGTCTTCTCATCCTACTGCCCAACTGATATGTCCAATGGATTTGTATGTAGATCTCCCAAGCATGCTTCAAACGGTGACTTCATAGTGGATGTGTGTATTGCCCGGTTATAGGAATGCTGAATATAGGCTAAGGACTCATCTCGAGTCATTGGGTATTTGCTATTGTACCCTTTGATCAACTGTACCGAAGTCCTGTTCACCACCTCTGTCTGTCCATCTGTCTGTGGATGGAAAGCCGTGCTCCTTTGTAACCCGGTATCCATCTTGTCCCACAAAGTAGTCCAAAACTTCCCCAAGAACCTGGAATCCCTGTGAGAAACAATAGACTTTGGCAAACCAAAATGCACCCATACATTAACAAAGAAAAGATTTGCGGCCTCATGTGCTTTTACTGTCTTTTTACATGCCATAGGAATACACATATTACTGAATCTATCAACAACATAGAGATAGTCATGGCCATGTTTAGACATAGGTAATCCTCCTACAAAATCCATAGAAATGTTCTCCCATGGACAAGTAGGTATTGGCAAAGGCATATACAAACCCTCCTTCCTAGTCTTAGGCTTGCTGGTACAACATGGTTTACATCCACGTATAAATTTTGATACTTCTTCTTGCATATTGGTCCAATACACGTACCTTTGCAAGTGGGCTAGGGTCTTACCAACACCGAAATTTCCCACTACTTTCGAGGTATGTGCTTCCCTCATGAATAGAAGTCTTTCTTTTTTAGGCACACAAAGCTTCCCCCATCGGTAGAGCAGCTTGCCCTTGAGATAACAATCTTCAATCCCCGTCCTTTCAGCCCCTTGGGATTGCAACTGCTAAAATGTCACCCCAAAGTCTCTGTCCTGGGCATATGCCTCTCTGTAAGCTTCCTTCGTGAAGGGCTCGATCTGAGAGATAGTGGCCAAGTAGGAGAACTCCTGTGTGGGCGGCCTAGACAACATGTCTGCCACCAAGTTTATACTACCCTTCTTGTATTTGATCACTAGATGGAACTGCTGAAGAAATTCCATCCATTTGTAGTGCCTTTCCTGCTGCAATTTAGACTGCGCTTGCAAATATTGGAGAGGTTTGTGGTCAGTGTGCACAATAGTTTATTTACCCAACAAATAATGCTTCCATTTTTTAATTTCCTGAACTAGTGCATACATTTCCTTATCATATACTGAATATCCTTTAATTGCTTAAGTAAAAGTTTCAGAATGATAGCATACGGGTTTACCTCCTTGAAGCAACACTGCGCCCATAGCATAATCACTGGCATCTGTCTCTACTTCAAAGGGCTATTGCAAATTAGGAAGAGCAAGTACTGGAGCATGACTAATCTTGTATTTCAACAACTCAAAGGATTTGTCTTGTTCCTTAACCTAGTCAAAACCCTTATTCTTTGCGGCCACTGTGTGTAGAGGTGCTGCAATCGCGGAGAAGCCCAGAATGAACTTCTGCATGTATTGTACTGCTCTCACAAAACTCCTAGTCTCTGTGGCTCCTGTTGGTGTTGGCCGACTGGTGATGGCTTCCACCTTCGTTGGATCCACTCGTAGCTCTCCTCCAACCACGCGCCCAAGATAGACAAGTGACTGTTTTGCAAGTTTACATTTCTTCATATTACAAAGTAGTTGTTTCTCCCTGAGAACTTGCAAGACTTGTTGCAAATGAGTTAGATGTTCCTCCCATGTGGCACTAAAAATCAAGATATCATCTAGATAAACAATGACACATGAATCTATAAAATCCCGCACTACATCATTCATCAATCTCATAAATGTAGCGGGTGCATTGCATAAACCAAATGGAAGTACTAACCACTCATACAAACCCTGTTTTGTCTTAAAGGCAGTCTTCCATATATCCTCCATTCTGACTTGGTGATAACTTGACTTGAGATCCAACTTCATGAAAATTTTGGCATGCTGAAGCTGGTCCAAGCGATCATCTATGCGGGGAAGTGGATATTTGTTCTTTATGGTGATCTTGTTTAAAGTGCGGTATTCGATGCACATTCTCCAAGAACCATCCTTCTTCGACACCATCACAATAGGCGAACCGCATGGCGAGGTGCTCGGATGTATCACCCCTTGGTCTAACAGTTCCTTGAGTTGTTTCTTTACTTTAGAGTTCTCCAGCAAGGATTGCCTATACAATCCGATGTTTGGTAGAGGGGACTCTGACAACAGCTGAATCTCATGCTCTACTTCCCGCTTTGGTGGTAACCCACTGGGAGCCTGAGAAACTTCCTGAAAAGACTGAATAATACTATCCAAATCCTATTTGCCTTGGTTATAAATCTTTGAAACTTCTACCCCATCTTGTTTATCCTTTAACAAAAGTAAACAAAACTGATTTTGATTTGCCTGAATAAGTCGTTTTGCTTGGTTAATACTCACCATAGTAACTTGTGTCTTACGCTGGTCTGCCGGGATGTTGTAGCTAATCCCATCCTTGACCCATCTGTATCGGTTTTCCCTTCTCATAAATATAGCATCCCTGATATACAAGTAAGGACTCCCAAAAACAACATCGAAAGCATCAAGTGGAATAACATAAGCTTTCAATACATCAATATACTAGGAATTTATCCCAAATTTGACCTTACATCTTTTTGTTACCTGAATTTCAATGCCCTTCTTCACCCAACCCAAAGGATAAGGGTGTGGATGCTCGTAACTCTCAAGACCAAGCTTCTTTACAATTGCTTCAGAAATCAAATTAGACTGAGAACCGGTATCAACCAAAGCAATTACCTTAGTTCGCTTGATTTGGATTTTGATTTGGAATAGTCATCTCCTCTTCCTAACTGTCCATGTTGGTGGCCGTGCATCCAAGCTTCTCGTCTACATTAGAGTCATCTTCGATTTCTACCTCCCCTTCTGTCTTTACAGCTGTCATGGACTTCTTTCAGTCCTTGGTTCAGTTTTTCGGATGTAACTCCGGATGCAACTTCTAACATGTGGCGTCAGTATGACCATTGATATCAGAGTTCTTGCAAAAATTCTTGGGATCTTTACAAGTATTTAAAGTAGTGGCAACTTGTTTACCTTACCCTTTACAGTTACCCTTGTTACTTGTTTGCCCATGTTCTTTCTTCTGTTGATTTGTCGACTGGCTTTCCACAAATGGTTTTTTCCACTTCTTGCTTCTTTGCAAATCAATGAAAATGGTAGTATTGCCTGCATACACGCACTTATAGGAGGATCTTTGAGACTTCATGGAGATGACTTTTCTGCTAAGGAGAATGTGAAGTCTATTCTAAAAACTTAATCAGACTGATCCTGCATCTTCCAAAAAATAATGTTTCTCATTCAACAAGGACTGAAGAACGAAAGCTCTGTCCCCTAGTCAGTGCATACTTCAAACGCTGCCTTGTCTAACATACTGCACAAAACTAATCATTTGGTCAGTCTTGATGGCCAATAGGATAGAAATCTAAGCTCTCTTTTATTAGATTAATGCATTCATTGCATGGATCTATAAAATCAAACAAGAACACTAATATCTTTTCACAGAGATTCAACACAAAATGGAATACCCACACAAACTAGAGCATGTCCCTCCATTGTTGTAGATAATGCAAAGGGGATCCGCTGTGCCTTAGTGACATTACAAACAACTCCATTAGACTTCTAGGAGTTGGATACAATATTAATCTCCATAACAAATTTTGTTCAATACTCCCAATTGTCCTTAACAAAGCTTTTAATTTCAACATTCGTCTCAACTAATAAAAGGAGCATGATCAGATTGTTATATTATTATAAACTTGCACTGTCTGAATTTACTCTTTTTCCACGCTCTTCCCCCATTAACCTATCCTACATGGTTACTCCTCTGTAAATATAAAACATATCGAGCTAAGCACTCCAACCACTAGAATTCCATGGAGTCTTCCTTTGACAGAAGCTGTCCTATCCACCTTTTGGACCTTGAATGGTATAGATCTAGCTAAGCCATTTTATTGGCCAATCACGGTTTCCAGCATCTGCGAATCTATGGGCAAACCTTCTCGAATCCTACCATTTGTCCACCAAAAAATATATCCGCCATTTCCATCTTCCTTGCAAGCAATACCCTCAGATCTGGGAAGGTACCAAAGCCTCTGATACGCATTGTAATGTCTCCTTTTTGGGCATGACAAATCCAGAGAATGAAGGGGTTTACCGGATATCATGGATACTTGTTAGCTCATGATACTAAAAACACCTGTCAAGCACACACACAACTGAAAATAGCTCAGAATGTCTTAAAATGAATCAACCAACACAAAATCTACAGTTCTCCTAGTGATTAGCGAACTCCCCATAGAGATAGCTAGTGAATCCGAACTTTTCACTATGCTTAGAATCAACAATGTATAGGAATGCCATGAATATAAATTTATCTAACCACCAGCAAGTATTTATGCATCACAAATACATCAAAATACTTAAGAAATATTTGGTAAGGGCACATGCTCTGGATCTTCCCAATGTTTATGATAGCAGCAATTCAAATAAGAAGTACATAATTTACCGAGGGGTATGGAAGAGAAGTAGATAATATCCTCACCAAGATTCCTCCCAATTACTTTCAGATGCTCAGCCTTATACAATCCTCTTCTGAACAAATACATATTCTAGCACCAAGAATTCCTAGCTGAAATGCTTTCATTGCCTAGATACATACTAAAACTATCCTTCCAACCATGTATTTATAGCCTTTCTGATGTCTTCCCGTGCTATGAAGGATGGGAAAGGTCCATGCAGGAGAAGAGACACATTTTGAAGCACTTTGGAAACCCCCGTATGGGATTCCCCTCAAGTTTTGACGAGTTTTATGTTCCTCGATCTTCCAACAATGTCAGGTTTTCGTCGCCTAAAGTTGCAGACCAACACTCAAAGGTTTCGTCGCTTTAGCTGGATGAGTACGGCACACTTTGCACAGGACTCAAGATATCAATCTTCAAAATAAACATGCATAACCTTTTCAAATAAACCTTCACTATCTTTGCATATATCGGCTTGAGTGGCTGCCAACATCAAACATAGAAGCCCAATGCATGGGCGGCCCTTCTAGTAGTTCTACTTCTTCGGTTATGGCTGATCTGATGACGTAGAGCTCTCCAATCAAGGCCGATCCCACAAGGATTAGTGAAGTAATTCAAACCATTTTCAGACCAGTATCAAGATGCCTTCAGGGCAACAAACTCTGGCAAACATTGATGTATTTGAAAATACTTTTACGTCTAGATTAGATCACCCCAGTAGAATTCATCGATCCATTGAGCCAATATTGACCCGAACAAAGACATAATCAGGCACTAGAAGAAATATGAATGCGATTCTCATTATGTCCCATTTAGGGGACATTAGCAAATTCCCACTAGGAAAGAACTAAAAAACCACATCTTGGCTGCACAGTTTCATAAGATGACTAAGTAATTTGGTACCTCATGTGGTGTATAAGGTGATATCAAATGCATATCCAATTGAACCTACAGTTATCTTTTCAATGGGCACATTACTTTGAAAACAGTTTTGGAGTGCATCAGTTTCATCCTATAATTTTGGTTGCATCACGCATGCTACATATCTGACTACAGTTGTTTGAGTTGGATGTAAATCTTATATATACTGGAGTTTGATCAGAAGGTTACATACATGCAGCCTTGGGTCTAAAATAAATTCAAAGCAATTCTAATTTTGCCAATCAAATAGGGTTAGAGTACTTGGTGGTCTTGTTTTGGGGATCAGGCCACTCAGTATATCTAACACCATCCTGCCATTCTTTGATTCTGGTGTAATGTAAATATACAACATCAAACTATTTGGATGGGAATTATCTGAAAAAGCTAAATGTGACATTATTTGACACTGTTATGCCCTTAACCATGGGGTAGGTTTGTAAGCATGATTAAAAAATACTTCCTCAAGCTATCAAAAACATGTGCTGCATACGCACTATTCTATCATGTTTTTAACCTCATGGACGTTTAATCGATAAAATCATCCGACATTTAAACATGTCAAGTAGTTGGTTGAATATCTAACTGACATATGATTACAAAATAATATGCTTCTGAGTTCAGTTCACCCTGCACATGGAGGAAGGCATAAAATGCAATCATCCTAAGAATCAGAAATACACAAATCGCATTAACAATGGGCGTACACTAAGTTGGCTAACAGCTGCAGTAGCAACTGCGATCACTTCAGAAAACAAGTTTTTTGACAAAGGTCAGATTGTACGTGTATACATATATTATATATGAACAGGGGTCAAGTTCTCTGGTTATTATTATCTCTGAGTAACTTATTTGTCCTCGTCGTATTTCTGTAGTTACCCATTTACTCTTCTATCTATCAAGGTTCATATAATCTAATCATTGTTGACATTGTGGATGTAGTGTGAGCTCACTGGACTACATCCAAAACCAACTCTTGGGAAAGTATTGATTCCTCCCACAGTTCCCCATAATCATGGATCAAACCTGGACATACCAGATCTTAAAACCATACAATCCCTTCTAGTTGTATCCATTAATAGAAGCAATGCATTCAAAGGAACATACAATATCACCGATGAATCATCTGTTCAAATTTATCAATACAATACAAAGGAATAGTAAAGGAAAATATCAAAGAACCAAGCTTGTGTGATATGGCGTGCAATTTTTTTGTCTTGCAATTTTGTGCAAGATGAACATCTTTTCCCAACTGCCACAGTGGAAATCCTTCCAATGTGTTCATCAAATTGCACCTATAGCTCCGCTATACTTCCTAGTTAAATATTTATCAGCCCGTTTAAAAATGAAATCTATTTGAAGGAATAGTTTACTGCAATGAACTTGTTTAAATGTTGTTTTGCTATGATATGCAATATTCTTTAATTCTAGCAACAAAACTATTTGTAAAACATGTATGTAACCAGTTATCTTGTTTGCAGCAGTGACATCAAGATTGTATTGAACAAATTCCTTCTTAGCAGAGGAATTCCACGAGGAGAATTCATTAATAAGGATCTTGTTTGAGAATGAGTTAAATTTGCATATTATGATGGCATATTGCAAAGTTTAGTACACTATTTTGCATGATTTAGGTTGTCCAATCAGTGGTGTGTATTAAAATAATCTCCATATATGAGTTCTATATGGTAAAGATTTTGGCTACGTTGTGTTATGGTTGACTAAACTCCAATTCATGGTCAGTTGTATTTATTTTGAAACTACAAAGCATTCATGGTAGCTTGTATATATTTTGAAACTACATGACTTTGGCATTAGTTGCTAGGATATATTCTTTGGTGATAAGAGACAAATTGTCAGCAAGTGTTTAAAGCATGCTAAGAAAATGGCCCTACAACCACAGATTCACACAAATAATGTCTTACTAAGCATGCAGTCTGCTATGAAACATCTTCATGGCAATAAAAGACAAAATTGACAAATTGCTTTCTGCAATAAGATAAAGCACTAAAAGCATTACAAGCTTTAATAGGCTAAACCCTATCACGGTGGGATAGCAAATGCATACAACCAAAGACAGCAGTGTAGGGGAATCCATGGAACTTAAAAGTCATTGTGAGTCTCTACACGCTGAGAGGTTCTTAGAGTCACTATAACAAATATTAAATAGGAATTAGAAACTCATATAACTGCTATTGCCAATTTGGAGAGCATGATATTTTTAATATACAGATTTTCTTTCAAAAAATTTGAGTATGTAGAGAATATATTTTTAAGGGATTTAAAATAAGTACTTTTGAATACAAAGGAATTTAAGGCAACCCATTAGTTGTGAATAAAATCACCTTTTATGGGTTGTTTATGTGTCATCATTTTATTGGTTCATTTATTGATGTGACTTACTTTATTGGCTAGTTTTTATTTCATTTTTAACTTTAATTCAAACAACTATTGGCACTTTGTTTCACATAACTACTCATGGTCATTGGGCCATTCATGGTCATTGGCTACTTTCCCCTAGTAGCAATTGGAATTTTTTTATGATACCATATTTGTACATAAGAGACCAGTCATGGACAAGAGGGTACAATTTACATCTTTCTAATGATCCACTGATAATGATTAGACGACACTTATTTATATTTTTTAATAACAAAAAAAAAAGTATAACATTTTTCAAGTTGTGTATAACAACTGTAGAACACAATCTTGTTGATATTGTTAAAATATAGCACATTATATAGCATGTAAAACAGTTATGTAGTTGTTCGGTTGGTAACTGTATAACCACCTCTCTCTTCAATAAATACACTCTGCCTGTTCGTCATTTAGACAGTGCAGTTTTGTGCCTTCTGTCTTCTTTCTTCATTTTGCATAGTCTAACATTGGTATCAGAGCTTACGCATCGGTGAGAGGAGAGGTCGACGAGAGGAGAGGTCGACGCAGGGCAGAAGAAAGGGATTCGTGAAGAAAACGAGTTCGTGCACAGGACGCGGGCAGAAGGCAAAAATCGTGAGTTTTTTTTTTTGCACCAAAAATTGCGACGAGGGCAGGCGCGGGCCGGACGCAGGCAGAAGGCACGAAAAACGTGTGACAGAATACACAGTCGCATTTTTTTCGACGGATCTAGGGCAAAATCGTGAATGTGCTTTGTTGGAGGAATGCGTGAACAACAAAGTCATGAAAGCAGCGAAGTTGCGTAAGCAGTAAAGTCGTGAAAGAAGGAAACGTGGGCACGTTGAAGGGAAAAATCATGGCTCGCAGCACCTGCAAACAACAAAATCTGTGAGCAGCGAAGACAACTCCAAAGTCGTGAGGGAAAGTTAATATTATTTGGGCAGAATAATATTATTTTCAGCAACAAAGGTATTCATTCTATTTGCTGAAGAAATTAATTCATTTAATATTATTTGCTGGAAAAGGATATTTTTTAAGTGTGAGGCAAATTATTATTTTATTATTTTCCGTTCTTTTGGAATGATAAAATGGCAAATATATCACACTTGATGTTGCCGGAGACACAAAAGTTAACGGGCACAAATTTCAATGTTTGGAGTCATAAAATTTTAACGGTTGCGGAATTTCGGGATTGTGATAAAATAATCAAGGGTGATGAAAGTCGACCAGCGACGAACTTCGAGGATTATGACAAACGTCACAAAGAAGCGTTATTGCTTCTCAAGTTATCGGTGTCGGATGATCTGATACCGGAAGTGCGGAATGTCACTGTGGCAAGCACGTTGTGGACTAGTCTGAGGGATAAATATCAGACATCAGAGAAGAGTCGGGTTTTATACCTGAAAAATATGCTCTTTTCCGTGAGGTTACAAGAAGGTGGATCGCTGTCTGAGCACCTACTTCGGATGAAAGACCTCCGAGACCAGTTATCTTCCATCAACAAAAAGGTGGACGACGATGATATGGTGGCTCTGGTTTTGAACAGTGTACCTTCTTCGTATGAGTCATTTGTGGAGAGCCAGTGAGTTCCTACCTGTTGCAAAAGGAACAGAGACAACTTCAGGCAGAATCTAATTGTGACCATTCAGAGAGTGCTTTTGTCACTCAGTCAAAGGGAAAGTGGAAACATCATTCGGGTGAATCTTCCACTTAATATCAGGTCACATGTTATTACTGTCACAAGGTTGGGCACCTCAAGAGGGATTGCCGGAAGCGGATGTATGATCTTTCGAAGCAGAACAAAAAGTCATGTAATGAGGAACATGTGGCAGCAATTGCAAAAGAACGGGATTCGGATGACGAGTATGCTCTTTACTATCTTACGACATCATGCTCAAATGATAGTGGTACCAGTTGCTGGATTATTGACTCTGGTGCGTCTGCACACTTTTCATGTCGTATGGACTGGTATGTTTCATTTACTGCAAATATTTGTTTTGAATCAGTAGTACTAGCTGATGGAGAATCGCTTGCAGTAGAAGGGATAGGAGATATATGCATTGTATTGAATAATGCTCATAAATTGTTGGTACGAAATGTTAGATATGTACCTTCTTTACAAAAGAATCTTCTATCTATTCGTCAATTGATTGAAAATCCCAATATTTCTATGGATTTATGTGGAAAGAAGTGTGTTGTCTCTAATGTGAAACAGAGACGGATAATTGCCCTTGGTATTGGGGTGGGTGGTCAGTATCAGCTTGTTGATGTGTGGAGGACAGCTCCACCATTCAGGATGTGCGGGAGGCGGACATGCCTTAGGAGGATGGATTTCCTCATTCAGAAGATCAATTTGTTGTGGACGGAGACTCCACTATTCCAGATGCATTGACGGTGCATGGTGAGATGGCATGCCCAGCCATTCACTCAGAGGTTCTTGCTCGAAGGACAATAGAGCATGAACAGTTTGCTCATTGTGTTGTGAAGGATCTTTCCCAACAGAGGGGGATAGATGAGCAAATAGATAAGACGGAGATGGTTATTTCTCATGTTGAGACGGAGACCACTGCTGAGATGGAGATGGTTATTTCTCCCACTATTGAGGAGTTGGTTCTAACTCCTGCACAGATGGTCACATTCCTCTTCTTGAAAAAGTTGGATGAGCACTACATGGTGGTGCAAGGACGTGATCGAGGTGATGTTGATCACAAGATAATTGAGTCTTTGTACAGACTCCATCAGGCTACACGAGCCTGGAATAGATTTTTCAATCACATCTTCGAGGTTCTGATTTCAGCACTTTGGAGATGGGGCTGACACTCTCAGGCATTGGTGATACATCACTGGTCAATGAATCACGAAACAGAGAATCAGTGGACCACTTGCCATATCTTTTGTTCATGGGACCAGATTTTTGTTTTGAGGTTCGTCTTCATTCGACAACTGCATCACAGTTAAGGACTGTTGATTTTAAATTACAATTTATGGCACAGTTTGTAGATGTAATGACTAAACTTATGGGCTTTAGGATATTTGTAAAATTTCAGGACAAACTTTGTCTTGTTTCCGGTTTAGTCATTAAGAGGGGGTGTTAAAATATAGCACATTATATAGCATGTAAAACAGTTATGTAGTTGTTCGGTTGGTAACTGTGTAACCACCTCTCTCTTCAATAAATACACTCTGCCTGTTCGTCATTTAGACAGTGTAGTTTTGTGCCTTCTGTCTTCTTTCTTCATTTTGCATAGTCTAATAGATATCTCCCACGGTGCTGAAATTTTGCCTGATGTAATTTCAGGCAATGAGATTAATCCATAGCTGAAAAGCTGGGTAGATATTTTGTAACTAAATAGTGGATTTCAGATCTGTTACATTTGCAACTGTCCTTTTAAGGCTTATACAGTTTCAAACTATTGGGTTTTGTAATTTGAAAGTGATTTGTATGTTTCCACTTTGTAAGATATCTTTTCTCTTTGAGAACATGGGGGTAGTGAATATTTTGAACTATGGGAGGATATATCAAGATACCAAATGTAGAGATTCATCCCAAACTTGATGTAGCTGTTATCCAAAATAAGCCCATGCTTATTTTTGGCTAACTCCTCCTCCTTTTTCTTTGTTGGCACTTAAATGAATTTTTGACACATTTCAGGGACTCACAATTTTCTGGGTATGGTTTCATCAGATAGAGAATTTTTCCATCTTTCTAGAAAGGTAAAGAAGTCTTCTTAACTCCAAATATTTTGAAAGTTATGGCTTGACGGAGTTTGGAGGGGAAATTTTCCTAGGCAGAGGGCCACAACCAATTAGAAAGTGCCACGTGTCAAAGCGGGGTGGAGGCACGGAGAAAAATTTGGCACTTAGCCCTTTTAGCTAAAAGGCGCAAAGTCACAAGCTGGCCCACGGAGGGGAAGGAAGCGAGTTGGCGGAGGCGCGGAGAATTTGTTGACGCTTAGCCTCTTTGGCTAAAAACTCAAAGCCGAAAATCGGCTTGCAAGCCCGCGAAAGAGAAGGGAAACATTTGGGCGGTACCTCCGCGCCGAACCAAAGGGCGCCACGTGTCATTGGGAGAGCGGGGTGCGGATGTTTTTTGGGAAATTTTCCCAATTAGAAATCAAAGGGCAAAAGGCGAAGTTTGAGGTTGCGGCCCGCGAAGGAAGAAAATGAAGTACACCTCCGTGCCAATAAGAAGCTGACACGTGTCATGCGGACCTGAGGGGCCGCAAAGATTTTTCAGAAATTTTTCCAAAAGGGAAAATTTTGAAGTTTGACCCCATCGACCCCAATTTTGACTATGTTTTTACCAGTTTTGCCCTAAATCTTCAGAGGGCCATATCTTTCAAACCAGAGCTCAGTTTTTCTCGATTTTGGTGTCATTGGAAAGCTGGTTGAAATTCTCCACACGATTGAAGCTTCAATTTTGGATTTTGGTGAAGATTCGTGGGAGAAAGTTGGAAAATATCTTTGGCACTGAAAAAGGCAAAAAATCATATTTCCATCTATTAGATTTAATGAGGCATGGGCAAGTTCTTTTCTTGCAGGCTTGATTGTGTTGGGAAGTGGATTTGCAGAGGTGCCCTTGCCGCTTTAATGGATGCTGTCGGTTGGTGGGTGCATGGATTTCCCCCGCTTCTCTCTCCTCTGTCTGTTTTTTCATTGTTAAAAGCCAGATTTGGCTCATTTTGTAATGTTGGACGTTCTTGCTCTTGCAAGCCCTTTTTTTCTCCTTAGCAGGCGGATTTGAAGGAGTTTTAGACCTCACATGAAGTCTGCAGCACATTTTTTGGCTCCTTGCTATTGCAATGTATTGTATCAAATTTGGAAATGATAATGTATGTTTTGTGATCGATTTTCAATCCTCTCATGCATTTATTATTGTTTTCTGATCCTTAATTGCATTTTGGTGATCTGTGCATGTTTTGGTGTTGCATCTCCATGATTTGTGTCTATGTTTGCAAAGTAAGGAGTTCAACACTTATTTGGTGTATCACCGTTTTGTTTTTTGCTTAGTTTTGTTTCCATTTCCATGTTTTCTTTCAACCCTGTCTCCTTGGTAGTTTTAGAGTAGGATTTTGAATCAGAATCTCTGCAAAAATTGCATGCATACACCTAAACAGAGGGGTAAGAACCAACTTTCTTTGGAGAGTTTTCTCACCTTGCAAGGTCCCACACCTTGGAGAAAACTCAATGTTGTGCAATTATATTAAATGACCCAATTCTGGACTGCAGATCTGAAGGTCATTTAGGGGGTGCTGTAGATTTGCACTAACAATTTTGGCTCATTTTGTAAAAAGTAATTCATTCTTTCTGCTCTGCCCTCCCTTCTTTTCTTCCCCAGGGTCGAAAATGGAGTTTGAACCTCCTTCCCTGCTCTGTAATGGCATTTTTTACCTCTTACCCGTGAAATGATTTTTTGTGCAAACTTCTGAGCAATAAAAAATGTGTTTTGTGATGCATTTGTCCATCCTTGCTCATTTTTTGGTTTTCTTCTTGCCTTTCTTCATTGTAGGTATTTGTGTATGTTTGGATGTTCATTGCAGGTTTTGGAGTTGTGTTCATGGAGTTTTTGAACTTTTCTTGTGTGAAATCCATCTTTGGGTCTGTGATGCACTTGTTCATCATTTCCATTGCTCACATCTTCTTGTTCCATGGTAGTTTTGATAGATGATCAACATTTTCCTTCTCTAGTGTATCACCGTTTTAGTGTAGGCTTTTTTTTTCTTGTTTTTCTTTCTCTCCCTGTCTCCTTGGAAGTTAGATTAGGATTAAATTAGCTTGTCTGCACTGGAATAACTTGTGGTAGATAGTTTAGGAAGAGGAACCAACATTCTCTGGAGAGTTTTCCCCATTTGCAAAGGTCCCACACTTTGGGAAAGCTCAATGTTGTGCAAATACACCAAATGACATTACCTTTGAAAAGCAGATCTGAAGGTCATTTTGGGGGTGCTGTGATTTTGCACTAACAGTAGCTAAATGGACTTGGAAAATGGAATAAGATGCAATTCAGGGGCATATTTCATCAAAAAAAGATACTAAAAATACTCCTAGCGAGGGTTCAGGTGATCATATTGTGTAATGCCTCCGTCTTTCTTTAAAAAAAAAAACTAATAAATAATAAAATAAAATAAACGGATTCAAAATTTAAGAGAAAATTAAGAAGAAAAAATCCCGTGATTTTTGTTATGGGCGCGGTTTAGGGCGGATTGGGGGTTTCTGCCCATCATTTTGGTTGTGTAGAGGAGGGGGAGTGAGCGCCGCCGCCGCCTTGGAGAGAGGAAAGAAAGCTCCAGCCAGATCAGTTTGCATTTGCCAATAAATCCCCAGCCTACATCCAAGAATAACGAGCCCCTGACCTGCCCATCATTTTGCAAAGTGTAAACGAGTTGGAGATTTTGTTAGATGTTGTAGTTTCAATGCTGAATGGAAGGCGTGTTTCCTCATGGATCTCCACGCATGGCATAAGCCTCCCCTTCCACCGCTTCACTTCTCCCTTCCACGTGGCCCTTGGCATTAGCAGTGGTAAATGGGTTTTGCGGCCTCCTCCCAGCGCCCAGCCTGTGTCAGCATCCCCTCAGCCCGTGCCACATACCTGTGGGGTCGCCCAACAAGCAACAAGTCCGAGAAACTTGTCAGATGTTGCGGTTCAAGCACCCTAGTAGATTCATATGCAAAAACGTGGAAGCTTGCGAACTATTCAAAAATACCTGAGAGAAATGTGTCTTATGGACTGTAATGATGGCAGGATGTGCAAAAAATGAGGTTGTTGAAAAGGCCTTGGAAACTTTCAAGCAAATGCATTTGGTCTGTGTAAAGCCAGAATCCACAACCTTTGTTGATATCTTCCCAGCCTGTGTCAAAATGGGAGCTTTAGAACAGCGCATGGACTTCCATCAGGTAGAAAAGAGAGAATAAATTTTGTCACATGTGGTAGTTTCAAAGTGCTTTGGATGCTGGTGTTTGTTTTTTGGCCAATGAAAGAACAAGACAACTTCTAATGGAATAGTATTATTGCAGCGTACAGAAGACATGGACCTCCTCGTGAGGCAATCACGATGTTTCTTCATTTACAGCAGGGCACCAACCAAATCAGTTGCGTATGCCAGCATGCTTCTAGCATGTGCCAAGATGGAAGCTTGGGAGCAGGGTATGAGCAATAGAATCTGGTTTTCATTTGTAGGATTTTGTTCTTGCAAGCGGCATAGTGGATATGCGTGAAAATGTGGAAGTGTATTCAGGGCATGTGAACTGTTTGATTGAATGCCTCAAAGAAATGCGGTCTCTTGGAGTGCCATGATTTACAAAATGTATAATGGAGGGAATTTAATCAGTACAAAGAACCTTGTTATGCTCCATGTTGCTCTAAGAGCTACCCAGGATATGGTCATCAACGGTGATGGGAAGTTGGAATGATTGGTGTGCTGGTCGGAGCAGTGGAATATGCACTCATTTTTGCAACAATCCTCAGAAATATTTCAACCAATTTGTTTTGTTTCATTACCAGTTATGGATGAGGCTCTTTCAGGAAAGATAAGCTTGATGACGTGTATGCAAAATGGTGGAGCTGAGGACGCTCATGGACTGGTTGACGAAGTGCCCAAGCAAGAGATTGAACCCAAGCCTGCGGCTTTCGACCAACTTCATTATCCAGGCATGGTGTTTCTTCCCTTACCTCTCGTAATTCTAGTGTTTTAGTTCTTTTTTACAACTGAATAGAATTTTACAATTAAGGGAATTTTAATACAGTTAAATGTTCCTTCAACTCGTTGCAAAACAATACTTGTCGTGTCGTAACTCATGAAGACACTGTAACTCGCTTACTTTAAAACATGAACTATCACCCTCGCTTCGAGATGATTTAGAAATCTCTTACCCTTCTTGATCGCTCCACTATCGTTTTGTTGACCAGACAAATTTGACTCTCCACTACTAAAGTTGACCTTCTCCTTGTTTTAAATAGTTAAATTTTGCAATTTTCGGAGACTTACCAGGTACCCTTTGCCACTCTAGAAACGAGATGGGAAGTTTCACTCGGGTACCTTGGTATACGAGGAGTCACCCTGATTTTTTGGTTTGGCCCGAAACGATCGTTTGACATCCTTTTGACGCCCTTATAGGAGCCCTGTAACACTGGTTTACAACAGTAGAAAGTCGTTAAAACTAAAAAGTTGGCTTTTGTTTTGGATCGCCATTTGAAACCTGGAAAGAGAAATCACTTCCTGTCTTCACAAACCTCTAGCGATTACACTAGACAAATGCATGGAACTTTTAGTATAGGAAAGAGAACTTTTCGGGATAGTTTGGCGAAGCCATTTTGCAAGCCTCCGATCGCAGTTTGACGAGGTCAAACTGGTTCAGTTTCGTCCTGTCACTCCAGAAAATTTGTCGCCATTTGAAAATGGTTTACTAGTTCTTAGCCTCATCGACTCTGATGAACTCTCCTTGTGTAGGGGAACTAGTAAGAGATGTATCGTTGCATGCTTCTCCTTCAAATGCCAGATATGGATGCGGGTTTTCGGGCCCTCGAGTTAACTTTTGTCTTTTCACAACTGGGTGAACTACAACTAGTGGCCTTAGAAAACTAACCGCCAAACGCAAACTGTGCACTCCTTTTCAATTCCGTCAGTTACAATGAGCTCTTGGTATATCTGGGAACACGTAGAAAGCTAATCGTGATGTGCGCGCTCATCGGAAGATAACCTTTGGAAGCAGTTTCTTAGCCTCCGAGCCCGTTTTGTACGTTTTGCAGCTAGTGAGAAAATGTAAAAGTAGAAAGCTGCAGACCTTCGTAGGGTTGCCAAATTACCCTGGAAACTTTCAACACACGTAAATAACTATTTAAAAACACTAGAATGAAACTTGTTGTGTGTATTTAAACTTTAGACAAAATGATATTTTTCTCTCTCTTCCTTTCTCTCTCTCTCTCTTCTGAGTTTACAAAATGAAGAAAAATGAAATGCAATGGATACATGTTCCTAGACCTTTTTACTTCGATTGCAAATTGTAATTATTGTTAGATGTAAATGGGAATCTGAAATGTGATACTTATGATTGCTTAGGGTGGATGCCATGCCAGCAATTTATCGTTGATATCATGCTCACGTGGGTTTTGCAGGATGGAAGAACAACGACGAAAAGGGCGATGTGTGATTTAATTATTATTATTGTAATTTTTATAGGTCATTGTAAAATGAATAACTGACTAATGCAGTCTCTTGTTACCGAAAAGTTATAAATGAAATCTGTTAATATGCATGATATGCTAGTTTTAGGGATACTTAAGAAATGTGCATCTACTCACCAGTTCAATTTGATTCTTAGTTGAGTATGGCAAAAAGGGGTTTGATTTATACTTAGTAAATTGAAATCGAAGTTAATACATTGTAGTACCTTCTCAGTATTAAATAAATGATTAAATTAATTATTGGGTTACCTTCTTACCTTGCAAACACAATAATGAGTTTTAATGGGAACACTCAACCCTAATAAAATATTCGTGCAGAACTTTCCTGTATGTGTGATCCCATTCTACCATATAAGAAATTAAATCGCAGAACGACCTTAAGCTTGCACTCAATGAGACCTCCTAGGTTAGGTAAATAAAACCCTAGCTGGAGTTTACCGTCATAGTCATTAGGTTTAGCGACATTGTCGTGAACCCATATTTTAGGAATAACATGGTCCAACCTTATCCAAAGTATGCGGTTTTCTTCTAGTTTTGGTAATCGCGAGAAGAATTTCCTCTCTTCAGGTCCAGCACCATGCTGAGTGTTGAAGATCGCCTTAGAAGTCACCTTATGAGTCCCTTGTTCGAAGGAACGACTAAGCAGTGCAACCCTGGATTCTATCAAAATAACACCTTGGTATGTCCTTGAATGTGGTTAGTATAATTTTTGTCCACCTGCCTTAAACTCTTATATAGTTGAGGCGTAGGTCATTGAGTGTATAATGGAAGAAACCAAACCTCAGCTGATTAGGAGGTGTCACTTGTGGTCTCGTGTATGGTTTACAATTCTTCCGACCATATACCCCTTTCCTGATGGTAGTCAAATACTTCTATAACTCCTGATTACAAAACAATGCTATGAACGAGACCATAGTGCGATGTATAAGCCTATCCTAAGATGAGAACGAGATTTAAGATTAGGATGGAGGTCACTCATGAAGTCCTTAAAAACTTAATTAAACTTTTTCATGTGTTGTAAAGAATATGATTTGTCAAATGGTGTGATCAAACTTCGAGAAAACAAAGGATATATATATATATATATATATATATATATATATATATCAAATTTGGAGTTCAGCAAGTTATTGTACTATAATAATAATAATAGGTAGGGAAATAACTATTCCGTGATCGATGGATGTTCTTGGGGAAAAAGCTTTTTCAATCTATGTCTTCCTTAATCCCAAGATTTCATCCTGACATCACGTTAGGTTCACTGGTGTAACAAGGTTAAATTCTAAACTTTGAATAAGCGCTTTGGGAAGCCTAATTTTAACATAAGATTGAGAGAGTTAGAATTTTGTATAAAATCTGAAATATGGAAAATACTTATGTAAGTCATGAAGATTTGTCATAAGGGTAAAGAGCAAATTAAATGGTTGAACAATATGTGATCTGTGAAACGAATTTTTAGAACATGTAGGTGGAAAAAAGGGAGAAAATCATGCTTACCTAATAAGGATCTTGGAAAGTTAGCCGTAACTGAAATACATTTAAAGTAATGATATGTCTTGGGTTCGTCGTTCCTAAAGTCACGTTTCTTGTGGTTGGGTCTTTGCTAGTATTCATTCGTTGGGAAAAGTGTGGTATCGACATGTCGATGGTCGTATGCATGTGTCTATGTGAGTCGATGAATTATGTGATTGTCGCATGTGTGTCGTGTTCTGTACTCGGAGCCCTTACTGTGTTGTGTGTCGTGAGCAATGTAAGTAAAAAAAAAAATTTATCCTGGTATTTTTACTGTTGTATTTGGGTGTGTAAAATGTGGGCACGACATATTGTGTGATGCAACCAATTCATCAAGCCCAAGAAAGCACCATCTTGATCCCAGTGTACCTAAAATTTGTCTTCGCTTTATTGGCACAGAATTCATGCATGGTTTTAAGTTGTAACATTACTTGTATCAGTTAGTCAACTCTTTTGGAAGGAAGGCTAATTGAAATTGCTTTTGGAATGTTCAAGTATGAGATACCCTTATAAAAACTTCAAATGACAGAAATATATAAAATAGGTTCCAAATATCTTGCATTTACTCCAACATTAACAACATAATCAAAATTTAATAGTGTGGGCAACAAGCTTTCTTTTCTTATTGGAGCCTACAAAAGTTGCCATGGATGACGTGAGCCTACAAATTGTCAATGAGCATGTGTAACTTGTGCATCAAATGTGTCACTTAGAACATCACCTAGATTCTTACCGAAGTCTACCAAATATTAATCCATTTCATCTGGGCTTTGTGTGCTCCATTTGATTCTTTTCAATGGTCAGTGCCTATGTTTGATCCTTGTATTAGTTAAATGTATTCTGTTCGGATCAACATAAATACTATGTTTATTTACGAAATTTGAGCAATAACCATTGGATTTGATAAGCAACCCCATACATCTTCCTCTTCGTGTGCTTGGTGTCAATGTTTGATATCCATACTGCACACTGTAAGCTCGCCTTGCATCCCATTCAACTTATTTTTATCACCAAACATTCTCTTTTACATGTCACACCCCAAATTTAATGCACACATAATGACAATTATGACACAACTAGCTAATGAGGTTGTTGGTTAATTGAGTCATGTTGTTAAGAGCAATTGATATCAATAACATAATTCGCTATATGTTGTTAATAATCGAATTAATTAATGATGTAATAATCTAATTATAATCAACAATTTGTAATAATACTTTACGCACACACATATCACGCTTTGAAGGTTTTGTTATTTGATGACCACCATTTGTTTGCAATGTTTAAGATTTAAATGGCATATATGGTAAGATTTGGAGACCATCGTTTAATGTTTGTATTAATGTGGATTGTTCATAGACCACTTAGGATTTAAATTGTTTATTGTTTGCATTGGTCATCAACCATGTAGCATAAAACATTGTTTAATTGATATGTGTTGGGCATTAGTCATTGACAATTCGAAGTGCATGCAAATTTATTTGGCAATTTTGGAGGGATGTTTTGGGTTTTGGCGGCCACGACATAGCACTAGCAGTAAGGAAGAAATTAATGCGGTTCTTTGGGAACCGGTAGCTTCCTCAAGAAGTTAACCATGCATTCACTCCCCCTCCTTTCACATTGTTGCATTCATTTGTTTTTTTGGGTCTTGTTGGGAAATTTTGCATGGAGGTTTTGTTGGAGATATTTCTAGAAATCTGTTTTTAGTCTATACATGCGAATATGCAGTTGTTATTAATGGTATATTATGTATTTAAAGCTCTTTCTGGAAAATTTTATGGGATTTTTGGGAGCATTCGATTTGCAGACAAATTTCAAAGGAAGTTTAAGGAAAACTCAAGCAAATCCAAGTATGGGTTCTCTCTCTCTCTCTCTCTCATTCTCTGTTGTCATCAAATGTACTAAGAATATGTTTGGTTTGTTGTTTTGGTTCAAAAATATGGAAATAAAATGCAATATACTATGTGGGTTTGTTTAAAATGTGGTCGGAAGGGAAAACAAAGTTTAATTAGTTTAGTAGAAAACGTTTTGGTTTTAAACATGATTTAAAAGTTGGAATATTGAAGGGCTTTGTTTTGTGATTAAATCTGGTGGATGCATGCATTGTTTTTAATAAATCTAGTGAAATAAAAGGGCAAAGATGCCTTGGTTTTGTGAGATTTTGAATGGGAAATATGGGTTTTTGTTGAATACTTGGAATCTTGGTTTGGTTTGGAGTTTTGGGTCTGTTTGCATCTGAAGATTATTGCAGCCTATATAGAACTTTGCCATTTTGATTTCTTTCCAGCTTGTCATAATAAAAAAGCTATTCATTTATTGTTTTTTGGTTTATATTTCTCCTCGAGTAATTTGAACACCATTTTTGATGTAACTCTTGAAGAGCTTGGTGGTATTTTTGAGTTTTTAGCTCATCTCAAGCTTGCTGTTATTTTACTTATACAATAATGTTTCATGGGCCTTTGGCTAGAAAACTCGTTAAGAGATGGTGGCTAGAATCTACTATGAAAAGGGTAATGTTTTCATTTGGAAATTTGGGTTGAGATGGATAATTTGAGTTGTTTAATGTTGAAAGAGTTCGTTACAACCCATATTGAGTTCATTGCTTTAATGGTTTTAAAGAAGTTATTCTGCAAGTTCTTATGGGGATATGTTGTTATTAACGTTTGATTTCAATTTCTCTTGTGGTTTAACTCTCAAAAGAGCTTGACTGTTGGAGGGATTCTAGCTCATTATGAGTTTTGTTGTTATGGTTTGATTTTAAGTACTCTAAAACATGAACTAGTTGATCTCTCTCTCTCTCTTTCTCTCGTAAAATGTTTGACTTTGCTATCATTATGAATATGAAGATACAAATGTTCTGGTTCATTGATTGGTTTCAACTCTTTTAATGTTTAGTCTATATATCACTTGTAGCTCGTAACGAGTAGGACTGTCATTAATTTTTTCAATGCTTGCTTTACCTCTGTTCGATATGAAAAGACTAAAAAATAACATGAAGAATTTAGAAGGAATGTTAGGATTTTAAATGGTTTTATTGCTGATTTGTTGTGGGAAGTTTGAATTAAATTTATGGTTTTTGTAAAAATTGTAAGTTATCATTCTTACATTAAAATAAATGAATTCGTCTATGTGGAAAGTAAAGTTGGAAATGAAGGAGGTTTTGGCATAAATGAAATGAATTTATGTTTTAAATGAACACGATCAGTTGCTATGAAAAGGAAATTATAGGCACTATGTTTAATTGATTGTTGTCAACTATAATGTTGAATACTTTATTGATCTGAATAAATGAAAGAAGATACGACATATAGGATAATTGTTGTTACATTTATTGCGTGTTAATATAACGTGGAAGATTCAATATATGTCCTCTTCTTTTATTACCTATTTTGTGATAAGAAAATAAGTGGTATTTTGAATGTTGTGTTAAATTAACTCTCTTCTTGATTAGATGATCTGGTTAAAGTTTTATTATGCTGATTCTAATAAGGACAATGAACAATAATGTTTGCGCATAATTAGGAAGTGTCATTATCGTTAGTTTACAAGATATTTATCTTATTATAAACTAAGGAAGTTTATTGCTTTCAAATAAGTTAACCTTAACTTATTCTATTATTTTATTTAATTACAACAAGGAATATGAGTTTGCAAATTCATGCCAGTTATTTGAATTGACCCATATATACAATTTCTCTCTCCTACAGTTTGCAGGAAGGAATGATACTCTTGAAGTGGGTGATTGGATTGTTTACGATTGATTTACATCATAGGATATTTTGATACAAATTTGGAAAGGATTGTTATAATTAATTGATAAACGTGAATGAAATAACTTCGCAAGTTGTTAAGGGCATTTTGCTTATGTATTATTTTGACAATTGTTTATCATTATTAATAAAGTGTAAATATTATCCTTATTTAATTTAGTATATATTATCTGGCTGTTTTGTGACTTATCTTGTGGATATGCAATAAATTATATGATGTTATACAACTGTGTGTAAATAAAGATGATTAATCTTATGTTATATAATTATGGTCAATTTTTTGATTCATTTGAAATGATCAAATATGTGAATGACGACACATAACGATAAAGACAACAATATACCGAGAATGAAGTAAAGTTATCAATATACCTTATGGAATTAAAGAGACTATTTATGATAATTAATGAGCTTATGAGATTAAGGACTATCCTAACGAGTAATGTAATGGAACAACTCAATGCAAAACATGATTAGTTAGCCTATACTTAAGGATGAATACTATGTTGCGCTAGTTCGATAATAGGGACTAATGAAATATAGTAACTCGTTGAGCTATTATAACCGTCTTTCAAGAATCTAATATCGTACATTGACACATTATAATGTGTCGTAAGATGAACTTATTTACTTCATCTTTCATGGATAACTTAAAGAGTAAATGAAGTGTAGGTGCTATGTTTCATTGTCTTTTCGATATTATCCTACATGTACCAACTTAGGATGGCTGTGGAAAGGGTATTGAGGATGTAATGATGAAAATCATTGCGTGGCCACTATCTTCCACATGGATCCTAAGGTGGAAATGATAGGATAGTTTTTATTAGTAGGGTGAGTCATGGACTCTATTTCTTCAAAAGTAAAACTTAATTTCTTAAGTAATGAAATGAGATCCAGATAAATGTGTAGAGATGGTTGTACGGTGAAAGAAGATGAGTTTCACAGACTTTGTGCGGTCTCAAAATTAAGCTTGCAATGCAATGCTTGAATCTTTGGCCAAAGTAATGTAACTAATTGATTACATTGTCTATTCACCATTCCCCTAACTCATTGTGTCAGATACCAGATGGAATGCAACTTGTATATTTTCTAGGTAGATGTTGTATATATTTACCCCCCCGGGTAAATATAGATAAACGCAAGCAAATCGGGTCTCGGAGTCGGGGAAACATGGCAAAGAAGCATGTCGGAGGGGAGGATAAACCCGACAGCAAAGAATCATGTCGTAAGGGTTGGAAAACCCGACATAGAGGGAAATCGGGTCTCGGAGTCGGGGAAACATGGCAAAGAAGCATGTTGGAGGGGCGGATGAACCCGACATCAAAGACATGTCGGAAGGGTTGGAAAACCCAACATCAAAGGCAAATCGGGTTTCGGGTTTCGGGAAACACGAAACATGAAGCATGTAGATCACAAAGGATGTCCCGATACTCGAGGGTTCCGCAAACCCGAAAACACTTCCAAGGAAATCAGGTCTAGGAGTCGGGGAAATACGGCGAAGAAGCATGGGGCGAAAACATGTCGAGCAACCCTCCGAACCCGATGCACATGCAAGTTCATCTTCCGCCCCCGAAACAAAGGAAAGCTCGGAAATCTGACGGAAGCGGGTTTCGGGAAAACACAAGCATCAAACACATGTCGAGGCATCCTCCAAACCCGATGCAAATGCAAAGGAGAAACCCGAACCTGACTGGAAACAGACCCTGATGCGGGAAATATTCAGATCGCCATAACTTTTCACAGGGAGCTCGGATTCACACAAGGTTGGACTTTTCGAAAAGCTCTCGGCGTCCTCTACCCAACTACGACTGGATATATTTAATTGGGTGGGAACAAGTTCTTAAAAATGCAAAAATACAATTCACCATATTTTGAGGCTGTTGGGGATCTCACCTACTACCATGATGAGGAGTTAGGTGCAGTCTTGGAGGTGGTTGGGGCGGAATCCGAATCATTCTCTTCTCCCTCATTTTTCATCATATAAATGGTCAAGAGAGGCTCTTTAAAATGGTTGGACATTCTTGTTTTGGCCCCTCCCTTCTTCTCTTTGGCAGGTGGAGTTGTGGAGCTCAAACCTCCCATTTGGAACTGTAATGCAACCTTTTCCTATTGGCATTTTTGCAGTGTATTGTATCAAACCTTCGGAGCAAATAAATGCATGACTGTGGATGTTTCTCAACCCTCTATGTGTTTCATTTTGCATCCTCCTGATCTTTCACTACGAATATGTTTATCCGTGCATGATATTGCATTGCATTTCTATGGTTTTTGTTTATTGGAAAAACATATGTTCTTCATTCCTCGGTGCATCACCTCCGTAGTTTAGGTTTTATTTTTTATGCATTCTCTACCCTGTCTCCTTGGCAAGTTAGATTAAGTTTTTGGTAAACCCTCTACGTTTATTCGTGCATCTGAACAGAGGAATAGGAGCCGGCCTTCATCCGGAGAGTTTTTCCGATTTCGCAAGGTCCCACACTTGGGAAAAGCTCCATGTTGTGCAATCGCACTGAGATTCTCAACCCATCATGTTGCAGAGTCCCAGGGGTGCTGCGTTTCGACACCAACAATAGACACTTAGGAGATGCACATCGTTCTCATAACCTGTTAAAGGTTTAACCAAAAGTATACAAGTTATACACACTTAGGTAGAGCGATTCAAGGGAGATCGGGTTGATCTAGTAGACTCTTACAGACGCACATGGTTATCATTTGTTATTATATGAATTTTAAACATTTAGTTATTCTGGATTAATTAACTACAAACTTAAATCATTGAAGGCATTAATTGTACTTAAGGGGTTTGTTTAAAAAAATTCCCTTAATTTGGATGAATCAAAACATGGGTATTACAGTACAAATGTCATTCTTTCCCATGTGTATGGTTTGTGTTGATATGTTTTTAAAACACATTTGTGTTCAATTTGTTCATTAGGACAGTGGAACAAAAACTTAGCAATGGAGAAATAAAAACGATCTATAAGTGGCCAAATAACAAACAATTTTAGAAACATGACTATGGTTCCTTGTAAAATCATCTTGGTGAAAACAGGTACCTTGCCTCTAGAGGCAATTACTATGACCATGATTACATGTTACTTATAAAAGTAGAAAACATGAAGATTGACATATGGCATAGGGCTGCAAGAGGTGAAGAGTTTGACATACAAAAGAGAACATGTGGATGAAGTAGAATCACAAATGAATGGAGATTGAATATTGGCATAGATGAATGCCCAAATCTTAACAAAGACAAAATTGTGAATGAAAAGTTAGAAGAATGGCGTAGAGGAAGAACATAAGTAGGAAGTGTCAACACTATATTTAGATTTAACCTGACATATAAACATTGTGCAAAAGCTTATATAGGGGCTGCAATTAAATTGAGAGAAAATATTGTCATTGCTCAGTTAAGTGCTAGCTCTTATAGGCTTAGATGTGAGACAAGAAGATGAACAATGCCTAGTGAATTATGAGAAGAGAGGATTGGTGTTTATGCAGTATAAGGGAAGTTGAAAAAAATGAACATTTCACCTTCAAATGTCTAAGGTACACAAACATCAGAGCCAAGTAAGGAAATTTTAATAGTTGATTTCATGATGGAACTATTCGAGGAAAACAAAATAAAAGGTTTGAGGGAGATGCTAACTTAAATCAACAAGAGGAGGAGCAACCTTCTACAATATACCACTAAGCCAACAAATCTTTAAGCAATTAGAGTTTTCACTGATCCTATAGACCTCCAGTCTCATAGACGTAATTAAAACTATTTCATTTCATTCATTCATTTCTTTATAAATGTTAATTATTGTCAATTTTGTTATTTAGTTGGTAAATATAAATTAGAGTATATAGTTGTTATACTCTAGATTAATGTTTGTGTATATAGTTTGGTGTTTAAGCAAATAATTTTTATTGTTTCATTTAATTTGTTTTTTAATCTTGAATCTATAATTTGTATAATGTGTATGGTCGTGCTTGTATTTTGTCAAATGTTATATAGTTTATAGTAACTTTCACTAGTCTTTAATCAAGCAATGAAATTCCAAAACTTAGTTTTGATTGTTTACACCAATGTCTTCTTAAGGTCTCTAATTTCTTTTGTAGTCCACTTCAATACAACATGTATATCAATTAACAACTATTAAATCTTTTATCATGGATATATTTTCAAGCGAACCCAACATCATAGACAATATGCATCTTTGCTTTATCGGGGGAAGATATTTATTCATAAAAACATGTAACTGAGCTTTGAAGTCCATTTTGCCGAGTGAGCAACATTTCATAGGAGGTAGATACAATGGAGGAAGGGACCAATCCATCTCGAGTTTTTTGTTAACTCATGGGTTATAAATTGCATTAGTGACACAACTAACTTAAGCCCAAATGGCAATTTAGTGTCAAAGAGTTATCCGTCATCATTCCCAGTGATGACATACTTACACTCATATGATTCAACAAGAACAAAGTTTTAAACGACTAAAGCCGATGATATTTCCAGTGGCAGTGGTGGTCATTTATGTTCATGAACATGTGCAATGCTTGCAGACACAAAGTTTGGCGAGAAACCCAACACTCATTGAAGACAATGGGGATTAGTCCTCGCATCTTTTTATTTTGTACCTTCTTGATGAGATCCAATCAACTGAAGGAGCGATTTTGAGAAAGACAAGTGGAGGCCCATGCTACACTTTCAATAGTGAATTGGTAGAAAAGTGGAAACCCATGCCAAAATTTGTAGAGTTATAGAGACCACATTTCATGGTTAGAATTGAGGCCAATCACGGTACCCCAACTATTTCAGTTGATGCATTCCTATCATGGATCAATTGATGTGTGTCTATGGATTGGTTTATGTGTTCTCATCCATGAATTGGTTGACGTGCCCTCATCCATAAATTGGTTGATGTTCCCTCAACCATTAGAATGTTTTGAAGTACATGTTTATTCCACTTCTTGAGTAGTGTTTCATTTTCTTATAATTTGTACTATGTGGGGTAGAGCAGAAGGATGATGATCAAAGATGGTGGGTGTGAATGTTGGAAATATCCCTAAATGCGTGTTAGTACATTATATTATGTTTGTATGAAAGTTGTGGTAACAACTTACCCTTATAAAATAAGGATTGTATGGTTGTTTGGAGATTGGATATGGGGGTTCATTAGCAAGGCAATATTCTAGCACGTTCATTCATATTGAGGTAATTAAAATTGATAAAAGTAAAGACAATAAACCAGTAGATATTATGGGGTGGAAAGGTTTAATTTATTAATATTTTGAATTAGGTATTGAGGGTAGGTTAGAGAGGTGGGCTAGAGAAGAGGAAGGGTTAATTTTAATATAAAACTTAAACATTTGGACCCTAGTTTTCAAAGCTAAGTATAGTAAAATTGCAAAAGGTTCATGGTCTAAAGTTATATTATAATCTCATTTTGAATAAGGAAATTTGAATTAGGATATTCTTAAGCAAGAAATAATAAGATGATAGAAAACTAGGATTGAGTATACTTTTTGACACAAATGATATTATTTCAACATATTAATTATTTGAAGAAATATTGATATATGGTTAAAAATTAACATTAAGGTAATTGGTAATAGGTTTAAAATGGCTTCAAACTCTCTTTCTAGAGAAAATACATTAAGAAAATAATATTTGAGTGGGAAACATGATGTATTTTCTGTTTGATATATTAGGGTATAAATAAAAAGGGGTATATAAAATTGTAATAGAAAAATGGGTAAGTAAGGTACATGGAAAAAATAGGGGGTATTTTCATTCTACTAATATAATGGGAGGGGTATTATCAATTGAATAATTAGAGGTAAAAACTAACATTAAGGGTATTCTTTAACACCCTTCGAACAAACGTGCTATGCCATATTTTTACTAAGTGAACCCCCTGTGAGATTGGGTTGACTCCTTTATTTCTAGGAGTTTATAGTATATATATATATATATATATATATACAGTTTACCCAACAAACTGTTCAATCATATTCTTAGTTGTATATGCTTATTGAAAGGAATGAGTATATTCATTTGTAAAAGTTTTTTCCCATTTTGCTCCAATGTCTTTTAGGAAACTTGTTCTAGAAAGAACAAAGTTTTGGAACAAAGTATGTCAAAGGGAGATGAAATATTTTTATTGTTTGTCGATAAATTAATTTCTATTTGATTATTAAAGGGAAGTTTTCATTGCTTGGAGAAGGCGATAGAAAGATAACTATATCTTGGACATACAATTGAGTTTGGAGTTATTTTTTTCTTTGAAATATTTTTTTGAGCCCAAAGTATTGGTTGAGTTAAATTGAAGTTGTGTTGCATCACTAGTGAGCAAAAGAATTCTATAAATATAATTATTTAATACAAAACCCTTCAATAAATAAAACTGTAATAAATCCAAAATAATCATCTTGTGATTGATATAATCCCACATTTATAAATATATTTCTAACATTTGTGTTAATAAAGTATTAAATAAATGTCCATTTTAAAATGTGGGACATCATATTTGAGTTCTAGATTATGTGAATATAATAAATGTTGTGGGTAAAAACATTAAAATTGACGAAGGTTGTGCATTTAAACACTTGTATTGAGATCATCATGAATGTCAATGAAACATAATTGGGTTTTAATTATAATCAAAGCATAGTGTTTCAGTGGAGATTGTTTCTCCAAGCAGAAAATATTGAGAGGGAAATGAATCAGAAGGGATCCTACGGTTGTGACATCCTTTCTGTGTGTGTATTTTATTTTTTTGGGTATAACTCATAAGATATTTGATAATATAATTTGGGTGGAGTAAAATCACTTCCTTACCATTTTATCCATCTTTTAAAAAGGAATTGAATTTTCCCTTGTATGCACTTTCTCCATTAAATGTATGATGATGTTGGTTGCTTTTCTTTCTGTTTTTCCCATTTAGCAAAGAATCTTGGCTCAATTCTGCCTCATCAATAGTGTTTGCTTTAAACGTCATCTTTGATTTTATCAAATTAGTTCCAAATGAAGACTTATTGCCATTTTATTTCCCTGTGGCCAAGAAGAATTTGAGCAAGAGAAATATGTGGGTTTGATTTATGTTTTCTTTCATTTCTATTAATGTTTCTTTTTGTATTTTCTCTCTTACGGACATGTCGATTGGACTGAGATGCTCATAAAGACAAATTAAAAATAGAAGCATGCACTTAAAGTGGTCGGTCAAAGGGAAAAGTCACCCTTATGACTCTTGGTGCAAAAAAAGGGAGGATATAAAGGTGGATCGAATGGCCTGAGGAAGGCATGCATTTTTATTTCGAAAATTAATATCTTTGGGTTGTGCATGGTGTGCCCTACTCTCCACTGAAGACGAAAACCTTTGGTGTGGCTCTATTTTGAGGATGAAACCCTCATTGGATCCTATTAAGGACGAAAATCCTCAATAGTCACAACACTTGGGGACAAAACCCTCATTATTGCATTGGTTGCTTCATATGGGAGTCACAAGTGGACTTAATTGACATATTTAAGAAGAACGATGTATTCATTAGTGCATAGGGAACTTCTATTTCAACTAGGACATTTTCTAGGGTGTTGGCACCCTTCCTTCTTTGGAGCGACCTATTCGGGAAGTTCGACATCAATTTTGAGGGGTTTCCATGGTTGGAAAAATATGATTTCACTTTCATTGGATAACTGGTCCCTTTAAAATCTTTTTGAGCATTGGTTTGTGTTGAAAATCCAAGTATTGATGAAGTTATGAATTTTAGAAGTTTAAGTTGTATTTGCACTTAAAATAAATTTATAAAATACATATTTGATCTAGATTTCATCTTGATGGTTTTATTGAGTATTTGAGATATTTCTATGATAATTTTTAGTCCATAATACATGTGAATGATTATTCTTGAGTGTTGGTACAGTTCACTGCCCTAGAGGGATATTAATTAATTTTCTAATCTGATTGTGATACCCTAAAGGTCTAATTTCCAGTTTGTTGCTAGGGTTTCTAATATTGTTGGATCTTTTGTTATAAAATCATATTATTCCCAGTTCGGTGTTGATGTATTTTCAGATATGATTTCTTAGGGTATTTGGCCAAACCCTTATTTTTAGTTTAATTCCTAGAAAGGGACATTACACAAAGAAGCCTTGAGTACATAAAAAAATGTCAAGCTAATTCCGAGTACAAGTTTAGAAGGGTTTAATTTCATGAATTTAATAATGTTAGGTAGATTTTGATCTTGCAATGTGGGGTGTAGATTATTTTTATTTCTTAAATTCAATTTTTTATATGAAAGTGTGTATCCAAAGCTATATATAAATTATCCTAGATATTTAGAGGTTGACTACACGTCAATGCCCTAGTGGAGACTGGACATTCTATTTTAGGAGTAAGGTATTGTTATCCCAAAACCACCCCAGGGAATTTTGGTGTTCTGCTATGGTCATGTGGGAAAAGAGTCTCAAGTGCAAGGGAAGAGACTAAAGGACTCAACCAAATTTGCAAGAAAGTTGGCCAAGACAAGTCAAAACTTTGCGAAACCTCAAAGGCCAACATTTAGAAAAATTTACAAGAAATTGGGTAAGACAGGCCAAAATTGGCCTTTGTTCGGTGAAATCAGGCATCTAAGGAACTAGAGGAATAGTTCTCATGTTTCCCTTGTTCTCTGCAGGCCTGCCATGACTGCATAACACTTGAAATCGAGTGAATCGGGTTTATATGGCATGATGGGAAATGTTCCTAAGTTCCTAAGGTTCACTGATTACCCGCCATAGCCAACCAAGCGAACAAGGAGAAGGGGGAAGTGTATTGTACAAATAGGATCATTCAGGCACCGAGGGAAAAGTTCCAGTGTTCAAATATTTCACTGATTTGCAGACTTTACTAACAGGGAGGCCACAGGGAACCATAGGGTTAAATCGGGAGAATTAGGCATATAAAGCACAAACAGACTGTTCTATTGTTCCATTCATTCGTTGGTTCACTAACGCAGAAGGGTATAAAGGGCGGGATTTAAATCGCTTATGTCAGGGAAGACGGGCACGAAGGACACTAACAGAATGCTCCAATGTTTCGTTGGTTTTCCGATAAGACGATCCGGCCACAGAGAGAAGAAAGGTAAGACATGGCAGTGCAAACGGTGAAGTTGGCAGTTCAAGAACCAGTGGGAACTATTCAATGGTTCAACGAGTTCCCAGAATACCCACACAATCAGCCCAACAATAGGTAATGTGGCATTATCAAGCCCATCCAACACAAAAAGAACGTTCTTCCCTTCCTTAGTTCCACTTCGCCGACCCAAAGGGAAATCATTAAGGCGGATTTTGAAGACCCAAATGGAACATTCCTCAGTTTCTCTTGTTCTCCTGAAACCTGCCTGGATAGACTGGGGCTATTTTTTGGACATAAATTTTGCCTCAGAGCTAAAAATTGCACAAAACTAGCGGTGTTGGAATTGTCTCATCAAGAACTTCATTTTGGTGTCAAGAAATGTAGAAAATGTTGTTGTTTCACGGGTCAAAATGTAAGCATGGGATTTGGAGGAAAAATGGATAGTTTTGCATACAACCACCTCAACATGATGCTATCCAAAATTCCCCCCTAGGAGGTAATTATGATCACTCATGTTTTCTCTTGGCTTGGAATCGAGTTAACTGAAAATTGGAGAAAATGGGAACAGTTGGAGAGCTTTTGCCCCTTGTTCAGTTTCAATACTGGGAAAATTTGGTTTAGTTTGATTAAAAATGGATAGGGTATCAAAAGTGGTCTTGGGACATCTTGTTCAAGTTTAAATGGCTCTTGGTTCCTAAGAAATCCCAAAAATTGACTAATTTTGGAGTAGGGCAAAAATGGCATTTTCTAGTGTTGTGAAGGTCAAGGTAGTGTTCCAAGAACAAGGGTTGGATCCACATTGAACATAGACCACCATCCCTTTGAATTATAGAGAAATCAAGGTTCTTGAGAATTGGAGGTATAGGGAAAGTAGATTCGTGAGTTCTTGCAAAGGACGAAATGACCGACAAGCATTGGCGGTGTCAGTTTCCTTCATTCTACAGATGGATGGAGGGGTTCGATATCTCAAACCTTAGAGGGAATGGATGTGGTGGTTTGAGGTTCCTCATACTCAGAGTTGATCCACATAAAATGAAGGTGGGGTGACAAGTTTTCTCGGTGAGCTTGCTGAGCCAACGTATTACTTTGCAGGTAGGTTAGACCCACAGATAGCATAGAGGTGTGGGGAACTCATTCCCCATGGGAACAAGTTACCCATAGAATGAAAAGGCCCGTACAAATACACAACAAACATGTGGTAAGTGGAAGTTTAACAATTGGGGAGTTTGGGGTTTTCTAGCCCAACCGACTTGACAGGAACATTTCCACCCTCAATCAAGTTCCCTGTGACACCCAAACACCCACACTAATAAGAAATGGACATGTGGCACAAGATTAATAGAATTAAAATGCGGGGATAACAAGCCATGTGGGGAATTCAGAGAAATTATGGACTCAGGGAACTAATTCCATGAGTTTTATGCAAGCCTAAAATATCTGATTCCTTCCTAAATAAAAAAGTTAAAAATTTGGCTAAGTGTTGAGGGGGGACAGGTAAAGTAACATAGAGGTAGAGAGTTTGCAAAATGTTTCTGAATCACCTCCACGACTTGCATTTACCTAATTGAGTTCTCATGGTCCATTTTCTACAAATTTGGCATGGATGGAATTGGAATTCAATATAATTTCACATGGAGACAAGAATTAGGGAGTTGGTGGTGGTAGGTGAACTAGAAACTCAATAACCTATCCAAGATTCAATTGATCAACAAAAAGCATATAAAATTAATAAAATGAAGAAAGGGGTCCATCACTTCTCCAGATCATTTAATGCCAATTTTTGGTAGTTGAAGAAGTATTTTGGGTTCCTTTGTTCTTTTCCTCATTTTTGGGGCAATTGAACACCTCCATTTTTTATTCTCTCCTCCTCCATAGGTTGTTGCAGGTTTTGTAAGCTCAAAACCTTCCATTTTGAGCACTTGGCAAGAGATTTGTGCCTCTTTTCTTGGTTGTAATGAATTATGTCACTTATTGGAGCAATAAAATCAAGCTTTGTAGTTAATTTACAACCATTTTCTTGTGTTTTCTTGCATCATATGACCTCTACACTACAATTTAAGGTATTTTATGCATTTTAATTGTTTCTTCTATGCTCTAGATGGTTTTTTTCATTGAAATGGTATTATAAATGTGTTTTGCAGACTGTGAAGTTATGAACATTCTCTCTATCTCCATTTTTACTTCATTTTCAGTCTTGGAGAGTGTTGAACTACCCTTCTCTTGGTGTAATCACCTCCTCTAGTGTAGGATCTCTTTATTTTCATGTCATTTCATTCTCTTTGATCCTTTATAAATGATAAGATAGGATTATACGGTAGATTTACCTTCATTATAATTAGTTGTTGCATTAGATTAGGAAGAAGAACCAATTTTCTTTAGAGAGTTGTCTCAACTACAAGGTCTTACACCCTGCGACAATCCGATGTTAGCAAATTACATTGATTACCCAGACCACTCATTTGCAAGCACTCGAAGGGTGTTATAATTTTGACATAATAGTTTTGGCACACACGATGGGAACATGAAGATATTTCCATTTTATCAGGATTGGATGTGTTTCTTGGTAAGATCCTAGCCTCAGAGGCTCATTCTCAACACATCTGAAGACTCCCATAATCATAATTAAGTTATTTAGCATCTGAGGTATCTCAATTTCATGACAAGGATCCAAATATGGTTAAGAACTAGAGAAGAATGGATATTTGAATACTTACAGCTATCTCCAGACAAAATAAGAAGGGTAAGATAGGTTCAGAGATATCCATCTCCACCTAACAAAATTATCTCAACACCTCCACCTGGTAGACCATTTCTACAATCTACTAAAGTTCTTAAACTAATCAGAATGGCTCAATAATTACCAAATCCATTTATCAATTTTACGGGTAGTATTCCAATTAATCTCAAATCTCAAAATCCAATTCCAGTTGCAGCATTAAGAAACATCCCATATTTCAATGGAGATAATCACACAACCCAAATTGATCACATCTAGGACATTCCAAATGTCTGTGCCATTCATGAGAT
Organism: Taxus chinensis; assembly: GCA_019776745.2. Lineage (NCBI taxonomy): Eukaryota > Viridiplantae > Streptophyta > Pinopsida > Cupressales > Taxaceae > Taxus > Taxus chinensis. Next base: position 78,468,370 of record CM034149.1, read on the forward strand.
TATTGATATAGATGTGGCAGTCAAGCTTCTAGACTCTTATCTCAAAGGAAAATATTTGCAGTAGTTTAGAAGCCTAACAACATGATCCATTTAGAACTAGAATGAACTATGCTCAAGACTTTGTAACCATTTTGGAGAAAGGGTGGACAACTTATCTCTTTTGGAGTAGTTACTGTTGTTGTAGACTCACATCACCCCTGGATGTAGATCAGGCTTCTAGGTTGATCACTCTAGCATCCAGTGTGATTGCACAACATGGAAACCTCTCAAGTGTGGGGACTTGTGAAACTAAGAGAGGAATCTCCAGATTAGAGGCTGGTTCCTCAAGCTCCTTTGATTTAGATCTATATTTTGCAAAACTACAGAGGTTTAGATCCTAATCCTACTCTAACTTGCAAGGAGACAGGGGTAGAAGCGCAAAAATTGAAACTAACTAAAGATGGTGATGCACCAAAAGGAGTGGTGAAACATATTTGTCATGCAAATAAACACAGACCAAAGTTCACAACATAAAACATACACAGACTGATAAGGTATAATTTAGGATCTGAAATGAAGCAAATAATACAAATAGAGGACTGAAACCCATTCACAGAGCTTGCATTATCTTTTTTGTGTTAAAAAACACGCATTACACCCTTAGATAGGTAAAAGAAAACTGTTATAATCTTTGGAGAGGTTTGATCCTTGCTTCAGTCACTTGCTGGAGCTGAAAGAAGAAGTTGCTATATCAAAAATTGTTCCCCCCCTCAGAAATGAGCCAAATCTGGCTTTTACATTGCATGGGTCGAGCCCAGGGGACAGAAAACGTACAAAAACATGAGAGCCCATCCCTTCTTGACTATAGGTGCATTAAAATGGAATGGGGGACCTTACAAACCCATACCCTATCATTTTGAGTGGATTACAGGAGAATGCGACCCATTCTGCATTAAATCTGGTCGCTGGAATGTCACTTCTGGCCATGAACACGTGTCAGAGCCATTTCTCAATTTTCTCTCTCCAGAATACACCAAAACTCAAGATTCACCCCAAAATCATGTAGAGAATTTCACAAGATTTCCGTTGATATAAAGAACGTGCAAATCTGAGCTCTGGATCAAAAGATATGTCGATCTGAAGATTTAGGGCACAAAACAGGTGAAAATGTGTTTTGAAATTTTTCCCGCGCTCTGCCACCTGGATGACACGTGGCACGCGCTGATTGGATATGTAATTCTCTCTCCTCTCTGTCCCATGGGTTTTCTTGCTTCATTGGACACGTGTCCTCTTTTGATTGGCTCGGGTCAGTGCTTGAAACCTTGCCCTTTGACTTTTGGACTTTCTCCCTTGTGACACGTGTCGCGATTTGATTGGTCTATGGGTCTGCTAGCTTTTTGTGCCCTTCACGTCATTTTGCCCCGGATATCCTAGTGCTGTTTGGGACAGAATCCTCTGATCCACCCGAAATGGGCTTCCTTGTCCCTTATCTGCCGATGACACGTGGCGCAATCTGATTGGCTCTCGGCTTTTTCGGCTATCCGCGTCACATGCGTCCCTTTGTCCCAACTGTCCCAATATGAAATTTCTCTGTTTCGAGCAAACCGGCCAGTTCGCGTCCTCCACGCACTCATGGCCCAGATGTCCCAGTGTGAAATTTCCCCATTCCGACCGAACCAGCCGGTTCGCGTCCTTCGCATACCTTTGTCTCACTTTCTCCCAGACTGTCTGGGATAAATTGTTCCGATTCACCTGGTTCGGCCGGTTCGCATCCGCCACGTACTTCTGGCCCGATTGTCCTGGTGCTGTTTTCTCTGTTTCAGCTGATCAGGGCAGTTCGAGTCCTCATGGCCCGAATGTCCCAAACTGTTTTGCTCAACAGTTAGTCAATTTTGCTTCCTCCTTCGGCCGGATCGGCTTCTCGTGCCCTACGCATCCTTCTGTCCCAGATGTCCCTTTGCTTCACGGGATGCCTGGAGGCTTTTCGACCGATCCACGTCTCGATGTCCCTCACGTCCCTACTATTGCGAGGACTAGGACTTAGCCAATTTTCATGAGTTTTCCTATCCCAAGCTTGTTTTTGCCACTTTTTTCACCTTTCCTTAGAACTTGCTCTTTTCCTCATGGATAGGAAAGTTAGAAAAAATATGAGGGGACCCTGGAAACATGATTTTTTGCCCTGGATCAATCAATTTGCCTGGGACTTGAGAATTCTAATGTATGTTATCGAATTAACCCTGGGGGGTGAATTTGGATAACAGTTACCTATAGTCAAAAGAGCACCAAATGAATAGATGGATGAATTACATTTCAGATTCCAAAGGATGTGGGACAAGATCCCAACTACCGTAATACCAACTGGTGAGGGTACATTTCTATATGTCCTTCAAGCTCTCAATTCTGATATATTTTTCATGATACAATCTATGTGAGGAACAACCTTGTCAGGAGCTTATAACATAGCCATTAGATCCTATAATTGCCTAATTCAATCCAGTAAACTTGTACCTAGGCCACCTATTCCTATTTATCCAGAAATGGGGAATTCAAGTTCTAATCAAGCACCTATGTTAGCTCTTATCCCAAACCCTAAAAATCAGATTTCTGGTGAATCTTCCACCTCTTCTAGCACCTCAGCTAAGCTTCAAGAAGTCATGAAACAATTGCAGAATCTAGGCAATGAGTTGGTAATAATTAAGAGGCAACAAGCCCAAATGTTTAGACCATATCAGCCTCAAGCGTAACTAAATAGGCCTCCATATAGATCAAATATACCTCTATCGCAAGCTATAAATTAAAACCAAAACCAAGGAAAACCTCAAGATTTTAGTACATTTCAACCCTATAATACTAATGCAGCTTCAACATCAAGAGCCTTGGTTTGAGTCCATAATAAATTGGCACAAGAATATGAATGGTGTTTTCCTTGTAGACAACTCCATAATTAAGCAACATGCTTCAATGGGATGCTAACTCAAGCCTTAATGGTGAAATTTATTTGTGTGCCTTAAGAATCTAATCAAGAAGAAGATTAGTAGTAAGTAGCTACTCAAGAAGCACCTCCAAGTGATACTTCACCATTGAACTTATAGGTTGAGGATTTTTGTGGGATGAATCAAGCTCCTTCTCAGGGTGTGGAAGTAAATAAAAGATCTAAGAAAATAAATATAGAGGAAGTATATTCATCGGATACGAGTTCTCCTCAGCCTTCTACCAAACTTCAAGGGGTTGGTAGTTCAAATGCAGTCCCAAACTCACAAAATCGGCCTAGAGTACCTGTTGTATCAGCTCACATGCAAGATACACTTATGCCAAACAAAGGGCAGAAAAATATAGTCCATCCCCATTTAAAATAATTGATAAAATGAAAATAAAAATGTAAGCATCAAAAAATAATCCATCCTAAAGAAAAAATTTAAGAATCATTGACAATTTTGAGACAAAGAGATTTATTGCAGGTAACCATGACAAACTTATCCATCCCAAATCCTGCACCCAAGATCAAGATAAGGTACTAACTAATGTAACTCAACTAGAAGGAGGTCATCTAAAGGGAAACATGAAACTCCACCATTTTACGCATGTTTAATAATTGGGAACACCATTATACACAATTACATGATGGAATTAGGTGCAAGAAGCTCAGTAATGTCCAAGAAAATTATGGATCGGTTGGGTTTAAAATACAAAAGTATCTCTAAAGGAGTGGTACAGTTAGATGGGACAACATTGAGAACTGTTGGATTGATCAAAGGATTGAATCTTACATTAGATGCATGACCTAATGTCACAATCCAAAAAGACATACCGGTCATTGACTTTCCTCCACTCTTTGTCATGTGCTTGTCTCAAGATTTCACTACTAATATTAGTGGATACTTATTAGTTGATTGGCCCCACATGATTTTTAGAATAGGGTACATAACTAAGGATATAATCATATCCAATCCAATTTCAAATTATCACATTGAGCATCGTGTACCAAGTCCAAACAATGTCAATTGCTGACTATCAAGAAAATTACCCAAGTACTCTAGATATGGATACTAAATTTGGTGGCATTCCATATTTGACATTAGATGAATGGAAAAATAAGAGGCATGGATATGATCCTTACAGAGAAATGGAAGAATCTTAGTTGGGTATTTATTGCTTACATGAAGAAAACACACCTCTTCCTAGCATCACCAAACCAAATAATGAAGATGATAATGAATTTTGGCATATGTTGTTGGATGATTCAAGGAGAAACCAAGGTGTAGGAGAAGTAGCAATGTTTATATCTCCCAAAGGTAACAAGTACTACTCATCTTTTTGTTTCTAATTTAGTTGTTCTAATAACATAGCTAAATATGAAGCATTAATCAATGGATTACACTAGGAAAGAAAAAGAGGTATTAAGATATTCCAATCCTTTGGAGACATTGAGCTAGTTATAAATCAGATTAGAGGATAGAATGCTACTAAGAAATATCTTCTCAAGATCTATAAGAACCAAGTATGGAATCTCATTGAGGATTTCAAGGCATTTAACATAGGTTCCATACCGAGGAAGAAAAATGAGGCTATAGACAAACTTGCAGCAACTAGGGTAGCGTTTGATGTGGTTGAAAGTATCAAGAAAGATAAAACTCAACCTCATTGTCAAAGTGGTTGTGAGGCCAGTTTTTCTAGACAATAGAACTAGTTTTCAAGTGTTTGAGAATGACCAACAAATCATCAACTTCTTATAGGAATAAATTGAGTTCTTTACAAAGAATCAATATAAATTGGAAAGGTAATATGGGGATCAAGTAGTCCAGTTGAAAACAAAAAAAATTCCAAAAGGTTTGGTAACTCTTGAGTCAATCTTCAATCCCAATGATTAGTTCAAGAAAGAGAAATCAAACATCACTATCAAGGGAGAGGATTTAGGGTCCATTTCAATTGAAGAAGGAAATTTTCTCCAAATTGGAAAAGTAAGTACTCATCAAGAAAAAATTTATTTCATTCAAATTTGTTAAGAGTTTCCGGATATCTTTGCTTGGAGTTATGAATATTTGAGAGGATTTGGTCTAAAATTGGCATAAAATACTATTCAATTGACTCCATAATCTAATCCCATTAGGAATATGCAAAAGCCAGTGAACCATCATATTGAGCCTCTCATGAAGAAGGAATTGAACAAGTTCATTGAGGAAAGTATTATTTTTCCAATCAAACACTCATCATGGGTAGAAAATTTAGTTCTAGTTAGAAAAATAAATAGGGAAATCATATTGTGTGTGGATTTCTAGGATTTTAATAGAGCTTCTCTCTAGGACCAGTATCCACTCCCCTCTATGGAACAAATATTGAAAGTACTAGTTGGTTTAGAAATTTTCTCACTCTTAGATGGTTACTCAAGCTATAACCAAATCATGGTGAAAGAGGAGGATCAATTCAAAATATCCTTCACCACAAAATGGGGTACACATGCTTACCTAAAGATGCCATCTGGGTTATCGAATGTCGGTGTAACATTTCAAAGGGATATAGACATGGAGTTCAAGGGACTAATTAACAAGATGGTTCTTGTTTATCTTAGCGATATCACGGTGTTTTCCAAGAATGTATAAAATCATCTTTCTCACCTCAGGTGAGTGTTCAAGAGATGTAGGCAATTTGGAGTATCTTTGAATCCTAAACAATGTATATTCTTGTTACATGAAGGCTATCTCTTAGGCCACATTGTGTCCAAGGAGGGGCTGAAAATTTATCCAAAAATAGTTTAAGTTATCTATGCTCTACCATTACCAAGTCACAAGAAGGATCTTCAGATATTTTTAGGGAGGATAAATTTCGTTCAAAGGTTTGTGCCTGATTTTTCCACTCTTGCTAAGCCATTAACAATGATGTTGAATAAAATCATAACATTCAAGTGGACAACAAAGATAAAATAGATTTTTGAAGTTATCAACAATCAATATCTCAAGCTACAACTATCATAAACCTATATTTCTCCAAGGACTTCATTCTTTATGCCTTCAGTGGCTCAGACATAATCTCTACCATTTTGATGCTACTGAAAAAGGAAGGATTTGAGAAACCCATTGATTTCTTCAATAAAATCTTGGAATATTATGAGGTGAGGTACTCTTTCATCAAGAAGCATGTCCTCTCTATTATAAGGATTTTGAAGAAGTTTAGGAATTTGGTTTCAAATAACAAGATTCATTTGTTAGTTTCTCATACCGGAGTTAAGGATTTTCTCCTCAACAAAGACTTGAATGAAGAAAGGGTTGGTTAGATTACTAGCATCATGAACTATTACATTGATATCAAGATAACTAATCTGGTCCATGGTAAAGGTTTGTGTGAACATCTGGCTTCAAATCAGCATGTTGAGTCAAAGGAAGAAGAGGTAGCTTTCTTAGTGCTTTAAGATGATCAAGAGCAAGCAGCAGATGATATACCCACTCCTTGTTGGAAAAAATGCATGATCAAATTTTTTCAAACACATTTATGCCCTCCAGGACTCAACAAAAAAAAATAGGGTATTTTAGAATTCAGTTCATTTTGTATGTTCCCATTGATGGTGTTTTGTTCATGAAAGATATTAATAGTGTTATCTTGAGATGTGTCTCTACTTATTGAATTGAGAAAGTGCTACATGATTTCCATGGTGGGGAAGTTGGAGGCCAATTTTCTCTAAGAGTAAGAGCTCTCAAAATCATGAAGGTTATTTAATATTTGCCCACATTATTAAGTGATTATTATGCATGGATCAAGAAGTGCAAGAGATGTGAATTTTTTATAGGGAAAGAAAAACTAGTAGCACTTCCACTCCACCCAATCTTAGTTAATCAACCATTCATGTAGTGGGGATTGGATTTCATTGGATTTATCAATCATAATTCAAGCTAGAGTCACAAGTGGATTCTCACTATGATGGATTACTTCACCAAATGGACTGAAGTAGTGGCTCTTAAGGAACCAAATGAGTCAATTATACTCGACTTCTATGAGGGGATTGTAACAAGGTTTGGTTTCCCTTCCACCATCATATCCGAAAATGTTGTAGCATTCGTTAGCACTGAGATCTTTAGATGGGATGTTAGGAATGGAATTTATTTGAGTACTTATTCTAATTATTACTCCCAAGGTAATGGGAAAGTTGATTCCATGGATAAGAATATCTTGAGGATTATTAGGAGGACCTTGGATGAAAATTAGAGGAAATGGCATACAAATCTCAAATCAGCCTTGTGGGCTAATAGAATCATGCCTAAGAAATATTTTGGCAGCTCTCCCTACAAGCTAGTTTATGGCACATAATCTAGGCTTCTCATATCTCTCAAGTTACTACTACTGGAGTTCCTCAAGAAGCTGGAATTATCTGAGTTTGAGCCCATGAAAGCTAGATATGTAGAACTCAAGGAGTTAAGGGAGTTAAGAGATCAAGTGATGTAAGTAATTGAAAAATATCAGGCTAAAATCAAGAATTATTTTGATAAAAGGGCCAAAATAGAAGCTTCCAATAAGGTGACTTGGTACTAAAGTGGGATGATGACAGGGAAAAACCAGGTAAGCATTCCAAGTTTGATGTTATACGGAGTGGCACTTATATGATCATTAGGTGTAAAAGTAACAATGTTTTCTAATTTACAAAGCTAGATGGGGAAGAACTGTTGATTCTAGTCAATGGAATCCATCTTAAACATTGCTACTAAAAATTAAATTCTGATCTTTATACATATTAGTTTAGAATCTATAATTCCTCCAAGTGCTTTTAGCATAGCGTTCTTTTGTTAGAATAGGTTTCCTTTCCCTAAGTGCTCTTGCATAGGTTCTATTTCTCCTAGGTGGTATTTTTTCATAGTTCATTATGTTTCCAAGGAAAATGTTGTAGGAAAAATTGCAAGGTTGCAAGGAATAGTTTCCATTTTCAAGAAATTTCAAATGCAGAGCAATTAAAATCAGATTTAGAGGCAATTTCAACATTCTCATTCTCTCACCTCTCCAAGATTAGTCATAATTGAGGTTCTAGTGCATCTTCCTTGGTCAGGAAATTGGTTTCAGGGGAGACTGAGTATATTTTAGGTAGTATGTCTCATGACACTTGCATGCTCTCAGTCTCAGTGGACAAATATCCTCATTTTTCTCAAGGTTATCTTGGGATTTGAGAAGAAGATCAACCTCAAATTCTCTTGTCTCACTCATTAGATCTTGTTCATTTGAAAATATTATGAATTTATAAGAATCTTGGGTAGTTTTCGACTAGCTTCAGTATTCAGAAATGTTCCGGGTAGGTCCAGGGGTGAAGGATTCCAATTTTTAGTATAGCTTGCAACAGAGAAGTTAGTTTTTAGATCAAAACAATTTTCCACTCATGGAAAATTCAAAAAATTCTTATAAAAAGGATGGAAAATGTAAGCATGAAGACTCGTTTTAATTCTGAGTAGTGTTTTAGGTGACTCAAGAATCAAATTTAAGGTTCAAGACTAGGTTTCAGATTGTCAGGTTGACTCCATGCCTAATGGGCATTGCAAGGTCACTGATCATTCCATTTGGCTGATAGATAGCCCCATTGAGTCACAAAATTTTTATCCAATATTCCCCCTCTTTGAGGTAATTCTGATAACTTATGTTTTCTCTTAGCTTGGAATTGATTTAACTAGAAAATCATAGAAAATGGGAATAGTTGGAGAGCTTGTACCCGTTGTTCAGTTTTAGTACTTGGGAAAATTCGGTTTATGTTTGATTAAAAATGGATAGGGGTATCAAAATTGGTCTTGGGACATCTTGTTCAAGTTTAAATGGCTCTTTGTTTTTAAGAAATCCCAAAAAATTGACTAAGTTGGTGAAGAAGGGAAAAAATGGTGTTTTCTAGTGTTGTGCGGGTCAAGGTAGCATTCTAGGAATAAGGGATTGAGCCGTATTGACCATAGACCACCACCCCATTTTAATTGCAAATAAATCAGAGTCTACATGAACTGAATGTATGAGGAAAGAAGGGTCGCGAGTGCCCGCAAAGGACGAAATAATCGACAAACATTGGTGGGGTTGGTTTCCTTCGTTGTACAAATGGATGGAGGGGTGCGGGAACTTGGAGCTTAGAGGGAACATGTGCAGAGGTTTAAGGTTCCCCGCACTTAGGGTTGATCCGCATAAAATGATAGTGGGGTGACAAGTTGGCTCGGTGAGCTCGCCGAGTCTGGGTGTTGCATTACAGGGGGGTTAAATCGGCGAAGAACATGGAGGTATGGGGAACTCATTCCCCATAAAACTAAAAGGCCCACACAAATACACAACAGACATGTAGCAGGAGAGAGTATAATGATCGGGGACTTCAGGGTTTTCAGGCCCAACCAACCCGATGGGAACAATTCCAACCTCAATCAAGTTACCCGCGACACCTAAACACCTGCACCAATTGGAAATGGACACGTGTTAGAGGATTAATAGAAGTCAAACAAGGGGATAATAAGTAATGTAGGGAGTAGGAGAAAGGAGGAACTTATGGAACTAGTTCCACGAGTTCTATGGAAGCCCGAAATATCTGATTACCTAAATCAAAAAGTTAAAAATTTGGCTAAGTGTTGAGGGGGAACTGGTAAAGTAATACAGAGGCCAAAAGTTTACAAAAGTGCCCAAATGGCCTCCACAACCCACATTTCCCTAACTTGAGATCTCATGGTCCATTTTTTGTGAATTTGGTATGGATGGGATTGATTTTTAATGTAATTTCACGTGGATACAAGAAATCAGGGACTTAGAAACTCAATAAATAATCCAAGATTCAAATGATCACCTACATACATGTAAAATGAATTAAATGAAGCAAGGGGTTTCATTTTATTCTCTCACAAGGTAGGGTACAGGAAGGCATGGGTTTTGTAGGATACTCCATCACTTCTCTAGGACATTTGATGCCAATTTTTGGTAGTTGAAGCGGGATTCCAGGCTCCCTAGTTCTTTCCCTCATATATTGAAAAATGAGCTCATATTTTGGGTGGTGGAACATCTCGATTTTGCTTCTCTCCTTCTTCACAGGTTGTTGTAGGTGTTGTAAGCTCAAAACATTCCATTTTGAGCACTTGACAAGATATTTGTGCCTCTTTTCTTGGTTGTAATGAAATGTGTCACTTATTGGAGCAATAAAATCAAGATTTGTGGTTATTTGGTAACCCTTTTCTTGTTTTCTTGCCACCTCCCCTAGTGTAGGATTTCTCTCTTTCACCCTTTATCCTTCTCCCCGGTCCCTTCATATCGATAGGATAGGATTAGACAGTAGATTTCCCTTCATTAGAGTAGTTGTTACATTATATTAGGAGGAAGAACCAAATTTCTCTAGAAAGTTGTCTCAACTGCAAGGTCCCACACCCTGAGACAACTCCATGTTAGGAAATTGCACTGATTTTCTAGACCACTTGTTTGCAAGCATTCAAAGGGTCTTGTAATTTTGCACTAAAACAACCATAATTCATTACATCATGGTGCCCATGCCTTGTCTTGGTTCCACTTGAGAGATTGGATGGCTTGTTCAAGAAAAAAAAAATGTTTTCCATGCTCAAAACTACAGAAAATGATGGCCTTTGGTACTTTGTAGGTGGAAATGGGCCATTTATGGATGTTTGGTGGCTTACCTCCCTCCCTCTCTTTCTCAATTTTTCTATGTATGTAAGTGCTTATACATGGGAAAGGGGTTCCGTTGAAGTTTTGCATTTTCCACTTTGCAAGTTTTTTGTAAACCTCTGATTTGTAAATGCAAGTGAAAATACTTTCAGTGACATGCAACTTTGGCTTATTCCTTTAAATGTAATGTTTTTTTTATGTGAATTCATGCCCTCTTTCTTTCTTTTGAGTTCATTCATTTGTATCTTGCAAAAAACTTTGTGTTTCTCTTGAGTTATTACACGTGTGGCTACATTTGTGTCTATAGAGGTCAGATTTGAACCCTATTTTAGCTTTGGTGCATCACCTTCTTTCATTTTACATTATGTTCTCCTGCCTCAACCCATGTTCCTATAAATTTATAGTTTAGTTGCATTTTTGAAGTTATAGGTTAGTTTCTAGTGGTATAAGATTAAACAACCAACCTTCTTTGAAGGTTTTTCTCACTTTACAAGGTCCCACACTTGGAGACAATCCCATGTTACCAAGAAGTTCTTTGTTTATTCATGATCAATCAGAGGGTGAAAATTCTGCATAATAACGGTTATGGCATGCTCGATGGGACTACACTAAAGGATTTCTTGTCATTTCACTAAGAGTTGGTGTGTATATTGGTGATTTATAGCCTTTGGAGGTTGTATATAACACATCTTACTACTCCAATCATCATATCTATTGGGTTTAGTATTTAAGTGTTTCTTTTTCACGAAAAGAGTTCAAACAAAACAAAGGGTAGCAAGTGGAGATCCTTTTGATTACTTGTAGTTGTCACCAATGAGAAGAAGAAGAGGCAGATCAGTTTAAAGATCACCATCACCTCCAGAAAAAGTCCTCTCCACTCCTCCTGGAAAGCCTTTCTTGCTATTTTCTAGGGTTCTAAGACCCATCAAGCTCATGGATCACCAAAGGAATAAAGATTCTATTACATTCAATTGAGGAATTCCTTTAATTTTGGCCCAATATGATGACATTTGAGTTGCATCCTTGAAGAGTGTTAATTTCTTCACTGAAGAGAACACAATTACTCCCATAGAACATATTAAGGATGTTGCAAACATATGTTCAGTCTACCATGTTACACAAGACAATATAGCAGTCAGATTATTGGTCACTTCTTTCAAGGGAAAATATCTACAATGATACATGGGCTTGAGCATAAAATCTATTACCAATTGAGATGAGTTAGGAGAAGCTCTTTGCAATCATTTTGAAGACAAATAAGATCATCTACTATGGTCGAGTAGATGACTATAAAAAAGAGGGAACCTAATGAGCTAATGACTGATTTTAACCTCATATTCCAAAGGAGATGGGATAAAATCCCACAAATAGTAATAACTACACCCCAATATGATTTTTTTATTACTTAAGGTCTCTAACTAGTGAAATTTTAGTCATGATTTAGTCCATTGGGGTATAATTTTACCAAGTGCCTATTTTATTGCCATTAGAGATGAAAATAGTCTTATTCAGGTTGGTTAAATGGCTCCTAGACCTCCAATTCCTATATTTCCATAGGTAGGAACTGTTGTTGCAAAATCATAGCACCCCTAGACATTGATCATATTTCTAGTTTGATCATATAAACATCCAGTGTGATTGCACAACATGGAAACCTCTCTCCAAGTGTGGGACTTGTGAAACTGAGAGAGGAATCTCCAGATTAGAGGCTGGTTCCTCAAACTCCTCTGATTTAGATCTATATTTGCACAACTACAGAGGTTCAGATCCTAATCCTACTCTAAATTGCAAGGAGACAGGGATAGAAAGGCAAAAATTGAAACTAACTAAGGATAGTGATGCACCAAAAGGAGTGGTGAATATTTTTGTCATGCAAATAGACACAAACCAAAGATTGTAACATAAAACATACACAGGCTGATAAGATATAATTTAGGATCTGAAATGAAGCAAATAATACAAACAAAGGACTAAAACCCATTCACAAAGTTTGCATTATCATTTCCAATGTCAAAACCACTGCATTACAACCTAAGAGAGGTAAAAAACCTATTACAATCTTTGAAGAGGTCTGATTCTTGCAACAATCATTTGCTGGAGGTGAAAGAAGAAGTTTTTTGCTAAGCCAAAAGTGTTCCCCCTGAAGAAAATGAGCCAAATCTGGCTTTTACATTGCATGGGTCGAGCCCAGGAGAAAGAAAACGTACAAAACGTGGGATCCCATTCCTCATTGATTACAAATGCATTAAATCAGCATGGGGGACCTTACAAACCCATACCTTGTTATTTTTTACCAAATTGGAGGAGAGTGCGACCCATTCTGTATTAAATTTGGTCGCTGAAAGGTCATTTCTGCCCATGGACACGTACCAGAGACGTTTCTTGATTTTTCTCTCTCCAAACTGAACCAAAATTAGAAATTGACCATGGAAACTTATAGATAATTTCATAAGCTTTCCAATGATATAAAGAACGTGCGAATCCGAGCTCTGGATCAAAAGATATGAAGGTCTGAAGTTTTAGGGAAAAAGTTTAACTTTTGGAAAAATTTTCATTTTCCCCCGCGCCTCGCCACCTGGGACACGTGGCATGCATTGATTTGTTGGCAGGGGCGCGGGGAAGACCTTTGCTTTTTAGTTTTTGGCCGAAGAACTTTTGTAAAAAAATTCAAGGTTTCCCCGAGCTCCGCACTTCCCTGCTCCATTGGACACGCGTCTTCCTTTTATTGGCTCGGGCCAATGCTCCAACTCGCTCCCTTTAAAACTTGCATCGAACACTTAGCCAAAATTTTTTTTGCTCCCCGTGCCGCGAACTCCCTGGCCCTTAGGACACGTGTCTTATTCTAATTCGTCTGCGGGCCTGCCAGCCTTTCGCGTCCCTCGCGTCCCCACGGCCCGGCTGTCCCAAACTGCCTAGGACAAATTCCTTCGAACTGCCCAATTCGGGCTTCCCTATCCCTCTTTGAGGCGAAGACACGTGGCACACTTTCATTGGCTCTCTGCTCTTCCAGCTTTCCGCGTCCCATGCGTCCCTTTGTCCCAACTATCCCGGATGAAAGTTCCCTGTGCCGGACGATCCGGGCGGTTCGCGTCCTTTGCGTCTTCGCGGCCCAAATGTCCCAGCCTGTTCTGCACATCAGTTAGTTGATTTTTTTTACCTTCGGCCGGTTCGCCCTTTCGCGTCCCGCGCGTCCTCACGGCCCGGATGTCCCTTTTCTGCGCGGACCACCTGGTGGCCTTTCGGCCGATTCGCGCCCCGACGTCCCAACTGTCCCAACTGCTGCGAGGACTAGGACTTAGCCGATTTTCATGATTTTTTCTGCCCCAAGCTTGTTTTTTGTAACTTTTTCACCCTTTTTTAGAACTTGCTCTTTTCCTCTTGGATAGGAGAGTTCGAAAAAATCCGAGGGGACCCCAGAAACATGATTTTTTTCCTTGAATCAATCTACTTGCCTGGCACTTGAATATTCTGATGTATGTTATCAAAATTACCATGGGGGTGAATTTTGGATAACAATCTTGGCGACTCAGCGGGGTCACCTACCTGCTAGGTAGAAGATACCAGTTTCCTGATGGGAGAAAGGACTACAAAACATCTCCATGGACAGCAAGCTGTGCCAAAGCACTTAGGGAAGACAAAGCTAACCTACAACAAAACAATGTGCAAAGCACTTGGAGGAATGAAAATCTAATCTAATATTTACAAAGTAGTGAATTTCCCTCTAGAAGCAATGCTTGAGATAGATTCTATTGACTGGAATCTACAGTTCTTCACCATCCAATGAGGCCAATTGGAAAGCATTGCTGTTCTTGCACTTCGTGACCATGTATGGGCCACTCCAAATGGCATCAAATTTTGAATGCCTTCCTGGTTTTGCTCTATCGATATCCCATCTCAACACTAGATCTCCAACCTGAAAAGATCTATCTTTGGCCTTCCTATCAAAGGTCTTCTTGATCAAAGCTTGATCCTTCTCCATTGCTTGGGATGCCTGATTTCTGATCTCTTGCAGCTCCATCAACTCTGCATACCTCACCTCTAAGGGCTCAAACTCTAGCAACTCCAGCTGCTTCATGAGTTCCAATGTTGGCAACTCAAGTGACATGGGCAAGATTGCTTCTCTTCCATAGACAAGCCTGAATGGAGAGTTACCTGTGGATCTCTTGGGAGTTATCCTATCAGCCCATAAGGCTGATTTCAGTTTGGTATGCCAAGACCTCTGATTCTCGTAAAGATTCCTCCTAATGATCCTCAACAAGTTCTTGTTTGTAGACTCGGCCTGGCCGTTACCTTGAGGGTAATAGTTTGATGAAGTGCTTAGGTAAATCTCATTCTTGACAGCCCACTCAGTCGCCTTAGATCTAATGAATGCCAATGCATTATCAGAGATTATTGTAGCAGGTACACCAAATCTGGTTGTTATTCCCTCATAAAAGTCTAAGATGCTAGACTCAGTTGCCTCTTTGAGTGCTACTGCTTCTGTCCATTTGGTGAAGTAGTCTGTGGCTGTCAAAATCCATTTGTGCCCTTGGCTTGAATTGGGATTAATGACTCCAATGAAGTCCAAACCCCATTGCATGAATGGCTGGTCAACTGAGATTGGATGTAATGGAAGGGCAGAAAGTCTCTCTTTTCCTGTGAAGAATGCACAATTCTTACACCTTTTGATCCATGCATAGCAATCAATGAAGATTTTAGGCCAATAATAACCAGCCTTCATGATTTTTAGAGCTGTCACTCTTGGTGCAAAATGACCACCAGTTGGTCCACCATGGAACTCTTCCAACACCCTTTGAATCTGATTTGTGCTAATGCATCTCAGCAGCACTCCATTCACATCTTTCTTGAACAAAACTCCATCAACAATGGCATACGGAACAACCTGCAATCTGAAGTGTCTTCTTTGGGTCTTGCTCATCTCCTGAGGGCATAGGCCTATGCCTAGGAAGTGTATAATGTCTTGGGTCCAGCAAGGGGTGGGGGCAACATTGTCTTCTTCTTGATTGCCACTTGGCTCATGGCTATCCTGGACTGTCAAAACAGCCTCTTCTTCATTGCATACTTCTCTTTGCTTCCCCAAAACCAGCTACTCACACAATCCTTTCCCTCTTACCAGTTTGGTGATCTTGATTTCAATGTCATACTCCATGACACGGGTGATCCAACCTGTCCTTTTCTCATTCAAATCCTTGTTGAGGAGGAAGTCCTTGACCCCAGCATGCGAGACCAACAACTGGACCTTGTTGTTTGAGACTAAATGCTTGAATTTCTTCAAGCTTCTGATTACTGCAAGTACATGCTTCTCAATAAAAGAGTACCTCACCTCATAGTCATCTAGGCTCTGGCTGAAGAAGGCAATTGGCTGCTCATCATTATCCTTGTTCTGCTGTACCAAAATGGCAGAAATAGTGTCATTACCTCCAAATGCATAGAGGATGAAATCCTTGGAGAAGTCCGGGTTGATGAGAGTTGGTGCTTGGGAGATGGCTTCTTTGATTGCTTCAAAACTCTCCTTGCCTTCTGCTATCCACTTGAAAGCCATGCTCTTCTTTAACATTTTGGTGATGGGCTTGACAAGGGCTGCAAAATCTGGGACAAACCTCCGAACAAAGTTTATCCTTCCCAAGAAACTCTGAAGGGCTTTCTTGTGGCTTGGCAATGGTAGTTCTCTTATGGCTTCAACCCTCTCTGGATCAATTGCTAATCCTTCTTTGGAGACAATATGGCCAAGTAGCTTTCCTTCATGTGCAAGAAAGATGCACTTCTTAGGATTCAAAGACACTCCAAATCTCGTGCACCTCGTGAAGACTTGTCTCAAATGAGAGAGGTGGTCTGCTGCATTTTTGGAAAAAACAGTGATATCATCAAGGTAAATCAGCACCACGTTGTTAATCAAACCTTTGAATGCCATGTCCATTGCCCTTTGGAAGGTAGCACCAGCGTTGGACAACCCAAATGACATTTTCCTGTATGCAAAAGTTCCCCATTTGGTTGTGAAGGCTGTCTTGAACTGGTCTTCTTCCTTCACCATAATCTGAATGTAGCCTGAGTAGCCATCAAGTAGTGAAAACCTCTCGGAGCCAACCACAGCTTGCAATATTTTCTCCATGGAAGGGAGTGGGTAATGGTCCTTGAGAGAGGCTCTATTAAAGTCTCTGAAGTCAACACACAATCTGATCTCTCCACTCTTCTTTCTGACTGGAACTAAGTTGGCAACCCAACTAGAATGCTTGATTGGGAATATGATCCTTGATTCAATCAGCTTGTCCAATTCCTTCCTCATGAAAGGCTCCATGTGTGGATTGATTTGTCTTTGTTTCTGCTTGACAGGCTTAGTATTTGGATCCAATTCGATGGTATGCTGAGCTAAGTTGGGATTGAAACATTTCAAGTCTTCATAGCTCCAAGCAAATACGTCAGGGAACTCTTGACACAGCTGTATGAACTCATACTTTTCTTGTTCAGTTGTCATCCTTCCAATTTGCCATGGTTCGTTCTCTTCTACCAAGATGGATACTGAATCCTCTCTTTTGACCTGAATGTTTGCTTTCTCCTTTCTGAACTGATCATTGGGGTTAAAAAATGGACTCCAAAGTGATAAGTCCCTTGGGTAGCTTGTTAGTTCTCAACTGTACTACTTGGTCACCATACTGATGTTCCAATCTCTCTTGATTCTTGGCTGAGAACTCAGCTTCTTGCAAAAAATGGATGATTTTCTGGTCATTTTCAAACACTTGCCAACTGACATTGTTATCCAGCACTGAAGGCATCACAATCACGTGGATGTTTGGCTGTACCTTGTCTTGATGAATGTTTTTCACGATGTCAAAGGCTGCCCCTACTGCTGCAAGCCTGTCAGCAGCTTGATTCTCTTTCCTAGGAATGGATTTGATGCCAAAACCCTCAAAATCTTCCATGAGGTCCCACACCCTGTTCTTGTAGCACCTGAGAAGATCATTTTTGGTAGCATGCTGTCCCTTGACCTGATTTACAATCAATTCACTATCACCAAAGACTTGCAAGTTCTTTATTCCTCTCTTGATTGCCCAATGCATCCCTTGCATTAAGGCTTCATATTCAGCAGTGTTATTGGAGCATGCAAACTGAAATCTAAAAGCGGAATAGTACTTTATTCCTTGAGGTGAAACAAACATAGCTCCACCTCCTGTACCTTTCCTACTCCTTGATCCATCAAAAAATAGCTACCATACCTCATTGTCATCTTTGTGGTTTGGCTTGGTGATGCTAGGAATAGGCTGACTTTCTTCATGTATGCAATATACCCCTAGCTCAGATTCTTCCACTTCTTGATAAGGATCAAATGCATGTATCTTGTTTGCCCATTCATCAAGAGTTAGATCTGAGATGCTTGCAACCTTGGTGTCAGCCTCATTAGTGCTTGGGTGGTCTTCTTGATCAAATGCTGAACAATTGGCGTTGATCTGACTTCGAGTGTAAGGATCAATATGGAAGTTTGCAATAGGTTTAGACCTGATTGTAGCCTTAGTTCCATACCTTGTTCTGAACAGCATGTGTGACCAATCAGCAGACAAATATCCCCCAATCTTGGCTGTGAAGTCCCTTGACAAGCAAAGGGAAAAGAGTGGTGGAAGGTCTATGATTGATACATCTTGTAAAACAACAACATTTGGACATGCATGCAAGGTAAGGCTCAAGTTTTTAATCACTCCAACTGTTGCTACTGCTGTCCCATCTAGCTACACTACCCCTTTGGATATTGTTTCATACTGGAGCCCTAGCTGATTAGCTATTTGTTTAGGCATTACTGAGCTACTTGCCCCGGAGTCTATCATGCAATTGTACACTAGCTGATTTCCAATGATCAATGAAACATAGAAAGGAGGGGACTTCGACATTTTACCTTGCTGTCCTCCATGATTTCCCTTAGGCTGGGCGGCATTTGTAAGCACTTTGTCTTGCATCTGAACTTGCTGATTCGAAATTGGCCAGTCCTTCATGGCAGCTTGCAGCATATCTCTTTGGCCTGGGATAGATAGGGATTCCCACATTGATATATTGACGTTTGTCTTCTTCATCTGATCAATGATACTGAATGGTGATGAAAGATCTCTTTGTTGTCCCTTGGTTTGCACATTCACTCCTTGCATGTGGGCAGCAACAACTGGTATTTGAGTTGGCCTAGGGGCTGTTCTTGGCTGCCCTTGTGCATTTGAAATTGGACTTTGCTTGCCAACCATTTGTGGAACCATGGAAGGTTGTGGATTGGTTGGGGCTAATGGCTGTTCTTCACCCAAATTCCTCCTTTTTGACCTTGTGTTGGCTACGACCCCTTGAGAAACTGCTTGGTTCATGCCACAAAAATCTTCTGCTTGCCAATTTACCAATGCGGTGTCACTTGGGACTGATTGCTATTGGAATGTCTCTTGTTGTTGACTGTTTCCTTGACTTCCCTCACCCTCCACACCAGTAGTTGTCACCATTAATGCTTGATTCAAAGCACCATTGAAGCACATGGATTGGTTATGAGGCTCATTGCATGGGAAATACAAATCATACTCCTGAGCAATGTTGTTTTGTGTTGGCACCAATGCCTTAGAGGCAGATATGGCATTTGGATTATAGGGCTGAAATGGTCTATTGGCAGGAGGCCTTGTTTGATTTATATTTATAGCTGGATTAGGAGGCCTTGTTTGAGGTTGGTATGGCTACTTGTTAGGCTGAGCTTGGGGTTGATAAGAAGGTCTAAAACCTTGGGCTTGCTGCCTTTTGAGAGTAACCAGCTCATTGACTAGGTTTTGCAATTGTTTCATGACTTCTTGAAGCTCATTTGGGGCACTTAGATGAAGTGGAAGCTTCATTTGAACTCTGATTTCTAGGAGTGGGAGAAGGAGCCAAATTAGGTGCTTGATTGGTGTTAGGATTCTCTAAACTTGGAAACAATGGCATGGGAGGTCTAGGGGCAAGTTTGCCAGCTTGGATCAAACAATTTTCAGCCCTAATGGCAATGCTATAAGCCATAGGGATAGTTATGCTTCCCATGGACTGAATTAACATAGAAATATCAAAATTTAGAGCTTTGAGATAGTAGAGAAAAGCACCTTCTGCTGTTGGCCTGACTGCCACTGGAATTCTCTCCCAAGTCTTTTGAAATCTGAAGTTGAAATCGGTCAGCTGCTCATTTGGTAGCCCTCTTGATGGTTGTCAACTGCTTTAAAAGAGACAAGTTGTCTCCCTTTTCTCCAAATTACTCATGAAGTGCTATACACAGCTGATTCCAATTTGTGATAGAACCAGCTCCAAGGCTTCTAAACCATTGCAACGCTTTCCCCTTGAATGAAGATGCCAGCAACTTGACAGCCACTTGCATCTCATTAATTTCATGGATTGCACAAAGGTTAGCAATATCTTTAACATGATCACCTGGAGTAGTCTGATTTTCTCCAGTGAAGTACAAAATGTTCTTCAAGGCTGCAATATGAATTGGATGCTGTGCATTGAGGGCAAGTGGGCTACTGCCTACGAAGTTGACATAGGGGTTGTTTTGTGCCATTCTAATTGGTCTTAAAACCCTTGTTGACTGAATGAAAGGCCTACCAGGTGGAGGAGTTGAGAGAGTTCTGTTTGGTGGAGATGGAGACCTTTGAATCCTTCTTCCTCTTTGCCTTCTTCTTGGAGATAATTGCAGGTATTCAAACAAAACTTCTTCTTCTCCAACTCTTGACCTTGTGGTGACTCTTCTCATGAGTTTTCAGGCTTGCACTACTGAAACCAGTTGATTCTTCCCCTTGGAGTCGCCAGATATGCAAATAATAGCTCTTTTTAAGCAAGAAAATTGCAGCAGATGCACATCAACTTTGCTGCAATAAAAATGAGACCTTTAGTGTCCCACCGAGCATGCCAAAACTGTTGTTGCAAAATCACAGCACCCCTGGACGTTGATCAGATTTCTAGTTTGATCATATAAACATCCAGTGTGATTGCACAACATGGAAACCTCTCTCTAAGTGTGGGACTTGTGAAACTGAGAGAGGAATCTCCAGATTAGAGGTTGGTTCCTCAAACTCCTCTGATTTAGATCTATATTTGCACAACTACAGAGGTTCAGATCCTAATCCTACTCTAAATTGCAAGGAGACAGGGATAGAAAGGCAAAAATTGAAACTAAGGATAGTGATGCACCAAAAGGAGTGGTGAATATTTTTGTCATGCAAATAGACACAAACCAAAGATTGCAACATAAAACATACACAGGCTGATAAGATATAATTTAGGATCTGAAATGAAGCAAATAATACAAACAAAGGACTGAAACCCATTCATAAAGTTTGCATTATCATTTCCAATGTCAAAACCACTGCATTACAACCTCAGAGAGGTAAAAAACCTGTTACAATCTTTGAAGAGGTCTGATTCTTGCAACAATCACTTGCTGGAGGTGAAAGAAGAAGTTTTTTGCTAAGCCAAAAGTGTTCCCCCTGAAGAAAATGAGCCAAATCTGGCTTTTACATTGCATGGGTCGAGCCCAGGAGAGAGAAAACGTACAAAACGTGGAAGTCCATTCCTCATTGACTGGAAATGCATTAAATCAGCATGAGGGACCTTACAAACCCATACCCTGTTATTTTTGACCAAATTGGAGGAGAGTGCGACCCATTCTGTATTAAATTTGGTCGCTGAAAGGTCATTTCTACCCATGGACACGTACCAGAGACGTTTCTTGATTTCTCTCTCTCCAAACTGAACCAAAATTAGAAATTGACCATGGAAACTTATAGATAATTTCATAAGCTTTCCAATGATATAAAGAACGTGCAAATCTGAGCTCTGGATCAAAAGATATGAAGGTCTGAAGTTTTAGGGAAAAACAGCCCAAAAAACGGATGTCGAGCAAAAAATTTTTAAATTTTGACCTTTTTTGTATTTTGGAAATTTTTTTGAAAAAATTCTGCACTCCGCCGGTCGGATGCCACGTGTCAGGTGCTGGTTTACTGAGCAATTCTCTCTCCTCCACCTTTCCGCGGGCTTTCCTTTGAAAATTTTGATCTTTTTAACTCTTGGAAAATTTTTCATTTTCCCCCCGCGCCCCGCCACCTGGAACACGTGGCATGCATTGATTTGTTGGCAGGGGCGCGGGGAAGACCTTTGCTTTTTAGTTTTTGGCCGAAGAACTTTTGCAAAAAACTTCAAGGTTTCCCCGAGCTCCGCACTTCCCTGCTCCATTTGACACGCGTCTTCCTTTTATTGGCTCGGGCCAACGCTCCAACTCGCTCCCTTTAAAACATGCATCGAACACTTAGCCAAAATTTTTTTTCACTCCCCGCGCCGCGAACTCCCCGGCCCTTAGGACATGTGTCCTATTCTGATTCGTTTGTGGGCCTGCTGGCTTTTTGCGTCGCTCGCGTCCCCATGACCCCGCTGTCCCAAACTGCCTAGGACAAATTTCTCCGAACCACCCGATTCGGGCTTCCCTGGCCCTCTTTGAGGTGAAGACACGTGGCACGCTTTCATTGGCTCTCAGCTCTTCCGGCTTTCCACGTCCCACGCGTCCCTTTGTCCCAACTGTCCCGGACGAAAGTTCCCTGTGCCGGCCGATCCGTCCGAATAGATAGAATGTGAACATGACATTCAGTGTGATTGGGACACATGGGATCACCTCTCAAGCTGTGGGACTTGGGTTCGAGGTGAACCTATGGAGAAGGTCAGATTCCTCTTCCTAAACTAAGTGCTATACTACTCCTAGTGCAATAAAATGATTATTTAGACCTATGCTAACATTTTCATGGGTTTTAGGGAAAGAGATTTAAGAAATGAAACTATACTAGGGATGGTTGATGCACCAAACAAAGGGTGTTTCTAGACTCAGGAAGGGTTAATTTGAAGAGGGCATGTCCACCACAAGTCAAATTCACCTAATGCAACTTAGAGAGAGTACATAATACCACAGACTAGGAAACATGCTTTCCCTTTGTTAAACTTGATCAGAAAAACAAATCTATTAGTCTTCCAGTGAAGAAGTATGAACTTGAGAATGGTGAACAAACACCACAACTAAACTGCATGCAATACTCCACCACTTGATAAGAACATAACTCCAAGAGGCTGCAATAGAAACTTAAGCTTGCACAGTGTACTTGCAAGCATGAGAAAGGCACAAAGAAGTATAGAAGGATGAAAGGACCAAGATTAGTCACAAAAAACACACTTTTATTACTTCAACAACGTGCACAATGCATCATACATTTATAAGATGCAATGGTCACCATTAAAATCTTGGAAAAAGGCTTGAAAGTTCCCTCAACATACAAGGACCACTTGTAGAAGAAGGAGGTTTCTTGAAAAACTATAAACTTGTCTCAGAAGTCTAACTTGTCCAACCTGTCTAACTCCTTGGAATGAGCTTCCAACTTAAATTTATAGAAGAAGTTGTGAGAGAGGAGAGAAGAAGTCATAAATTCCCTTCCTAAATTGAAGGTACATGATGTATTTATTACAGTTGGTTGAACCACTTGAGAAGGTTCCATCATGTGTCATTAATTACATGTTGACCTAGTTCTCCTTAATTAATTAAAAGAATATTTAAATAATAATAATAATATTATAATAAAATATTATTATAAAAATATTAATTTAATAATTAAAAAATATGGTGGGCCCCTTGAAGGTTGGTTTTACTTGAAGAAAGTGGGGGGCCATGAAAATAGGTTCAAAACAACCCAACTCGGTGGTTGGCTCGCCGAGCCAACTCACTGAGTTGGGCTTGAGCTCCATTACTATTCACCATAACCGAGCTCCCATTCTTACACATTCACCGAGCTACTTTGCATTTCCGCTCCAAACTGAATAAGCCCAACATTCACTTTGCATCCAGAACTGAACTCTTATCTCCCAAAATTGAGCTCATGCATGATATGCATCATCCAACTCTATCTCCATGACCTGTTGTTTCCATATTGAGCGAGCATTTATTTGCGCATTTTACCAAGCTCACCAGCCATGCGAACATCACCGAGTTCCTCCATGTTGTGTTAGTTTTCCGAGGTGAATTTACCTTGTTGGCTTCTTTATACCCCTACCGATCTGCCATACTCAAATGCGTTGTTGACCCATTGGTAACTCGGTTTCAACTCGGTTCACCACTTCTTTCGTCGTGTTTCGATACGATCTTGAATCAATAATTAAACTTTGAGATCGTCGACTCGAGTCCCCTTGAAAATTTTGATACAAGTAACTGTATTTAACCCATTATCCTAATTACGAGCTATGTTGTCGACTTGTGTATTGGCCAAGATTCTTCCATCATTTTTACGAGCTTACTCACTTTTTGAGTGACTCACTTGTTGATCCATTGAGTCGTTCCTGTGTGTCAATTCATGTTTATGCCCGAGCTCACCAAAATGAATGTTGCAAACTCATTTTATTACATGAGCCATGACTCGGATCACTTCAACACCTTTGAATTTGAACTCCATTTGCAACATGTATTGCATGCCTTTCAACTCAGTGACTGCAATCCTTCTGAATCAACCAGTTAGCTCCTATTCTTTCAAAAATGTGCATGACATTGACTTGGCATCCATTCTTCGATAAATGGCTTACTGATCCATAGCTCCTACGACTTTTCAACCAGGCCAAACCGCTACTCTCATGTTTCATTCAAATTGACATGCTCAATGACTTAAGACATTCCTCCTATTCATGAGTCATCTTGGAATGCAAGACCAACTCTCATGTTGGCCCCATTCGTCATTTCCAATGAGCTCCCCACCGCTTAACAGGTAATTCATCCTCATTATTCTGACACGATCTCTGTTGGATTTCTCAGGCTCAACGAGCTCTAAGAATAACAAACTCCCAAGCACATGGTAGATTCACCTTATGCAAGTCCAACCAATCTCCCACAAATAGTGACGAGGAATTCATTTTCTTGCACTTTTCCAATCGCCATGCATGACCTCCTGATTGCTACTTATCAACTCAATGGCGACCTGGAATCTGTGAATTATTTCCTCTGAGTTTTCTGGGCTCACCATTTGTGACTTCACCTAACTTGGCTTCATCCTAACTTGACTTCAAGCTTTATTCTTACTTAGCTCGAATGTGTTGCGCACGATTTCTAATAACTCTTCCATTCATTCGCCCAGAGCCACCTATTCCACTATCAACATCCGGTATTTTTCCAAGCTTACACATTAATTAGATATTGACTCCCACTTTTCCTTCATCACGTTCATTTTGAGTTACTAGAGCCAACCTGTGCTCACATCTCCGTTGGCCTTAATAGGACAAGATTGCCTATCATGACCTTTAACTTAGCTCACGATATCATTGGGTCCATAGCCATGAAATTCCTCTTTATGCAAGTCCTCTTATTACCATACGAATTTTCTGATCTTTCCTCTAACTTATTGCTGAGCTCATGTTAGTTAGTCTCAATTCTCTTAGTTAGCTTTCACAGTGGCATGAACTTAACTCTTCAAATTTCTCTCCAATCACATGTCTTTGAGCTTGAGGTTGAGTCTTTCCCATAACCCTGAGCCATCGATTTGAAACCTGTTTCAACCTTCTATCCATTCATGTTTATGGCTGGCTTGCTTCATCTAACCAAGCTGACCTCTCTCATATGTGCAACAGCTCATGTTCTCTCTCCAAGCATTTGATGAGCATTTCACATGCCGATCCCAAGATTCATGGTCATTAACTCATGACTCATTGAGGTTCCTTTTCTATCACATCGGCTCAACTTGGTTCACAAGTGAACTTTCATGATCAAATTTGAGCTGAGTCATTTATGAATCACCATGTATTTTGCCTTCATTCTCATTATTGATTTCTTGACAAGGATGATTCAGTTGAGCTATTAATAGTGCCTAAATTTTCTCAATCCAACAACTTAGTTGACGTCAGATGTAATTTCCTAAACTCGAATTGAACATTCCATGGCTCAAGGAACCGAGTTTAAAGCTCATTTCTATGTACTTGACTGTGCTTCTAATGAGCCCAAGTCCTTGAAATCATTTCCTCTCATCACCAACTCATTAATTTGATCCTTCTAACTCCTATGACCTCTGAGCTCACTTGATTCAATGATCTCGTGTGCCAATTCACAAAACTCTCTCAACTCGGTCTAATTTAACTCCGAGTTGCATTGTTGAGCATGCATTCATGTTCATCGATTCATTGATCCAACATCCTCTGAGCAGTCTCATTGCCACAGTTCGAGTATACAATTGTACTTGAGCATGTTAATGGTCGATTTCAGCCATAACTTTCATGGGATGCCAAGCTCATATTATGCTTTCATGTTGAGTCTTGCCTAGGAAATGCACACAATTCTGAGTTGATCTCCCTTGGGCCTTCTTGAGTTATCCATATTCAAATGTACCTCGAGCTCATGACTTGTTACTAGACCAAGTTCTACCTGTAACTTATTGCCCTCTATGGTGGATCGATGAATCACCCATGCCATCAACTCATGCTTATGTGACATGCTCATGACCTTTCTTGCTAGAAACTCAGAGGGTTCATTCCTTCAAAACAAGACTCCTTTAATTCATCTTCCTACGGATGGTGGCTCAACCATTTCATTTCCACACCTGCAGTCTATTTGAGCTGACCACTTGTCATGTACTTACTCTAAGTACAATCCTGAGGTTCAAAATCCATGTAAGGTGAGCCATAGCTCTATGTTCCATATGCTCTCATTAACTCGACCCAATTGGATTGAGGTCGAAGACACTTAAAATGACTCCAAACTGAAGCTTATGCCATTTCTCCTAATGTTCTTGGTTTGATCCTACCTTATCAACACTAACCTTGTGAACTTTTCTTCATTGGTGAAGCATTTTTGTTGTCATGGGCCAATGCATCCTACCCACTTGATTCTCAGTAGCCTCATATTGAGCATCGTCGATTCTTGACCCTATTGAACTCATCCGAGCTTTTTTTCTTTGATACTCATTTTAATGGAACATGATACCAATATTGCACCTGAAGAGGTCAACACCACACCAGAACATAACTCATTCATGTACCTCAATTAACTCCCACCGAGTTGATCAAAATAATCAACCTTACATCCATTTAGCTGTGACTGAGCCTAGGTCAATGTTGTTTCCCTATACATTGTGTAAACTCACCGAGAGCCCCCTTGAAATGACCCCAAATTTTCTTGAATGCTTTTGAATCCTTCTTTCTTAAACCATGTAAATTCATGGAATTTCCTCAGTTATGAGACATCAAAATTCATAACAGGCCCAGAAAGTCCTCATACACTGACTCTGACCATTTTAACATGTAGACCCCTGTTGTCTAATTTTGCCAGTCTATGTAACCGGAAAATTGGATAACATTTTTGGTGACCTCTCAGGGATGATTTCCTACTAAGCATGATTCCAGTAGCCTTAAGTCATCCATTGGGCATGGAGTCAATTATGTTGGAATCTTGAAAGTGATTTTAATCTTCTTTGATACATCCTCGGAGAATCCCCTTGAGCAAATCCGATCTTGGACCTCCCTGAAATGTTAGGCATGAGGTATACTAAATCCCTTGAATGCTTGACATCATGAACACTATAGAATTTTGAATGAAGCATATGTATGAAATTTTATGGAATCCTTGAAATTTAGAACCTTAAAACCTTCCAATGATGATACAATGTGTAAGAACAACACAAAACACAACAAAAATGAAAACAAAAAAAGAACAACACACAAATAATGTGCATAAGCACTTGGAGGAAAACACCTAAATAAATTATACAAGGGGGAAGAATGACTTCTCAAAAACAAGCTTTGAGATGTATCCCATTCACATGAATGGGTATTTCTTCTCCATTGATCCTAGATAAACTAAATGAATTTGCCTCTTTGCAACTTGTGATGATGTATGGCTTGCTCCAGAGAGATCAAACTTGGGGTGCTTTCCTGGTTTGGCCTTGTCTTCATCTCATTTGAGGACTAAATCTCCCTCTTGAAAATTCCTGTCAGACGCCTTCTTGTCAAAATATTTCTTAACCTGAGCTTGATGTTGCTCTAAATTCTTCATAGCCTTGTTTCATACTTCCTCTAACTCCATGAGTTCAACAAACCTGACTGTCAAAGGATCACTCTCCATAACTTCAAGCTGATGAGCTAACTCCAAAGAAGGTAACTCCAAGGAGAGTAGAAGTTTTTCTTCTCTTCCATATACAAGAACATGAAAGAATAATTTCCTATGGCCCTTTTAGGTGTGATCCGATCTGCCCATAAGGCAGTCTTAAGTTGTGTATGCCAAGTCCTCATATTAGTCTCCATTGTGTGCTTAATAATCCTTATGAGGTTTTTGTTGCTAGACTCAACCAATCCATTTCCTTGTGGATAGTAATTAGATGAATTCTTGAGGTAGACCCCATTTTTAACAGCCCATTCACTCAACTTCATACCAAGAAAGGCCATTGCATTGTCTGAAATGACTGTAAACAGGACACTGAACCTTGTCATTATACCTTCCAAGAAATCAAGAAATACCTTCTCATTACTCTCCTTCAATGCTACCACCTCTGTCCATCGATTAAAATAGTATCCATTGCAGTAAGGACCCATTTATGTCCATCACTGGATGGAGGATTAATCATTCTGATGAAGTCCAACCCCCATTGAACAAAGGGTTGATCCACTTGAATTGGATGCAGTGGAAGAGCTGATAACTTCTGCTTGCTGGTGAAAAAGGCACATTCATTACACTTCCTTACCCAGAGATGGGCATCTTTGAACAAATCCAGCCAATAGTAGCTGGCTTGCATGATCTTGGTAGTAGTTGTTTGTGCAGAATAATGTCCTCCAGATAGGCCATTATGAAACTCTTCTAGTATCTTACTTACCTGTTCCGGTCCCATGCACCGAAGGAGAACACCATTCAAATCCTTTGAAAGAGAATGTTATCTACTAGAACATATGGAATAGAATGAAGATGGAAAGTCTGTCTTTTATTTTTATCCATGTTCACAGGATATACTCCTGAGAAAAGGAAATTCTTCATTTTGGATAACTAGTCAACTTGATCATCACTCTCATCAGTGTTTAGGAGCATTGCGTCCTCATCACCTTTTGATTCCATGTCTGCAACAAGTTGTTGACACAAACCTTTACCTCTGACAAGTTTGGTAACTTTGATATGTATGTCATACTCCATCACCTTCATGATCCATCCAGCACACTTTTCGTTCATCTCTTTATTCAGCAAAAATTCCTTGACACCTGGATGAGACACCATCAAATGAATTTTGTTGTTGGACAACATGTGCTTGAATTTCTTCAAAGCTCGAATAACCACAAAGAACTTATTTTTCAATGAATGAATAATTGAGCTCATAGTATTTGAGGGACTGATTGAAGAAAGCAATTAGTTTGCTCCATTAGATCATCATTTTACTGGGTGAGGATCCCTAAAATGCTCTCTTGACCTGCAAAAGCATAAAGGATAAAGTCTTTATCAAACCTAGGGTTTACTAGTGTGGGAGCTTGAGAAATGGCCATTTTGATGGCTTTGAAGCTCTCCCTTCCTTCCTTTTTCCATGAGAATGGCATATTTTTCTTCAGCATGGTTTTCAGTGGTTTAGCCAATGTCGCGAATTGAGGGATGAATCTTCGCATGAAATTTATGGTTCCTAGAAAACTCTGGAGGCCCTTCCTATGACTTGGGAGAGATAAGGACATAATCGAATGAATCCTGGCTAGGATCGATTGATAGTCCTTTCGCTGAAACAACATGCCCCAACAAATTTCCCTCGTGCACTGAAAAAATACATTTCTTGGGGTTAAGTGAAACCCCAAATTCCCTACACCTTCGGAAAACCTTCCTTAGATGTGTGATGTGGTCTTCTACATGCTTAGAATATACAGTTATGTCATCAAGGTAAACCAAGATGATATCATTGATTAGTCCCTTAAATGCCATGTCCATGGCTCTTTGGAAAGTATCCCCAACATTGGACAATTTGAATGGCATTTTGTTGTAGGCATACGTGCCCCACTTGGTAGTGAAAGCCATTTTGAATTGGTCAGATTCTTGGACTAGAATTTGATTGTAACCCAAATATCCATTGAGAAAAGAAAATATTTGGGCTCCTACCACCATTTGAAGAATTTGCTCCATTGATGGGAGAGGATAATGGTCTTTCAATGAGGCATGATTCAAATCCCTAAAATCTACGCACAACCAAATCTCTCCGTTCTTCTTCCTTATGGGCACCAGATTGGCTACCCAAGAGGAGTGCTTGATGGGAAAAATTATACAGGCCTCGATGAGTTTGGTTAGCTCCTTTCTCATTAGTGGCTCAATTTTGGGATTAATTGGCCTTTGTTTCTGACGAACTGGCTTGGAATTAGGATCCAGTTTGATGGTATGTTGTGCCAGACCTGGATCAAAACCATGTAGGTATTTATAGCTCCATGAAAAAATGTCATGATACTCTTGAAAAAGTTTGATGAAGGCTTCTCTCTCTTCGGAAGTACACACTTTTCTGATCTTTAGAAACTTTTCATGTGCTACCTCAACTTCCTCAAAATCTTCTTCTTTGACCACCATGTTAAAGCTTTGTATTTTTTATTGATCATCTGAATTGAAAATGGATTCCAGAGTGACTAAGCTTTTGGTAGTTTTTTGCTTTTCAATTGTATGATTTGATCACCATATGATTCCTTGCAACTTATCTTGATTTTTTGCAGCAAACTCTGCCTCTTCTTGTAGGAAAAGGACAATTTATTTGTCACTATTGAACACTTTCCAGCTACTCACATTATCAGGGACTGCAGGTCGAACCACCATTTTGAAAAATTTCTTCCCTTCTTTCATGATATCAATAGGTATGTCATATTGTGAGCCAATTGTAGCAAGCCTATCAACATCTTGATTTTGATTTCTAGGAATTGCATGGATCCCAAAAGCTTCAAAATATTCAATCAAGTCCCAGACTTGGTTCTTGTATGATCTTAAAAGATCATTTTTGGATGCACTGTGTGTCATCACTTGATGAAAAACTAACTCACTATCTCAAAAAATAGTCAGAGCCTTGATTCCCTTCTTTTGGGCTAGCTAAATTCCTGGCACAAGGGCCTCATATTTAGCAACATTTTTAGTGCAAACTGAATTGCAACTAGAAAGATAAGAAGTATTTATCTCCCTCTGGAGAAATTAACATAACACCAACACTAGATCCATTCTTACTTCTTGATCCATCGAAGAACAATTGCCACAGTCCTTCAGAATCACTTGGTGTTTTGACCAAGTTGTGGTATGATTGTATCTTCTTCATGAATACAGTATGTACCCAATCTCGTTTCTTCCAAAACAGAAAACTAGCTTCTTCTTCTACCAACACATCAGCATAGGGATCGTACTGATGATCTCCACTTACTTCATCTAGCACAGTATCAGGGACTTCTTCAACAAGAGTGGTTGGTTCATGATCAACATCTTCTTCTTCTGGATCTCTGATGGTGTAATTCCCATTTATAGGACTAGAAGTGTAGGGTTCTACATGATTATGAAAGATTGGTTATGCCCTTATAGTCACTTTTGTTTTGTATCGAGTCTTGAGAATCATATGTGACCAATGGGCTGATAGATAACCACCCATCTTGGCAGTGAAATCTCGTGATAGGTAGATGGTGAATAGAGGAGGGAGATCAATGACTGATATGTCTTGGGTGAATGAAAAACTTAGGCATGCATGGATGGTAAGTTAAATTCCTTGATAACTCCAATAGTCTTAATAGTTGTGCCATCCAGCTGAACAACTCCTCTTGCAACCGGTGCATATTGTATGCCTAGTACATCTGTAATTTGTTTGGGCATGACTGAGCTACTGGCACCAGAATCGATCATGCAATTATGCACCAGGTGGTTGCCAATGATCAGGGAAATATAGAATGGTGGTGGTTTGTTTTCCTTAGGAATACTTTTCCCTTCTGGTTGACACAAAATCATAGTATTTGTTTCTCCATGACCTGATGATCCCTTGGTTGTACCAAAACTATTTAGAGCCTCTCACAACAAATTTATTTGAGAAGGAATTGAGAGTGCGTCCCACATAGTAACGCTTAGATTGGTCTTCTTCATTTGTTCTACTATGTTGAAGGGAATTGCTCCAAATTTTTGACACTTCTTTGGGCATTAGGATCCTCTTTTAGAAAGTGCTTGTTAGGTATTGTGATGCCTGAAGAACCTTCTTTCCTTGTAGCTTGGCTAACAAGTATTTCTGACGATTTCTTTCCTACATATTTATCAACCGCCACTTGTGCTGAGGCTGTGAAGTGGATGCTTGATCAGATTTGGAAGGTTGAGGTTCCATTTCTCTCTTCTTGGAATGAGTGTTTTCTACCACTGATGAGGAATCTGTATTCAACCCGCAAAAATATTTTTGCTTGCCAGTTTAACAAAGTGGTTTCTTCAGGTGCCTGTGGTTGATCTATTATGTTTCTTGCATAGATGAATTTTTGTTAGCTCTGAAGGGGAAGATACACTTTGAACCATAAGGGCTGGCTAAAAACTCCATTGAGACACATATTTTGATTGTGGGGTTGAGAACAAGGATAACACCATTCGTAGTCTTGAACTAGATTATTCTGGACAAGTACTATGGCTCTAGATGAGCTAGCAACAAGAGGGTTCCGAAAGTTCAAAGGCTTGTCATTTGTAGCTTGACTTGTAGTTTGATTTTGAGGCTGATTTTTCCCTTGAAAAGGAGGACGGTTAGCCTGATACTTCTAATTTTGTGGCTGATATGGACGATTATATTGAAATTGTTGCCTCTTGAGTGCAACGAGCTCGTTTCCAAAAGTTTACAGCAGTGACTTGACTTCAAATAGATCATTTGAAGAGGTAG
This sequence comes from Taxus chinensis, assembly GCA_019776745.2. Classification (NCBI taxonomy): domain Eukaryota; kingdom Viridiplantae; phylum Streptophyta; class Pinopsida; order Cupressales; family Taxaceae; genus Taxus; species Taxus chinensis. Next base: position 78,500,790 of record CM034149.1, read on the forward strand.
GGTAGACTGAGCTAGTTGATTAGAGGCTACTAGAATAGGAGCAATGATAGGCTGATTGTTTGTAAGATCTAGAGACAATGACATTGGTGGTTGTGGAGCTATCTTTCCAGCCTGAATCAAGGAATTTTCCACTCTTATGGCAACTTCGTAGGCATCAGGTAATGTAGTCCCTCCCATGGACTGGATCATAACTGCTACATCACTATTCAAGGCTCGTAAATAGTACAAGAATGCATTATTTGGAGAAGGCTTTATGAGTGTCGGAATCCTATTCCAGGTCCTGTGGAATCAGAAGTTGAAATCACTCATGTATTCTTGGGGAGCTCTCTTCATGGTAGTGAGTTGTTCCAAAAGTGATAGGTGATCACTCTTGTCTTCAAATTATTTACAAATATTTTCTCCTAACTCATCCCAAGTGGTTATAGTGCCAACACTTAACCCTTGAAACCATTGAAGTGATTTTCCCTTGAAAGAGGTAGCAAGAAGTCTAACCACAACGTTGTCCTCTGTGATATTATGTACTACACAAATGCTGGCTACATCAAGAATATGTTCCACTGGAGTAACATGAGTTTCCCCTATGTAAAAGGGTAAACTTTTGAGTGCCACAATAGGTATAGGGTCACGTTGAGCCAACAGAAGAGGACTGCTTGCATTGAAAGGGGGAAAAACTTGGTTTCATGCCATAAAGCAAGAGGTTGATTGTTCCTTGGTGGAGGAAACCTTCCATATGGAGGATTTGAATGACCCCTATGAGGTAAAGCTGTAACTGGTGATGTTGAAATGCCTCTTCTTCTTCTCTTTGGAGGAGACAAGGAAAGTTTGATATGCTGATAATTTCCTTGCTTTGAAGAAGCTCTTGTCTAAATTCTTTGCATAAGTTAACGCACTGAGATTTGGAATCTAGAGATATAGAGTCACCAGGTACTTTGATTTGTGTAAGTGAGAAGAGAAGTACCAACTCTTGTCCCACCAGGTGTGCCAAAAACTGTTGTCGCCAAATCACTGCACCCTCCAAATGGCCAGAATGTGAACAGGACGTTCGGTGTGATTGGGACACATGGGATCACCTCTCAAGCTATGGGACTTGGGCTCGAGGTGAACCTCCGGAGAAGGCCAGCTTCCTCTTCCTAAACTAAGTGTTATACTACTCCTAGTGTAATAAAATGGTTATCTAGACCTATGCTAACATTTTCATGGGTTTTAGGGAAAGATATTTGAAAGAAATGAAACTATACTAGGGATGGTGATGCACCAAATAAAGGGTGTTTCTAGACTCAAGAAGGGTTAATTTGAAGAGGGTGTGTGCACCACAAGTCAACTTCACCTACTACAACTTAGAGAGGGTACATAATACCACAGACTAGGAAGCATGCATTCCCTTTGTTAAACTTGATCAAGAAAACAAGTTATCAGTCTTCCAGTGAAGAAGGATGAATTTGAGAAGGGTGAACAAGCACCACAACTCAACTGCATGTAATAATCCACCACTTGATAAGCAGAAAACTCCAAGAACCTGCAATAGAAACTTGAACTTGCACAGTGTACCTGCAAGCATGAGAAAAGGCACAAAGAAGTATAAAAGGATGAAAGGACCAAGATTAGTCACAAAACACACACTTTTATTACTTCAATAATGTGCACAATGCATCATACATTCAGAAGAGGCAATGGTTTCCATTACAATCTTGGAAAAAGGCTTGAAAGTTCCCTCAACATACAAGGACAACTTGCAGAAGAAAGAGGACTCTTGAAAAACACACACTTGCCTAAGATGTCTAACTGTCCAACTTGTCTGACCTATTGGAACCCCTTGGAATGAGCTTCCAACTTACATTTATAGAAGAAGTTGAGAGAGAGGAGAGGAGTCATAAATTCCCTTCCTAAATTGAAGGTACATGATGGTTATTTATTACAGTTGGTTGAACCACTTTAGAAGGTTCCATCATGTGTCATTAATTACCTGTTGACCTAGTTCTCCTTAATTAATTAAAATAATATTTAAATAATAATAATAAATATTATTATTAAAATATTTAAATAAAAATATTAAATTAATTAAAATAAATAGTGGGACCACCCTGTTGACTGGTTTGCATCGAAGAGGGAGGGGTCATGAGGAAAAGGCCAAAACAAAACCCAACTCGGTGGTTGGCTCACCAAGCCAACTCACTGAGTTGGGGTTGAGCTCCTTCTATGACTATCTCTGCATTCATTTATTGAACTCAAACTCGCACCTTTCAAAATTGCCACCAGGATCTTCTATTTGAAGCCAAACTTATTAGCCTCCACTCCCCGTTACCCGTTGACTCATCTAACGATTTGATTCATGCATCCAAGATCCTTTTACTTCTTCCATGGTTGGGCTCAACTCAACGAAGAACACTCAATAATTTTCTGTGCTATGTTATCATTTAACTTGCATGATCACCCATCAGTGATCTAGCTTCTATGCATGGTGGTCAACTCAATTATTTTCTGTTTTGATGCAAATCACCTATCCTCCATGATTGAACTCATCAGACCGAGATCCCTTGATGATACATCCTTTACCTAATTCTTATCATGCAAAACTCAATGAATCGGTAGAGCTCACATGCTCAATCTCCCGAGCTACCATCTTAATCTCAGTAAGCAGATGCACCATTTTCTATTCATGTTCAAGCTCTTCTATAGTAGCACTGTGAACTTGAACCAATTGAGTAGATCTATTTTTTGCTCTACCAAAGCGTCTTTACGTGAATTTTTCATATAAAACCATTTGTTACCACGCCACTTGGTCTTTTCAATGACCTCTACATAGCTCCGTGAATGAATTGCCATCTCGACGGGTCTCTTGAATTGAAATGAAAGACTTGAGATCAATTTTACAAGCATGATCCTGCACTTCACTCCAACACGATCATTTTCTAATGGCTCACTCGTGCATAACAATGCTCCCCACTTAACTCGGAATACATGTCATTTCTGACACGTCTCTTTGTTGGATTTCTTGGCTCGGGAGCCTGAATAACATTTTGCCAAGGTCGTCATGGAATTCACATTATGTAAGTCCTTAATGGGGATATGGATCTGTGAGGCCAATTTTCTTCTTTCCAACTTGGCCAGATGGCTCCTCATTCCCATTCTTCCACCAGCTCGCCATGGAATTTGTGAATTCATTGCCGAGTTTTCTGGAGCTTACCAGTTCTGAGTTGTTTGACCGGCTTATCTGTGAACTCATCTATCTTTAAATCTTAGCTTCAGGTTACACCAAACTCTAACCTTCTATCATTCCTACTTGTTTAGATCACATCCTTCCCTTCTGAATTGATCTTGAATCCCATCATCCTTCATCAAGTTACTTTGTGAGTTACGAGCTGACCTGGATCCTTTTCCACATGCCTTCAAGTTTGAGAACCTCTAAATCTATGTCTCACCTTACACTTCACTATTTCATTGTGCCCATAGCCATGAAATCAAGCTTATGCAAGCTCTTCTATGTAGGAACACCTCAGCCTTGCCTCCAAAGTATTTTCGAGCTCATTTTTCTGACTTGGTACTCGGAGTTACTTTCACAGTGATGTGCTCTACTCTTAAAATTCATCTCGAATCGATGCTGAGATCAAGCTTGAGCTTTACCATAACCACTGAGCCACTAATTTGAAATATGCTGACCTTCTACCATTCAGTTTATTGTGGCTTGCTTCATCGCCAAGCCAACCCTCTAAATGTGCAACGAGCTCGTGTTCTCTTCCAAGTATCGATGATTTATTCACATGCTGAGATGAGATTCATTTCACTGAAAAAACTCTCCTTAAACCAACCTCAAGCACCTACAACTTGATTTTGCAAGTGAAATCTCTATGAGATTCCTCTAAGGGCATGTACTCATTAATTCTCTAACTCATTTGTGCTAAGGATGAGCCACTTGTTCCTTTTGCGAGTGATATCCTCAAACCAACAACTTAGCTTAATGTCAGAGCTCCTTTCTAAAATGGAATTGAACATTACATGGCTCAAGGAACCGAGCTAAATTCATTTGGCGAGTACTAGACCCATGAATTTATATGAGTCCAAGTCCTTGATGACTCAATCCTACGAAACAATTATTTTGAGCTTCCAGACTCCTATGACCGAGCTATACAATGATCTTGTTTAATTTCCAAAACTCTTCTCATCTCGGTCTAATTTAATCCCGAGTTTGTGTTTGGTATGCATTCATGTTCATGACCCATTGAGCCAACACCGAGTGGTCTAAGGTCTTTTGAGTATACATGTACTTGGCATTTTTCAAGCTCCCCTTTCATGGGATGAGCTCATTGTATGTTTCGGTGATTTGGCCTAGGAAACGCACACCATCGAGTTGATCTCGCTTAGGCATGCCTGAGTTGTCTGTATTCAAATGTGCCTCGAGATAACAACTTGGGGTGTTTGTATTACTTGTGATTATTGCTTATGGCCTAGGTTCGATGAATCTCCCATGCCATAAAATCATATTGGTTTGAGCATGCTCATGATTCAGGCTCCTCTCATGTCGGGTCCATTCCTTTGAAAAAAACATCAATTCATTTCACCTTGTTATGGTACCAAACCATTTCATTTCCACAACCTGCAATCTGTTCGAGCTCACCACTTGTCATGTATCGAGCTCCCATAAGTTAAGCTAGTTCATCACCCATGTAAATCTTGAGTCATTGCTCTATGAGAAATATCCTCTCATCGGCTCGACCCACCTTGTCAAGCCATGCATTGAACCATCCCACACAAGCTTATACCATTGCCCAACTTCATGGTTTGATCCTCACCTTATAAACACTGACCTTGTGAATTTCTTCATTGTGCATTCCTTGTTGTCATGGGCCAATGCATCCCCCACTTGATTCTCGTAGCTCATAGTCAGCTCATCGATTCTTGAGCCTATTGAACTCATCTGAGCTAAATTTTTGACTTCGGTACTGATTTCAATGGAACACATACCAACATTGCACCTGAAGAGGTCAACACCAAACAACTCATTCATGGCCTCAATTAACTCACTGAGTTGATCAAAATAATCAACCTTACATCCATTTAGCTTGACCAAGCTATAATACAGGTTGCTCTCCCTATACAATGTACAAACTAACCTAGAGTGCCCTTGTATGACCCTGAGCCTTTCTTGAATTCTTTCGGCCTTCTTTCTTAACACCATGGAATTTCCTCAGTTATGAAACATCATGGAATTCATAACAGAATGCCAAACAATTTTATACACTGACTCTGATTTTTTTAAAATGTAGACCCCCATTGTCCATTTTTACACAAGAGGCAAAAATGGATAACAATACCTCTATAAATACGTCAAATGAGTTATAGGAAGTAATGAAACAATTGCAAAATTTTGGGAATGAGTTGGTATCCTTGAAGAGGAAACAAGCTCATAATTAGATACGTTATCAACCTCAATACGAACCTAACAAGCCCCCTTATCAGGTAAAAAATGACCATACCAAAAAAATTCTCCAGTTAAAATTCAAGTGCCTCATGCAAGACCATTATGGAAATATAATCCTAATGCATCCAAATCATTTAAAACCTTGGTTCTAGTGTAAAACAACCTTGTACATGATTATAAATTGTGTTTTCCTTGTAACTAAGCTCATAATCAATCCACTTGCCCAAACGACATCCTAAACCAAGCCTTGGTTTTACAAAATGTCTCTTTCTCTCAAGATGCATCGACATAAGTATCTCCATCACTATATGCTACTCAAGAGACATAAAATGATGATTCTTTTGTGGATTTGAAAAATTGGATGAGTTTTGTGGGATGCATCAGAATTCCCCTTCAGGTGTAACAACTAATACTAGATATAAAATGAAGGATATCAAAGAGGGGAAATCACCAAATGTAGTTCCTTTCCAACCTTATCTAATACTTAAAAGAGATGGAAATTAAAATTTATCTCCTAATGTGCAAGAAATCCATGAAAATTGAACTTCAAGATTGCAAGGGAAGCTCAAAGGTCCTTCCACATCAACTCAAGCACAAGAAAATGTTGTTGCAAGTAAGGTACAATAGAAGAATATTTCTACTCCCTTCAACATCATTGAAAAATGAAGAAGACTAATGTGAATATTTTAATGTGGGAACCCTTGGCTATTCCTAGAAAAAGGGACCTTTTCTCAAGAAACCGTGTTCAATCTCTCCATAGAAAGAAAGTAATCCAAAGAGCAAGCCAAATTTGTGCTCCCTTATGCACCTTAACAAAAATATGATCAGCCAAGAAAGAGTATTAAACCTCACCCTTTATATGTATCACTAATTATTGGAAATCAATTCATTCACAATTACATGATTGACTCATGGGAAAGCAGTTCAGTGATGCACAAATAGGTATCAGATCAATTGGGTATCAAATATGAGTCTCTCTCCAAAGGTGTGGTTCAACTAGGTGGGACATCAATGGGAAATTTTGGAGTTATTAGAGGTTTAAGACTCACATTACATACATTCCCTAGCTTCTATGTTCCCCATGATGTCTTTAAAATTGATTTTCCTCCATTTTTTCTCTATACCTCTTTCAAGACTTTGCTGCCAAAATTAGAGGGTACTTATATGTTGATTGCTCTCATATGTTTTTTTGGACCAGATATGGTATGAAAGTTACTATAGGGTCAAATCCTATTGCCACATATCACATAAAACCTAATACACAGAGTCATATCGAGGAAAATTACACAATCTTTAACTAAGAAGATCACCATATTGTGTAATAGGAAAACAATCAAGTTAAAGGCATTCCATATTTGTTTCTTGATCAGTGAGGATTTTATTTTCATAGTTTTGGTCCCTATAAACAGATTGAGGAGACTGATTTTGATATCTATTACTTTCATGAGGAAAATCCACCTATTCATAGTATTATGCAAGTAAATGAACAAGAAGATGGCATTTTACATATGTTCTTTGATGGATCTAGGATTAAAAAAGGTGCAAGGGAGGTGTAGTGCTTGTACCTCCCACAAGTGTGAAGTATTTCTCCACTTTTATATTTAAATTTAGTTTTTCTAATAACTTGGCTGAGTACGAGTCTCTAATCCATGATCTCTAATGGGAAAGAAGGAAAGATGTCAAAAAATTACATTCTTTTGATGATAGTGAGTTGGTTGTAAATCAAGGAAGAGTTTTGAACACAACCAATAAAAATCTTGTAAATGCCTATAATCACATGGTGTGGGATCTCTCAGAATATTTCAAAGCATTCAACATCCATTCCATACGAAGAAAGGAGAATGGATCAACTGAAATATTAGCAACAATTGGTGCTAAGTTTGATATTCTTGAAGGCATCAAGAAGAATACATTGCAAGAACATATTAGAGTAGTGGTGAGGCTTGTTGTACCAAAAAATAGCACTAATTGGTAAGTATTAGAAAGTGACCAATAGGTTGTCAACTTCATCCGAGAAGAGGCTTAGTTATCTTCAAGGAATCAAGACAAGTTGGAACAGTAGTATGGAAACCAGATTGTCCAATTAAGATCAAACAAGCTTCCCAAGGGCTTAGTAACCCTGGATTCCATTTTTAATTCAGATGATCAACTAAGGAAATATAAAACAAACATAGTGGTCAAGGGTGAAGAATATGAACCAATTTTAGTTAGCAAGGACAAGTTTCTTAAGATTGGAAAGGCATATACTCCACAAGAGAGACATGCATTTGTTGATGTTTTTACATGGAGTTATGAAGACCTTAGGGGTTTAGATCGTAATTTTGCACAAAAAATGATTGAGATAGATACGGTTGCCAAGCCCATTAGGAAAAAAAACCTGTAAACCCGAGAATTGAGCCTATAATGAAGAAAGAGTTGAACAAGTTAATAAAGGCTAACATTACCATTAAACATTCTTCTTGGGTTTCCAACCTAGTTCTAGTAAGGAAAATAAATAGGGAATCAAATTATGTGTTTATTTCATGTACTTAAAGAAGGCTTCCTTGAAATATCATTACCCATTTCCTTCTATGGAATAAATTTTGTAAATTGTAATAGGGTCAAAGAGGTTTTCTCTATTGGATGGCTACTCGGTGTATAAAACGATTATGGTGAACGAAGAGGATCAATTAAAAACAACCTTTACCACTAAGTGGGGAACTTATTCATATATAAAAATTCCCTTATGTTTTTCCAATGCAAGAGAAAAATTTCAAAGAGGCATGAATATGGAATTCAAGGGGCTGATTAATAAAATTGTTCTTTTCTACCTTGATGATATCACAGTGTTCTCCAAGGATGAAAATTATCATCTTTCTAGTGTTTTCAATGATTTCAATAGGTGTTATTGATGATGTAAAAATGAGTGTGATTCCTTGTGAAGGTTGATTGGTAGTGTCAGTCATTGATGTCATGTTGTGTTTCTTAGTTATGTTGAGTTGCTTGATGAAATGGTATGGTGTTTTGAGGTATCTTGAGTAGGTATGGAGGCTTGTAGTGACTTGCAGAGGTACTCAAAAATTGTGGTGATGTTGTGGTGATTTCATGATGTGTGTTGAAGGATTTTGTAGGTGTGAAAGTGTGGAAATGTCATGAAGAGGTCAACATTGATGGTGCAATCTTGTTTAAGGGGCTTGATTTGGTGGTCTAGTAAGCAAGATGAGGTGTGTCATGTGGCTCATATATATGTATGAGATATATAATCATGGTGAGAGCATGGAAAACATGAAGATAAGGCATATAGAAAATCACAAGTGTCTCATAGTACATGTATATGGTTACTACTTTTTTCTAGGTTTGTACCTATACCTATCCTTAAGACCTAGGTGGCCTAATGAGGTGAGTTGGATAAATTTCAGAATTAATATGGAAATATTAGAGTTGAAAGAGGTGAGGCATGATAGTTAAAGTGTGTGAGTGGCGTTTTAGGTCTCAGGTTGAAGGAGAAAGCAAGATATAGCATTTTTAGCTCTACTAAGCTCAAGGAAGTGAGAATCAGAGCTTGAGAAGGCTAGTTTGATGCTCATTGGCATGTGTGAATTATGCATGGGAGGATAATATATTCATGGTAATTAGGGAAGGGTCCTAGCTCAATATTCTAGGCATTAGTTTGTGGATTAAGAGGTATAGATTTATGAACAATCGTTAAGAAGCTAAGAAGATCTAAAACCCTTCTTAAACCCTAGTTAGGTAGTGATGGAAAAGAACTAGTTCAATCATTCCTATAATGTATTGTTGTACACCATGTGATTATTTGAGGTTGTATATGAATCCTCCAACTTTCTCTATGTGTAATTTAGGTATCCTGACAATGAGTGGACCCCATAACAATTTACAACTTTATGAAGAAGTTGACCAGATGAATAAATTGTTGTTTGAGGAATTATGGAAGTCATTTTACATGTCTATGATGGTTTCAAATCATGGCTGAGACATTTTTAGGTCTATAGAAGTCATTCTTGCATGACTGGTTTTTGGGTAATTTTGGGTAGTTTTGGTGGTACTGATTGCAGATTCATTTTCATGGTGTTTCAGTCCAAGTGATGTTGTTTAATGAATTTTATGATGACCCTAAGGTTATGATATTTCCATCCATGTGTTATAATTTCATGGTTGAAGTTTTTTTTTGAGTGTTTCATCTTCAAGGACTTATTTTAGAGGTCACATACCTAGTGAGGAGATTTTCTCATAATGGTTGTGTCATTATATGAGATGGTGGTGCAGAGTTGTAGAAGCTTGTTGGATGTTGCTAGAAGACATATAAAACATGTCTAAGTGGTCCTTGAATTTTGGTGATATCCATGTAGGCCCAAGTGGTCTTGGTTTTAGAGAGAAGATGTTTGGGTGCCATTAGGCTTCTATGAGTCCTAATGGAGGATTTATATTTTTTTTGGACATAGTTTCATTAGTATTTTCATTGATGTCAAAGGGAATATTGGTGTGCATAGGTGATTACATGATGTTTTCATTGATGATCATTGATGTTAAATAAGGTGAAATGAGTGAATGTTGATTGGTAGTGAGGTGTTTTGGTGTCATGAAGTGTTGTGGTGGCATATTGGCTTGATGATTTTGGGCATGGTTCATATTGTGTGGTATAGTGTGTGAAATTTATAGGTTTCATGACGTTGTTAGGGTGGATAACATGAAAAAATCATATTTTTGAAAGAGTATTGAAGGATAAAGCATCAGAGGTTCGAATGTTTTATAGTTTGTTCGAAGTTTGTGGTAGCCTGAGGTATGAGGAAGAGCATACTTGTGTGAGCATGAGATAATTTTTGTGACATTACATAACATGTGTGGAAAGTGTACAAGGTCATGGTTTATGTGTTTAGTGCATGGTCAAGGTCCTTTAGAGACAAGTGGAAGAAGACAAGGAAATAAATCATGGTAAAATAAAGGTGCATAGTGAGTTTCAGAGGTAATAAAGAATGAACGAGCATTGGAAATCATATAGGATGTCATCCTAGAGGTTTGTGTAAATTTTCATGTCAAAAGTGAAAAAAGGAAGCATGAAAACCTATTTTGAGTATACCGAGCTCTCAAAACTGTCATTCCCATCTCAATTGTCAAGTTTGAATACTCATTCAAATGTGAAAATTATAAATTGGGATATGATCCATTCATCAATTTTAATGCATTTAGTTAAGAGTATTTTGTAATTGGAATGAGGTAAAATTATTACCTATCCTTTATAAACAATTGTTAAGAATCAAAGTGGGTTTAAACCCTCCAAAACCCTAGTTTTAGAGTGATAGACAAAATAAGAATATTTTGGTCATGAAATGACCTGGGCAAGATAATTTGAAGGTTCATGGTTATAGAGAATTCATCAGATCTCATTTTTGTGGTGGTTTCATATTCCAGATCTATTGGTAAGGTACATAAAAATCCTTATTTTGTGGATATTTGCAAGTACAATCATGAGGTGAAAGTTTCATGAAGGGAAACTAATTATTTCATAGAGCTTGGGATGTGTGATAAATGATCATGTAAATTTTGGGACAAGCTCAGTGCAAGTAATAGGTGTAACAAGTCTTCCAAGTTGACCTACAGCTAAAGGCCTAAAGGATGAAAAACTAGTCATGGAGGTTTGAAGAGTGTTTTGATGTTTTGTATGTTGTAACAATGTTTCAAGGACATGAATATCTTGTTATGGTATGGTATGATGTGTTGGAGATCTTGGTTTTATTAGGTGAATTATTTTCATGTTGAATCCCTAATGGCCTAATCAACCCTATTAGGCTTGTCAAGAAGGTGATAGGAACATGTATGCAAGTGTGAAATTATGAGTGTGAGATATAGATGTAAGTGCATGAAAATTTTGGTGGAGTCCTTGGTGAAGTGTTCCAAGTGGTTGTAGTGCTTGAAATTTTCCTTGGAGGTGTTAGTACTTGTTGAGTAGAAGACTGGTTCTTGAGGCCTAGAACCAGGTTTGAGCAGTTTCAAATAAGGTGTCTTCCTTATTTGGAGTCATTCTTAGAGTGGCTTGACCCTTCCCTTGGCCTCTAGTTGATCTCCCTATCATGTTGTAGGGTATGGGTCTTTGGATATGCAGGTTAGGATAGGAATTTAGGTTTTGGGGTTTCATATGGTTATGGTCCAAATAAAGAGAAACAAAGATACCAAACTCTAGAATTTTTTTGGAAAACTTTATGAAAATATAGAAAACTTATAAAATTTCCAAAATAGAAGCCTACTGAGAGAATTTATGAGAAACACTAAAATGTGTATAACTTCTGTAAAATTAGTCAATAGATATTGAAACTTTGAGAGAAACTTGAATTATTTTGCCACTTTATTTAAAAAATTGCAGAAAAATTATCATTGATTTAGATATATAGCTAAATCTTCAAAATTACGGTTTTGACCCAAATTTGGCTAGATCAAAGCTATGATACCAATTATAATGAAATTAATTAGATATATATGAATATAAAAAACAAGGTAGCTAAAAATAACACCAAAATATAGATAAATTATCACATTATGCAAGTGTAATTACTTAGCCACTTCAAGAGGCCAACCTCCAAACCAAAAAATAAGACTAAGTGCTCAATATGATGATCATATCATATGTTCTTACTCTTATATATACCCTATTATACTATGAGAATCCTTGAGGCTGATCCAGTAAGCATATGAAATCATAATTAAATATGTTATGTTATTTTTTTCATGTATTTTTGCTAGACCAAAAATTCAAACTTTCAAGCATGACAACTAAGCCCATAGTGCAAAATTTCCCCCGATTCTTCCAAAATTTCCTTTTTGATAAGTTTTTCTTTGATGTCATGATCCTATGGACCTTGTAGGTACTCAAAATATACTGAATAATATGTTAAAATTATCAAAGTGATGTTTCAAGGTTATCAATTTCATTCAGTGAAGATCAACTGAAGACTAGCTCTTTGGCAGACTTAGAAAGGCCATTTTTGGCCATTTCAAAGAAGGTGTACATCCTCAAGGAGGGTATAAAAATATCACAATCACTAGAAGGTGGTATTTGAGATCCAAGAACATGTTTAAAGTGTTTTAGGAATATTTGGAGGTTTAGGGACAATCTAGGTAACATCATGTTTTTAAGCTATATGGAATGTAGAGCTAATTTTGGAACCTAAACTTCACTAGATGATTATGAGAGCTCCTAAGGATTTAGGAGGAAATAAAATAGGAATTGGAAATCTAGAGCAATTATCTACATTTTTAAATCATTAGTTTTTTCACAAGACATGTTTGTTTCTCAAGGAATCTCATTTTTGGCAGACACACCTTGTTGTCCTGAAGAAAAAAGGAACATTTTTGGAGTTTCATGATGAATTGAGTTTTAAAAAATATCCCATTATTCTTTAAAAATCATTGGGATTAAGAATCATATTAAATTTCATGAGAAAATAGCTTTTGGAGCTCTGAGAATCATTTCATCACGTTCTCTCTTGTGGAGGTGTTATGCTCATACTTAGCTTTTTTTTGAGTGACACATGTCACCTTCTAGTTTGTACCTTTAATAAGAGTATATATGGGACACAAAAATTCATGATACTTTTATTAATGTCCAATCAAATAATTTACAATAGTGCAGGCTGCAACATTTATAGATATTAGACAACATGATACAAACAAATAATTAAGTTGCACAGGTGCAACAATACATCTGGAAATAATACAAACAAAACTATTCCAAATGAAACAAATAAACCTACGTGATTATAATAATCTAAATATTATGGTTATAAAATCACAACCATTCAACAATTTAATCAATAACTAATTACATTAATGAATTATTAATTACCTAAGGTAATACAATGCATAATTAACCTTAGTTTATCTAGCATTCCCCCCCTTAATTTTGCATTGCCTCAAGTGATGTGAGAGAGGAACTCTCTAAAAAAATAAAAATTGTCATGTGCAAGTGACTTTATGAAGATATCTGCTCATTGTTCAATCTATTGGGAAAAACTTAAGCTGTATATTGTGTTTCAAGACATGATCACGTATAAAATGTACTTCTATGTGCTTTGTTCTTTCATGAAAAATTGGATTGTGAACAAGTTTGAGAATAGCTTCATTTTCTACATACAAGGTGGTTGATTTGTCCTATGGTATTCTAAGTTCTTTAAGTATGCAATGTACCCATATCGATTCGTAGACAGCTTCACCTGCAACATGATATTCGACTTCTGTAGAAGAGCAAGAAACAAAGTGTTGTTTCTTTCTTTCCCATGATATTGGTCTAGATCCCATAAAGAAACAAACCCTAAAGTCGATTTTATGTCATCAATGTTGCTTGCATGATCTAAATCCGAATATCTAGAAAATAAGAAGTCGTCATTCTTCTTGTATTCTAGACCAAGATCCACTATTCCCTTGAGATATTTCAAGATTCACCTTGCTTCCTTCCAATGACAAACTCTAGGTTCCTGGATGAACCTGGATAGATAGACCACTACAAAGCTAATATGTGGTCTAGTTTATGTGAGGTAAATGAGACTCCCAATCAACTGCCGATAGAGAGTGGCATTTACCGCATGAGATGGATCTTAATGAGATAACTTCAGTATCGTCTCCATAAGTGTAGCAATAGGTATATAATCCATCATCCTGAATTTCTCGAGCATTTTCTTGGTATACTTCAACTGAGAAACAAAGATGTGATTCTCTTTCTACCATACTTCCAATCTAAGACAGTAGTGCATTAGCTCGAGATCTGTCATGTCGAATGATCGATTAATATCTTTTTTCATTGCATCGATCATCTTCGTTGAACTTTCAGTGATGACTAGATCATCGACATAAACAACAACAATCACTATCTCCCCCCTTACTTTTTGAGGTAGATATTGGGATCATATGGATTTCTAACAAATCCATGTTGTACGAGATGCTCATCTATTTTGATGTACCATGTCCAGGGTGCATGTTTAAGACCATACATAGATTTCTTGTGTTTGCATACCTTTGTTTCTTGACTAGGTAGGTCATATTCCTTAGGTTGATTCGTATAGAATTCCTCTTGTAAATTTCCATTCAGAAAGGCACTTTTTACATCCATTTGATGGAATTTCCAACCAAATTGTGCAACTAGAGAAAATATCATTCTGATCGTTTTGATCTTAGTTGTGGGAGAAAATGTCTCCTCATAGTCTATGCCTTATTTTTGTGTGTAGCCCTTTGCTACGAGTAGTGCTTTATACTTGTCTATAGTCCCTTCCACTTTGAACTTTGTTTTGAATATCCATTTGCAATTGATTAGTTTCTTCCCTGGTGGAAGATCAACAAGATGTCAGGTGTTGTTTTTCATCACTGATTGATACTCAACATCAATGGCATATTTCCAAGCTTTTGACTGTAGGGATTCCTGGACTATAGCGGGCTCATCGGATTCAATAACTCTACTCATTAAAGCAAAGTTGACTTCTTATCGTGCTTTGCTGCTAGTCCTTGGTCCAGTGGTGGATGTATCTAGAGGACTATCCATTTTTGCATCTCATAACATGTTTTTATACCACTTGGGCATAGGTTGAACTGCTCCCGTGGGTCGTGGTTCTATCTGATCATCACCATCATCCCCATCATCACTTTCATAATCTGTAGGAACAGATTCTTCTATGTTTACAACAGGTGAAAAATCTACATCAAGTGAGTTTGGAGGAGGATTCTCTGCTTCCTTCTTTTAAAAAATCTCAACATCTCTATTGGTGTAGACTTTTCTGGTCTTTGGATCCATCAATTTTTACCCAAGAATCTCTTCACTGTAGCCAATGAAGATGAGTTTTTGTGATTTCATATCTAACATCTTTCTACTCTTCTTGGGTATGTGCATGCTTGTTTTGCACCTGAATAATCTTAGGTGTGCAACAGATGGCTTCCTCTTTGACCATGCTTCTTATGGCATTACTCCAGCAAGAGCAACTATAGGCACTCTGTTCAACAAATAAACTATTTTTTTTTCTACTTCTTCCTAGATTGTCCTCGCTAGTCCAAAATCATCAATCATACATCACACCATTTCCATGATAGTACATTTTTTTCTCTCAACAACACCATTCTGCTGCGGTGTGTTTGGAGGAGGAATTTGTCGATGAATACCATGAGCTTGTAGGTAGGATTTGAACTCATTACTGGTGAATTCCCCCCCCCCCTCGATCTGAGTGGAAATTTCTGATATGATGACAAATCTCTTTCTCAACAGTCACTTTGAACTTCTTGAAAGTTTTAAAAGCTTCACTTTTCTTATAAAGACAATATATCCACATTTTTCTCAAGTAGTCATCAACACAAAACATTAAGTACTGAAATCCAGAATGACTCGGTTGCATCAAACCAAAAAGATCGATATGAACCAGATCGAGCTTACCATGAGCTTGATAGGTACTCTTCTAGAATAAAGGTTTGTGTTGTTTTCCTACTAGCCAGTGAGGTCACTTAATTGTGTCCTTATGTAGAGATGGAAATCCTTTTACCATGTCGTACCAGCGAAGCATTTTGAGATACTTGAAATTGATGTGACCAATTCTCTGATGCCAAAATTGTGTAGAGGTAGAGTTCTTAGCCACAAGTGCTTGATCATCTATGTGGAAAAAATTGAGATGGAACATGCGTCCCACATTAGAGGATTTTGCAACTATTTTCGAGCCTCGTGATTTGTTTCGAATTAAACACATTTTATTTTTGGAATGACTATCAAAGTCAATTTTCAAATTGTGATATAGGAATTGACTAATTGATAGCAGATTCTTTGTCAACCTAGGGACATATAGTACATCTGACAATCTACAATTGTGTGAACCAAGAGGAAGAGAAATGTTCCTAATCCCTTGTATTGTATATGAATAATCATCACCTAACGAAACGTGCTTTTTTGAAGGCATGTCCCTCATTGTGGTAAACCAGTCTCTATGGCTGGTCATGTGTTGAGTGTCTCCTGAATCAACATACCAGACATCACTAGATGACGTAGAGGGTTCACTTGATCGATCAATGTACAAGAATTCTTCATTATCCAAATGTTCTTCTTGCTCAACTATATTTCCTTGCTGATGGGGTTTTCTTTTATAGTTCCCCTTCTTATAACCTTGATTGTAGTTAGAATGTCCCTTATAAGATTGTTGATTTTGAGGTCCAGAGTTTCTTGGTGAACCTTTCTTATAGGTATTGAACCAACAATATTTTAACTCATGTCCTCTTTTGTAGATAGGACATTTCTTCTTTTGTTGCTTGTCCCCTTCCTGATACTAATTTTGGGACTTTTGAGAGCAATAAGGGTTGCCTTTTCCTTTTCCTTTCCATTACTAATGAGAAGAAAGTGCCTTCTCCTCTTCATCATCTTTATTGTACATTGCTTCCTCTTGTTGCAGTAGATTCACTAACTTGTCGAAACTGACTGTTTGATCTGACAAGTTTAGTTTCATCAAAAAAATGTGGTATAAAGGAGGGAGGGATCTCAAAACAATGGGAACAAGAGTTATATCAGTGACCTCCTCTCCTAGGGCTAGAAGTGAAGCCCTCAATTCTACAACTCTTCTTAAGAAAGCTTGAATTTTTTCATTTTGTTTGAACTTCAGTGTGTGTAACTAACTCTGCAAATTCAATATTACATTCTTATTGTTGGCCTTGTAAACTATGCTCAACTTATCCCACGCTTCTTTGGTTGATTTGGCATCATGAATGTGGGGTTGCACATCATCGGACACTACAAACAAGATTATTAGCTTAGCCTTCTGATCAGATCTATCAAATTATCTATGTTGTGTTGTATCAATTGCTAATCTGGTGACAGTACCATTCACAGTAGTCCACATCTCTTAAAACTCAAGTTGTGCCTTGATTTTTGTATTTCATGTTGCATAGTTATTTCCTCTTAGAAGTTGATAATATGGAAGAAAGAACTTGGGGGCATTGGTGCCCATTTTGCATAATCAAGTAACAAAGGGTAAGGCTCTTATCACTCAAGGTATATGATCTCCCAATCTATATACCGTCAGTCCAATATACCCAACCTTTTTATATACGTGCCCTTCTGATATACCCTTCGGTACATGAAAGAAGATCACCCTTTCTATATACTTGGAAATACATGAAAGAGATGTTAACCTACGTGAAAGAATCCAATACGTGGTCCCAAGACAATACTGAAAGGGGTCTATGTGATTATTGACATCGGCTCAAAGAAATATCCTCATACGCATGCGTAACTTCACTATATACTTAGATAATTTCTCAGTCCATATTTAAGTCGAGAAATCTTTCACATCTGGATGGTAGGGCTCAAAGTGTATGCACTTGTGTCCTTATTACTCCCCGTCAATTTGAAGGGTCAATTCCCAGATAAAATTATTGCAGCTATAGTAGGCATTAAGTGCAGTAGTAATCACGATGCATTTACTCGTAAGTGCTTCCTAGAGGCACTATTTGTACAAAATGTTGTGAAAGAGATATAGAGATCTCGTGAGTGATACAGAACAAAATTATTATTATTATTTAGTACAAATCTCTACTAGTTTTAAAATAGTTATAACAGTTTGTGGTTGAATATGCCAGCCTAGAAATGAGAACAATACACTGAAATATGCAATTACATTCAAAATTCTAAAAAAATTGAATGGCAAGAATTTATTTTTTGTTTTGCAGCGCCCTGGTGGCCTCCAAAGCTCAAAATGAATTTCTAAGCAAAAACCTACAAAAAGGCTCAAAATGCAATTTTCAGTCACACATCCTTTGGAAATTATTGACAAGAATAGAAAAATATGTGATTTGGGAGAAAATATTATTTTTCCCTAAACTAGGGTTTTCTCCATTAAAAATGGTGGCTTGTTTAGTTATCTCTAAGGGATTTAGCGGTGCTTTAAGTGGATTTATCTCTAAACTTATATTAAAACAATCCTATGTTTGGGGGGGTCGAACCACCAACCACACAACCCCAAAACACTTTCACTATCCAGCTATGAGATTAATGCGGCATGCATATCCATTGAAGCAAATTATTTTTAAGAAAAGAATAAATGAGCTGACCTTTCAAAATCAGACATGGCGGTGAGCTCATTTTCCACGTGGTTGAGCGTTGGTTTGCGGTTTGGAATGGAAACGACAGATTAGGTTTGTCTTATAACTCGGATATGAGCGTGCTTATCTCTTTTACCACCTTTTTGATTTCCTAACATCGTTTGGAATGGTTTGATTGTTTCCTCTGTAGGTACAAACACTTGGCTTGATTTCTTGGAATGGGGCTCGATCCGCTATAATTTCAACATTATGTATTATTTGTTGGTTCATTGATGCCTTGACCACTACATTTTTTGCAGAGATAGGGGGTTGAATGCAACTCGTTGGAGGGGGAGTCGATCTGGTGGAGGGATGGGTCATTTTCACTTTTATAAACCTAGCTCAAGATTCGAAGGGGATGACTCAATATTGGCAACATTTTCTAGTGCTTGAGCTTGGTTTTCGATGCAAAACACAATAGGGTTTGCCGTGTTGATTGATTTCTCCCGCTATTGGCTCAATTTGGACTGTGTAAAAAATGGCTCACCTTGTAATGTGAACAAATCTTGATCCAAACATCTTATAGCTCGGGGTAACTGTGGAACGGGATCGGTCAAGGAAGGCTCACTTCCCACAATGCAAACAACAACTCGGTGCTCTGAACTCGGTAGAGGTAGAGGAGCTCAAATGAAAATGGCTCGATGTACAACTCGGTCAGGAGCTCAGAGAGCTCGGTCTCCTCCAAGTTTGATGAACTGCTAGTGTTAGTTATGGCTAATATTGTCACTAAATTTAGTGCTAAAACCCCTAATGGGGAAATTTTCATTTTTTTTTAAATTTATGAATATGTATTGGCTCTAGGAAGTAGATTTTCCTAGTGTAGGGGGCACCAAGGCAAAAAATTCCTTACAAACAACTAGATAATGGCAGGAGGTTGTGGGGTTGTAGGGCATTCTGGGAAGTTGTTGGAGACTACATTGTCTTTCGTGTGATGTAGTATCTTCTCCTTTTCCTTCTGCAACCTCTCTCCAACCTTCTCTGCTTAGAGGTCTAGATCAGCCAACTCTAGTACCAAATGAAAGTAGCATATAGGGGCAGAAGCCTAATACTTTTATTAATGTTCAATCAAATCATTTACAATAGTGCATGCTGCAATATTTATAGATATTGGACAACCGGATAGAAACAAATAATTAAGTTGCACAAGTGCGACAATACATCCGACAATAATACAAACAAATGGTCGTTCCAACTAATGAAACAAATAAACCTACGGGATTATAATAATCCAAATATTATTGTTATAAAATCATAACCATTCAACAATTTAATCAATAACTAATTACATTAGTGAATTATTAACTACTGAAGGTAATACAATGCATAATTAACCTTAGTTTACCTAACATTCCCAAGGAGACATAGGTGAAAAGTTTTCACCCCATCCTATCCCCTCTTTAGGTTCCTCATACGCCAAAATATCAACTCCCATGTACCAAAGTCTTCTTTTCTCCATCTCTCCATCCTTGCACCATGTAAACACCACTTTTCCTCATATGGTGAGGGTGTATTTTCTGAATATAGTATCTAAATTACCAATGGATATAGGGGACAAAAAATATTCTCCATACCAATCCATCAAAACCATAACTTCAAAAAACAACAGGTGCTACTTCACCTGTGAACAATAATAATTGTTGAGTAAGTTAGAAACTCAAAATAGCTTGTTTTAACTTCATTTATTGTCCTATCTATATCATTTCTACCATTTTTCTTCTATTTAAATTCCAAATATCTGTAAAAAATATATATATTCTTCCCAAAATTGTTCTAAGGAAGCCATGAACATGAAAATAATGATTTATTCATAGCTTGCAAATCTGAAAATGGATTCGAGTGAGATTTTCACAACAATTCATCATACCATGAATCCTTGTGACCATTGAAACCCCAATATTCAATTAAGGGATTCCATTACATAACATCATACCTAAAACCCACCATCATGAAATTTACCTTCTTTATTTGCAAGAATTCTAGTGGACGGAACATGACAAAAATTGGAGCACATGATTGTAGCGCAGAGCCGAATCTGATGATGATATTTTCATTAAAAATATAAACCATTTTTAAAAGTTAATAAAAAAAAAAGGTTTCAATGCTACCAATTACTAAAAATATCAACCCTTTGAAAATTTCAAGCTCCAATCACTCAGTATTTCCAAAAATAGTGCAAAATGGCAAGCAGGGTAAAATTGGCAATTTTCCTAAAAAAGAATTTTCTAAAAATATAACTTACTAAAAATAGAAATTTTCTTTAAAAAGTAAAGAATCATAAATGGAGATTAATTTAGTGTGCCAGTAGATTTAAAATACAATTTTTATAAAAATAAGAATAATATCCCAAAATAGCAGGTCCTGGTCCTACTTGCTAAAAATAGAAAGTTTCTAGTTTTTAGTGAAGAAAATCTACAGTTGGCTCCATTTTTAGTCATCGTCACTATTTTTTACATCCTCACATGGTTGTAAGGTTTTATCATAGATCAAATAATAAATTTCACCCTCCATGAGGATCTTAAAGCATCATTCTGATCACAATTGTGTCCGGGAGCAAGGTAGAGCATATCAAGGCACAACTGGTGAAAGTCAGGGTACATTGCGTATTGGAAAGGATTTTAAAAGTGTCAAGCGCCTCCATTGTACTCCAATATCATAAAATGAGGTCATCATAGTCATAAGTTAATGGGGAACTCATTGAAAGCATTTGAGCATTAATGTATGCAAACATCCCAAGTCTGAGCTCATTCATGTACTCTGAAGCAACAAAGGAAAAAAAAGTGATCTTCATGTGTGGTCATCATGAATGTAATAAAAAGGAATAAACCCATTCTCATTTGATGTCATAAATTTTTCATAAAAACTCAATAAAATACTTGATATCATGATTAATCCATCAAAGGAGGTCATTTGTGGCTCATCAGACAAGTTGGAAACATAGTGATTATAATCCATCACCCTCTCTCTGAAAAGAAAAGAAAGTGAGAATTGTGATTCAAGAAAAGGTGATCCATTGTAGCCTCCTTATTTTCAAGGGATCATCATTCTCTTCAAGAACATCCTGGTATGTCTTCCCCAATGGAGAAATCTTTGCCACAATGAACAAGAAGTGATCTTGCATCAAGTTCCTAAAAGTGCTCCAACAACCAACATCATGTCAACTCTTGAAGATCCATTCCCATGGATTTAATAATTTCTTGAAAGTGAGCCAAGGACAAAATGCAACAAATTTAACATGTTTGACCTTGGAGATATCACAAAAAACTTGAGATATAGATGGAAGGAAGAGGGCCCTAGACAACTTCTCACTTATTCAAGTGGTGTCTCATAAAACTAGTATGTAGAAGTTGTAGGCCTAAGAATGTAAATCCTGTTGAGGAGATGAATCTAGTCAGATTATGAGCTGACCCGCATCTCATTGGGTCAATCTACACATGAGGGTGACTCTCATTTATTAAAATGAATCCTTTGCACTTCTTCTTATTCAAAATGAATATATAAGACAAACAATTGAGAAATTGGAGGAACATGTGAAAAATATCAGTGCTTACATTCAATCTTTCTTGGAGCCCAATTCAACATATTATCTTCCTATAGAAGACATTCCTTCGATTAGAATATTTGACCATGAGGTGATCAAGAAAGAACAAATTTATATGACACAAGGGAAGGATAACAAGAGATGGATTGAGAGGATCATACAAAAAGGTAAGACATTGTTTCCTGAGGTCATATCTCTAATAAAGTATAATCCTATCACTTTGGAAAAAGTGAACAAAGTAAAGGAAATAAATTGTAAAAGAGAAAATTCACTTGGGATGAGGGCATTCCCACTTGTGTCCTAAATGAGCTCCCTCAACTCTCACACTCTCACGAGAAATAATGTTTTCACATCATATGCTAAGAAATTGTCTCCAATTTGGGCCAGTATCATAGATGAAAGATATGGTATGATAGTTATTCCATATCCGAACTTGATTTTGGTGGACATGAGGCTTATGAGGTTTTGAATGAATTCTGTAACTATGTTCAGATATTGGGATTTCCTCCACTCACCAAGAAGTCATCATCATAAGAAATCATTGTTTCCCTCCAGGATTTGGTCAAGAAAGAGATAGGTGACTCTCTTTCCTTCAATAAAGATACCTTAGAGTCCCTGGCCAACATCAACAGTTTTATTTATGAAATTGAAAAGGATTAAAAAGAATGGATAATTTAATGAAAGAAGATAAATGATGTTCCCTAGGCATGGATCAAAGTGTCAAGCTGCATTTGCATTCCAGAAGAAGATAAGGTGGAACCTGTAGTGGCTCAATTCAGTAAATAATTCAGAGGACATGATCCCAGTATAGAAACTCTTCTTCAAGGACCATGATCAACAAGTTCTTCATCAACATTAGATCAGTCAATTCCTTCCCTTTCTCTCTTCTCTCTCTCTCTCTCTCCATCTCCATATTCTTTCAATTGAGAATGTAATTTTTGCTATTTCATCCTATTCACTTAAGTGACCATTAGATAAACATTGTAAGATTCCTTTTTCCCATGATAAGGAAAATATTCACTTCTTAGGAATATGAAAGGTCACATGTGATTAAGATGGGTGAATATTCATGTGGGGGTGGATGAAAGGACAAATTGTAATGTTATAGATTGGAATGGATTCTCCATTCCAGAAGGTTGGAAATTTTTTATTGAATGTATGTTTTTGATAATTCCACTTCTACATCAAGAAATAAAAGTTGCAATTCTTCTATTTCTTGTTTTATGTTCATGTACTCTCTTTTTCCAACTTTTCATATATGATAATCTTGTAAAACCAAGAAATCTGTCTATGCACCTTTGATGAATGACATTCATGGAAGTATATGTCTATGATTTATTTTGTCTTATCATGGTTTGAATTTTTGTATTTTTCTAATTGAATGTGGATTTACTCTAGTTATTGTTTGTGAACTCTGCTAGTTCCTAATCACAACAATAACCCTCTCTCTCCTTATTTCCCCAACTCCCCTTTACCTCTCTTCATTGCAATTTCCTCCCTTATACTTTGTACAAGCAATTTGGTGCATTTTCAATGGAGTGTTCCTATACAAAACTTATAGATAGATTAAAGTATTTTTCATTCAATAATGGGAGCCTCCCCATACACAAGAAGGGGGTTTTATCCACATACTATTGGTGAAAACAAAATAATTTGACACATGAAAAATTATTTCACCAATTTTTTTTGGCAACTCCGCTAGGGAAAGATCTTCTCTCATGCACCTACAAATATCTCTAGAAAATAAAAAAGTAAATTAAAAAAAAATCAAACTTCAAATGAAAAATAATATTTTGAAGGAAACTCTATCAAGGAATGAATCCATGTCACGTTCATTTTATAAATCACAATGATGATGATTCGATATTTGTGTTTAGCACCACTGAGTGATAAAAACCATGAAGAAGAAGATGACCACCCAGATCTGTAAATTTTAGATCAACCATCTTTCTGGACAAACTCTTGCAAAATAAAATATTATTTTGCAGCAAAGATGTCTCTTGCTCCAAACAAAAAATTACAATCAGCTAAGGGAAAGGTCAGTACTGTTTCTCTAGAAGATATGAAAAGAATGTCTCGAATGGATAAAATTATTTCTTGTTAAGATCCTATCATTAAACCCCGATGGATCTAATTCAAGAGGATTGTTGCTAGAGGAAAGAAAATGGTACTTGCACTTATTTAAAATCAATAATCCAAGAACTTGATGAGGAAGATTCATAGGAGATATGAAGTATTGTATGAAGGGCATGATGGTAAAGAATCTAATGAAGGTAATATTTTCAACTTCATGCATCCGAAAAAGAAACTCAAAGCTCTGTATTTTGTCTCTCATCCTTTCAATGATTTTATTACATATGGAGATGAAGAAATGATAGCCTTGAAATGAGATTTTGTGCAAAGGATTTTTAGCATGGAAGAAGAAAATTCTGATCGGGAAACTAATTTTGAGATTATGAATTATGTGTTTTCTATTTCAAGAAAGTATGAGCATCTTGAAACACTTCGTAACAATGAAGGAAAAGGGTTTCATCCATTGGGATCATATTATGATGATTTACCAAATTATAAGGTATTTGTTCGTGAAAGGATCTTTTACAAATCTCATGAATGCTCTATCCTTGAACTTTCCAACAAAAGTCAAATGGGCACCTTGGGGGATAGTGAAGAAATCATGACAGTTGAACCTCCATTCATAAACTCATTTTGGCTTAAGGCACATCCCTTAGAGGAATGATGGATACAAGGGATGAATTATTGTTCTATGACAGATGATATAGTGCCTTTCAAAGATTTAACCAACCATGAGGATGTTCAATAAATTAGTCCATCCAAAAATCATCTTTTTCAAGAGGATGACTTTGAGATAATCATTGATGACTTTCTCCCTCATTATGGTTCTTCAATAGATGCACAAATGTTGAATGATGAAATGGAGCAAGTTGAAGAGTCTAACTTCCTTCTTAATACAATCATGGATGAATAAATTCACAATGATGAAATGGATAAAATGGAAGAATCCAAGTTGCTTCTTAAAATTATTCTAGATGAACAAATGAAAGAGTCTGATTTCCTTCTTGAATCCAAGGTGGATGATAAAATTGAACATGAATTCTCTGAGAAGCTGATTTCACCATCCTCACCAAAGAAATGTAATGTTGATCACCATAACAAGTATGGATTTATCCCACTACTTTGCAAAGAATACTTTTTAGGATATGTTCAAGGCGCTGAAGAATATTATCCTCATGTTACAGATCTAACACTTTTTCCTTCCTCCTTCCAAGATGATTTAATGAATATTGAAATGAAAGGTGTTCCCTTCCAATGCCGTATGGATCTCTTCTCTCTATTTGAAAGTGATGACATACGAGTGTGCTCAAACTTGCAAGAAAGTGGCCCTTGGAGGGAAATAAGTATGGATCATGAAGAGGAAACATTTTCAAGAGAATTCTGGCCATATGAAGATCATATTTCAAATCATATATTTGAGGACCAGTGTGAAGAGTTTTTAAATGAAGGAGATTATGAGTATATGAAAGATTTGAAAAATCAATCAGTGTAAGACATCTTGAGGATTACCAAAGAAATTGAATACCCTCAACTCAGTCTCGATATCTTGATATATGGGATATAGAAATGCATAGATAAGTATGAGTTCATATTTGATTCTCCTCTTCATTCAATGCAGTAATGATCAATAATGAGATGGAGCAAACATGGATGAGCTTAATGTCCTCCTCGAAGCCTCTGGTAGGTGAGTATGACTGTGGAGGTAAGCTTTCAAATTTCTCACTTTGTAAAGAAGAATGCATCCATGATAAACAAAATAGGAAGGGAAGTCTGGAATCTCCCATGGATATTTTCACTCATGAAGACAATACCTCCTCCATGGAAAATGATACCGAGGAAATTTTTTAGCTTGTCTGTATTGAAAGAAATTGTTCAAAATGAAGTGAAAATGTTCATGAGTCTTATGAATGGAGTTAAGGTCAAATCACTCTCAAAAATTTCGGACTCCCCTTGATTTTGAATGATATATCATGCTACAACCTTTTCCTAGTGATGGTGAATACATTCATGATAAAATTAGAGATTCCACTTTTGAGAACATGGAGGAATGGTTTCTTACTACCACAGAGCATCAAATGGAGACTCAAAAAGGTAAGCATGTCCAATATGTTCATAAAATGGTCACTTAATGAAATTTTTTTATGTGAAAATATCAGTATGAAGATGGAATCTTGGTTTCTATCCTTCTTCTCAAACCATGCAAGGCTGTCACAAGAGCATGGCATGATCAGATAATGATCTTCGAGTCTCAGAGATCTGAATTTAGCCCATTGTTCCATGATGGTACGTGCTTCTCTCAACCCATTGCTAGGTGTGTGTGTGTGTGTGTGTGTGTGTATTATTTACCTCGCCTAAATGAATTTCCCTCCCCTGTAACATAGTTTCCCTTTCTATTGTGTGTTTTCTTTCAAATTTGGTGTTTTTCCCTTCTGTTGGGGTGTTGTTTGGTTTGTCCCCTTTTACATGTTTATTGCTTGTATTAGTAGTGATACAATGACTCTATTACACAGCTTGAACAAGGATTAACATGTTCACCCAAGAGTGCTGAGGTTCTCTATTTCCATGTATATTCCAATGTCCCTGAATCAGTAGCCAATCTATTTTCATGCATTTTTGCAATGACTCAAAAATTCAAAATTTCAAGCATGACAACTAATGCCCATAATGCAAAACTTTCTCTCGAGTCTTCCCAAATCCCATTTCTGGTCACTTTTCCTTCGGTTTCATGATCATATGGACCTTAAAGGTACTCTTGATATACTAAATAATAATGTTAAAGTGTTTCAAAGTTCATGTTTCAAGGTAAGTAATATCATTTATTAAAGAGCAATTGAACACTACCTCTCTGGAAGGCTCAGAAAGACAAATTTTGGCATATTCAAGGCATGTGTGCATCCTCCCTGAAGGTTTTAAAAGTTCAAAATCATCCAGAGGTGGTATTAGAGAGCCAAGAACATGCTAGAAGGTTTATAAGATTTAGGAAATATTATGAAGATTTGGGGACAATTTGTGTAACAGCGGGTTTCCAAGGTATATGGAGTATAGAGCTAATTTTGGAACCTGAAATTCACCAAATGATTCTAGGAGATCCTTAAGGATTTATGAAGGAATATAAAAAAGGAATTTTAAATATTAGGATTAATTATATACATTATGGAAGTCATTCACATTTTTCACAAGACTCATGTACTTCTCAAGACAACTAATTCTTGGAAGACACACCCTGTTGTCCCAAAGAAAAATGGGGAATTTTTTGAAGATGATGTGAATAATTGAAGTTTTGAAACCCTATCCAATTTTTCCTTAAACATCCTTGGGAGTCAAAATAATGTAAAATTTCATGATAAAAGACCTTTTGGAGCTTAACCGTTTAGTCAAGTTCTCTCTTGTGGAGGTGTGTTGCTCACAATTAGCCAATTTTTTGAGTGACACATATCACCTTTTGGTGAGGGCATAATTTTTTTTCCTCTTGTCCCTTTCCTAATTGGATAGAAGGGGAAAAAAATATGCCCCATCGTTTCCCTCATCTCTGGTCCTCCATATGACCCATATCAACCTAATAGAGTGCTAAGCATGTCTTCTCCATCTCCCCCATGCTGTGCCATAGAGTAACACTTGTCATCACTTGGTGAGAAGGGTTCATTTTAAGACCCCCCTCTAAAAAAATATTAAATATTACATGGTGAATGTGGCAAAAAATCTATTTGCATTGTTGGCTAATCTTGGAAAGGAGGGTTTCGGGATGGTGAAAAATATAGGTTTTTTAATTTTGTTACCCTACGGTAACACATATCGGTTATCGACAGTAACAAATGGTGAATTTATCCAGTAATACTTATCAGTTACTGTACGAATTCACATATTGTGTTTTTAGATGGTAACATGTTCTTTGTTTTCTGTCGGCAATAAAAATGAGTTATCGTGTGACACATTTGTGGACATTGCCACCCAGTAACACATTTCTATCACCGTATGGTTTGGGTTCCAAGATTCGTTGGCGTACAAGATATTTTACACCCTATCAGACATCTACAAAATCAAAATTCTAGTCAGTAACAACTTGATATATTGACGCCGTTCGACAACACAAAGGGTTTGTTGGACATCATTTATCAGTGTTACCGTATGCTAGTCTATGAGTGTTTCCACCGGGTAACATGCCCTTGTTACCGGCCATTCCCAGCTCCATGTTCCCATCCTCAACCAATTGGCCCCTTCCTTTATTATATATATATACTCGTACCCATTCATTTTTTCCCATTTTTACTTGCAGGTTTCTCTGGACTAGAGTTTCTCAGACCATCTACTGCTATTGCAAATGGTTTGTTCTACAAACCCGATTCTTTGTCCACTTCCAGTATTAGCCATACATGACGCAAATATCTCTTCATGTCACAAGTACACGGCACCCATACAGGTATCTTCCAACACCCCTTTTTTAAAAATATCAAGATTCAAGAATCATCAATCATGGCATCAAGAAAAAAGTAGATTAGCACTGCATCATTTTTTTACAGAAACATATTGTATCCACAGTTACTACAACTGTTGGAAGACCTAAAAATTAAGAGTCAATCTGATTGGATCAGAAACTTAGGTTTCCATGGACTTCTTTACATGCCCTAGTATGAGACAGAAACCAAATTTTTAGACAATTTAATGCATTTGTATAATAGTTCTAATGGATCTTTCATAGTTTCATTACCATCACACCAATTTTTCATCAGAATAACCCCTAATGAAAATCATTGTATAACAGGGATATCACGTCAAAACGCATTGCATGTATCCATAAAAACCATTCTACCTGATAAGAGAAATAAATTTTTAGATTCTAATTACAAGATCTCTATTGATGTTGAGGTTAATAATCCCTCCAAAAGAGGGATTAGCAAATAATTAATCAAATACCCCTTTCTCCTAACCATGGTGGAATTTTTCTAGGCCTGAATCATTTTACAGGGAAGATACACCGATATTCCTCATTCGATAATGTACTACCTTCTCGAAACCCTTTCCGGTGTTAGATTCTATTTCTATACATATATTTCAACAAGGATTTAGTCTAACCTTGACAAAGCCATTGTGAATCCTAGTGTAGTTATTTCTTCTTCTTTTTTAATTCTTGCTTTCTATTATGAGGGTTTTCATGTGTTGAAATAAACAGTTATTCCAACTACTCTACATGTGAAGATGGATAAATATGCAATGTCTATTGACCAAAAATTGGTGAATATTTTATTTTAAAAGAATTCTATCTTGATTCTTTTCATAAAAATAATCATTTTTACATCAATTCTGAAAAACATGTAAGTTTTTTTCAATGGGTTAAATTAGGAGAAACAATGGATCGAAGTGTTATAGTAGTTCACACACATAACCCTACTAGGCTTGAAGGATCTGGTGATAAGGTTTTGGTTGATCTCACCACGACCAATGACTCTATGGTTGTCACTAGCACCCAAAAGCTAGAAGTAGAAGAAAATGGATACACTGTTCTTTTGAGTCATCCAACAACCAAGAAAGAATGCATACTAAGGCCAATATAAGATTTAATTAATCAATAATTGACAATCATCTTAATTTTAATAAAATTTATTTATATACTAATGATAATCTGAGTCTTGGCAATGACATATGTCATTTTCCTAATGTGTAGCCTTGTTCAGAACATCACCCAGAAACATGGTGTCTACTACTGCAGACACTACTTACATTCCTGAGTAATAAGAGATTCATTCTACACAGGTTATTATCCCTTCAAGTTTAGGTATGAATAAATCATAGATTTAAATTTTAATTATATTAATCTTTCTTTTAGGATTTTATAATTCAATTTAACTGGTTTTCCTTAAAATCAAGGCTTGCAATGCCACCACCCCCTTCCATCCAGTGCCTCAGTATGTTGATTATGGACAAAAAAATTTAGAGTGTAAGAAATCTATATTGATTTCATTATTTTTAAGTGCATAGTGTGCTCTTGTTGACTTCGTAAATACAACATAATGATATTGTTAAATTATTAATGCTCGTAGAATTTTTGCAACCTCAATCTCATTTTTAGGTAGCTACCCCCACTACTCAGTGCTTAAGGATTACATCACGCCCACCTCCCCCTTCACCTCATGGTATGGGAAATAGGATAGTGTTCCCTGGAGAGAGGAGGTTGATGCACAATTATATAACGTCAGAGTTCCCCAACTTTTTATTGGGCGGCATGTAGAGTGCCAGAGGAACTTCTATTTTAAATAATATAGATATGGATGAAGAGTATATTGGTTTTGACAACCTTTACGAAATGGGATCAAAACAGAAACATAGAAAATATCTTATTCAGTCTACATAGGAGTTTACAATGCCACAACATCAATCCACTTCATATCCTCCTTCCCCAATTACGGAGTAAAATTTGGATGATGATGGAAAAACAATATTTTTGGTTGACATTCATTGTGGTTGATAATGGTATAGGATTTGTGATAGAAATTAATATTCCTAATATTAAGGAACTGAGGATATGGAAGATCAAAGCGAAATCTATGATAAAACAAATTAACGAAAGATATCATAATTTTCAAATAGGGAACTTTTTTTTTTCATTGATTAAAAATGAACCTGTGACAATTGATGATTTACTTGCTCAAGCACAATCTGTTAATTTTTCCACCAACAATATTTATAATATTGATATTTTTTTTACTATAATGATTAAAAAATTGGTGAATTCTAATGCTGAGGCACTTTCTTATTACAATAAGTGGAATAGAGACAAAAAACTTGTCACTATTGCAAATGTTGAGAAATACTTTGCCTTGGTAAATACTTAATATTTTAAAGATTATATTTTATTTCATTATACTATATAGTTTATCTACTTTATAACTATGGTTTTTTTGCGTGTATTCAAAATACCATACATTGAAGAATGAAGTGTAGGAATTGGATGAGCACCTAAAAAAAGTGAGAAAAAGTGTTTGCGGTGCAATCACCTTTAAAGAGAAACTTGTTTTGTTAAACAAACAGAACAATACATTGTGAATGATTATAAAGGAGCATGGACCGGATCTTGATATTCTAATAAAGAAAAAAATGATGAGGATCCTAATCTCCTTTCAGTAGGAGATGTAGTTAGCAAGGATAGACAAAATATTGAAAATACTAATGCAACTATAAAAGAATTAGTCGAGTTTGGTGTTATAAAATATATTTCAAATGTTGATGTTATAGAATTTATTCAAGGACAAGGATCTAAATGAAGTAAAAATATTTATGTAAATCATTGTATTTTTTCAATGAAAACATTATCTTGATGTCAATCATTGGATTTGTCGCATGTCTATTGTCTAATGAAAATATTATCTTTGTTTCAATCTTGTACAGTTGAATAGTAATACATGGATTTACATTGTACAATTTAGTTTCAAACACGTATGAACTTAATATTGAAAACATGGATGCACAATGTACATTTGGAACTTGAATCTTGATAGTTGATTCTTTATATATAGATAAATTCTAATTCTAATTATAGTGTATTTTCAAATTTGCTGAATTAAATACAAAAAACATTATCTCTAGACTCCGATATGGTTTTTATTAGTCCCCATAATCTTGATGCAATATATGGATTATAATATATTTGAAAACATGTGTGGATTCGATATTGAGAAATCAAAGATTGAACATAATTTCCTAGTAATGTAATTAAATTTAATTACATCATCCAATTTACAGTTTGCACAACTAGTTACTATTTGTTATTTACAAACATTATAATAGAAGCAATTTAAAATTTCCAAACATTATATGCAAAATATATGTAATGGAAAAATAACCAAATCAAAATGACAAGTCAAAATATGTATATTTCAAAAAATGAAAATGTTCAACTATTTGGTAAATGAAACAACCCTATCTTGCATGGTCCTTTATCACTTATTTTATCTTTTGCAATTTGTAGTCCGCTAGAGTCTAAGTCTAATGCGGGGGCATAACTTGTGGAGACCACAACTTTTGATCCGACTGTTGGATTGTCTTGAAATTTTATAGGGTGGTAGATATACATTATTACTATGATGGGATCAACTTTCCTACAAGGTTGTAGCCATTTTGGCACATTTTCGGGCCTGTATTCCTTCATCTAGTGGCCTCAAATTGGCTCCGATTCTTTTTTTTTGCTTTTGAATAGGTCTTAGAAATTTGATAAATTTTGTTGTACTTGTCAGAATAAGTCAAAAAATTTCATGAGCCTTAATTTATGAAGGCATATTTGGCACAAAAATTTTGGGGCCTATCCGATTTGTTTTGTTAGTAGGTAATTTTTGGCATTTTAGGGTTTTTGGCATTTTAGGGTTTTTAGTGTAGACGTGAAATAAAAGGAGGATTGTAATGATGTAAAGGATAAGTGTGGATTCCAGAATGAGAATAAAGCTATTTTGAAACTCTTTTTTTTTTATTTGCAAAGTTTTTATGTGTGTTTTGGAGGTATTTCAACCTCTTGTAGTTGGATTCACATCAAAGTCAATTTCACCATAATCTAAGTTTCTATTGGTTTTTATTTGATTAAAATTTCTCCTCTCTGCAAGGTATGTCCAAGTAGATAATGTTATTTCATATGGAAATGTGTCCACTCCATATCTTGAAACATATAGTCTTAAACAAGTTTCCAAATTTTTATCCAATCTATTGCAAAGTTTTGATTTAAAAATGTTAATACGGTGAAAACCATCTCATATTCAACTAATCCCAGAATCACTGTCTGTATTATTTCATACAGTTTGAATTATTCATTTATATTTTCCCTTAGAATGATACTGTGATACAAATTTTTCCATAATAGTGTGACAGCTCCCTTTTTAGTTGGTTCAGTAAGAGTCTTATATTGATTACTCATTGTCAATGAAAAATGTGTTGACTTTGATATGAGTAATTTCCTATTCAATGTACCATTTAGTTCTCCTCCATTAACATCTGAATATTTGTAAAACTGATCCATTAGTTTGGACATGTATTTTGTAAAAGTTTAGTTGTTTGTTCTTCACCAGTCATTGGATTCTAGAAATTGGGATATAAAACTCCCATGGCCTCAAGAAGATCACTATTCTTAAATCATTCTATGATATCAGAAGATAATGTTGTAGATATATACATCAATTTTTTTCCTTGTGTCAGATATTGCAACATCAACTATAAGGTTTTTCAATGGTACTTCCTCAATATCAAAACCTAGGACATAAGGATCTCTTTGGAAAGTGTGCATTAGTATATTTTTCCAATCCACTGAGACACAAAGATGATTGTTGATATTTAACTTCAAATATTTGTTGGGATATTTTGTATCCGTTAAAACCTTCTAACTACTAAATATTGGCTTCTGAAATGATTCTTGGATAGAATATAATTTATCCAAAATCATACATACATGTATCCTTAATTTGATAAAATTAACAATGTATATAGATCTTTGCTAAGCTTGTTTCACCAAGCTATTTATTTCCTTCAGCATTGGCAAAAAATAACATAATGTTAATAAAGTCTCCAAAATAGTCAAGTGATATAGTAAATATTTCTCCTTGTCAACTTCTCTACGATTATTGAACATATACCTCTTGAATGACCTATATTACTAAAATAATTTGCAAGTTGGGTAATACAACGATATACATCTTGTGTCAACATATTTCAACATTTTTTTTACCATTTTTAATTCCATCAGAAAATTTCTAAAACTCTAGAAATATTTTAGGACTGCTTACATGTACAAATGCAAATCTTGTATAATCTCTTCCACTTTAGCAACATTTTCAAAATTACTTACAATCTTGTAAGTGAGATTAATTTAGTGAGCCATACAGTGAATAGGTACCATGTACGGGTAAATTGTTGTTTAAAGCTGAATACAAAGCCTAGTTTTTTGACCTTGCATGACAGATGCCCTATCACCTCCAACACAAATCAGCTTCATAGATATTGAATGATCGTCCATACCCGTAATTTATTTCAAATTTTTAATCACTAGTTTGATGAGGTTCTCATTATTACAATTCTCCATCATTTTGTTCATTGCTAATAGATGATTTTCCCTTAAATGGTTATTGAAATTGAAACCATAGACATACATGCACACCCATGATGCATTTTCTAATGATGTGACCTCATCAATCGACAATGAGATAAAATGTACATTTTTGACCTTCTCTCTCAAATCAGTGATTTCAATTTCTACCATACACTTTGCCATTTCTCAAACACTGGTATCTAACTAGTGTTTTGTTGGAATGTTTGAAAAACCATTAGATTGAAATAATATCTTATAATCAATGAAATCTGAAATAAATTTGTCCTTTTTAAAAATGTGAAATATTATTTGGAATTGTATAAGTTTTTCCTGAAGACTTGCATCAACATATTTTGTAATTTTAGACTTTATTGTTCCATCTTTCTCAACAAGGTCTTGAATATGTTTATGGTATTGTAATACTTTCTTGCATATCTCATATGTAAATAATATTCCTCTATTTTCCATCTATATTTTTTATTACGATTCTATGTTTTTACTTTTTTGACTCATATAGTTTCCCATAACACTTCTCTATTATGTCCAACTTCAATTGCATTTTGTGGTCTTTGCCTAGTTTCGAACTACATGTAGTACATCTACATTCGGTAGGAGTATCAGTAGTTTTTTCTATCTCAACAGGTTCAATAAATGGATATTTGGCTATCCTTCCTAAATTCCACTTCCCACTCTTATGTTTTTTTATGTCTATTTCTGGAATATTTATCTAAAGTTTGAGGTTGAAGGAAATTGAGATTATCACTACTATCAATGTGAATTGTATTACTCTTCTGATTACAAATTTCATCTTGTGTAAAGTCATTGGTAGGGTTTTTTGTAATTGAAACAAATTGATTTGTTTACTACATCTTTTAGTAAATCAACATATAAAGTAACATTAGCATAATAAGAGTCAAAATTACCAGTTGGCATTTGTGTTACTATGGGTTGACTAAAATATTTTGAAACTTCCATATCGCGTTTTCTTTTTCCTTGATATATTTTCTCATTTTCACCAGGGGCCATCGTATGGGTGAATTTGAAGTCTACACATGTGACAAAAATAAAATCTGTAAAAAATAAATTCAAGACATTGTAAAAAAAAGCTAATGCTAGATGATAACATGGTAACATGACTTAAGCTACCGAACATGGTTATGCGAACATGTTATTAGACCATCGCAGGGTTGTATAATTATACACTACTAAACAATAACTCAAATACAGGTTACTGTATGATAACTCAGATATAGGTTACAGTCCAGTAACTCAAAAATAGGTTATTGTTTGGTAACATGAGGTTAATATCATCCGATGTTGTGCAATCATGGGTTTCAGTACGATAACAATTTTGCAAAAATTCCTTAATAGTTGAAACTTTTTCATTTACATTTTTCTTTTATACATTTTGTTTTTTTCCTTATACTTTCATCTTTACCATAGGCTTATTCACTTTTACCATCATCTTCAACTCTAGATCTCAAAATTGACGAATTTTGAAATTATATTGTATTACTAAATTATGGTGAATTAATCCTATATATAAAGTATATTATAATATAAAGGTGAATATACCAACATTGGTTGTCCCTTATTGGAAACACTAAGGTGAAATTACGGTCAAATTTATTTAGGACTCATAAATTTTTGGTAAACTTGTTACCGTATGGTAGTAAAAAAATTACCAATTTACAAATATTCGTCCCTAAAATGAAACCTGTTGGTGAGGGTACATTTTATTGTACCTATTTTCCAAATTTCCAATGGGATAGAGGGAAAACAAAAATTCACCCCATCTTATCCCCTCTTCAGGTTCCTCATGCACCAAAATCTCATCTCCTAAGTGTCAAAGTTGTCTTTTCTCCATCTCTCCATCCTTGCACCACGTAGAAACACTTGTCCTCATCTGGTGAGGGAGAATTTTCTTTTCCATATTTTCCCCAATCCTATGGGGATAGAGGGGACATAAAAATTCACCCCATACTCAAACCTCAAAACCCTATTTTTTAATCATATGGTGTTTACACATCCGTGAACAAAACGTAACTGTTGGGTAGCTTGAAAAGATAAAATAAATAAATCCCAAGATTTTTTCTTCACCCAATTCAACCTTGCATCCATTTCTGAAGCTCTTAAACTTGAGAAAAAATCAGAAAACATCCACCATGCTTCCAAAATCATTTTGGACCATCCACAAATACTAAGCTGAGATTTTCCCATGACTTTTCCTCCAGAAACTTGATTGGATGAAGTTTTAAATTGATTCCTATCCTCTCAAGATCCCTATAATCACTGAAGATTCAAACCCCCATTAATGGATTATATCACATATTTTTATACTTGAAACTATCTATCCTAAAATTTTCCTTTTTAATTTGCAAGAATTTTAGCAGACAGAACACAACGTAAATTAGAGCACGAGATCACAGTGTAAAGCTGAATCTAATGATGATGTTTTTGTTGCAAAAAGGAACTGTAAGTAAAAATTCTAAAAATATAAAGTTTTCAGTGTTTCCACTTATTAAAAATATAAACCCTCCAAAATTGCAAGCTTTGATCATTCAACATATCGAAAAACAATGCAAACTAACAAATAAGGCAAATTTCACAAATTTCTTAAAATAATAGGTTCTGAAAAAGAAACTTACTAAAAAAGAAACTTTCTAAATAGGATAAATTATCATCAATGGAGTTAAATTGATTTTTATATGATATTCATAAGATTTAATTTAAGCAAAAAGGTAAAATATCCCAAAATAGCAGGTCCTGGTCCTACCCACCAAAATAAGAAAGTTTAGGTTTTCAGTGCATAAAGTTGTAGTTGGATCTATTTTCACTTATGTCGCTAGTTCTTTCCATCGTCATATAGTTGTAATTTTTACTCATATCTCAAAAAATATAATTCACCTTCACAAGGATCCTAAATAATATTTTGAATCACAATTGTCTCAAAGATCGAGACAGAACATAGCGAGGCACAACAAGTAAAAGTCAGGGAAATTGTGTAGTCTGAAAGGATTTGAAATGTTTCAAGGGATCCATTCAAATACAATATCATCATATGAGGTCATCATAATCATAATTGATCAAGGAAATTAGTATAAGCATCTGAGTACAAAGGTATGTGAGAATCCCATGTCTAAGCTCATCCAAGTACTCTGAAGAACCAAAGGCTGAAGAGATGATATTCATATGTGGCATCATGAATGAAAGAAAAAGGAATCATCATAATTTCATGATTTCATAGTGTTCTTAAAAACTCAATTAAACACCTAGTAGAGTGGTCAATCCATCAAAAAAGGTCATCATAACCCATCGTGCATGTTAGAAACACCATCTTCTCTCTTAAAAGTAAATCAAGTGAGCTAGTCAACACATCTAAGTATTAAGCCACTTTTTGCAAGGAATCAATAACTCTTCCTTCTCCTCAAGGGCATCCAAGTCTATCTTCCCCAATGGCAGATATTTCCCACAATGAACCAGAAGTGATCCTACATTAAACTCTTGAAGGTGCTTCGATGACCAACATCATGTCAACTCTTGAAGATCCATTCCCATGGATTCAAGAATTGACTTAAAGTGAGTCAAGGAAAACACAAAAATCTTCCATGCATGACCTTGGAGATATCACTAAAACCTCGAGATCTAGGAAAAGGAGTAAGGAACAAATAATTTCTCACTTCTTCAGTGGTGGCTCAGGAAACTAGTATATAGAAGTTGTGAGGCCTAAAATTGTAAAGCATGTTATGGATATGACTTTATCGGTTTATGAGTTGATCCACATCTCATTGGGTCAAAATACACATGAGGGTGACTCTCATTTGTCCAAGGAATCCTCTTCCCTCCTTTCTCAAAATGAATGAACAATTGAGAAATTAGAGGAACATATAAAATTCTCATTTCGTACATTCAACCTTTCTTGGAGTCCAATTCTACATATTCTCTTCTTATAGAATAAATCCCTTCAATCAATAGCCTTAAAATTAAGGTGATCAAGAAGGCACAAATTTACATGACACAATGGAAGGCTATCGAGAAATGGATTGAAAGAATCATTGAGAAAGGTAAGACATTGTTTCCTGAGATCATCTCTAATCGAGTATATTCTTATCACTTTAATGAAAGTAAAGGAAGAAAGGGAAGGTATTGTAAAAGAGAAGATTCATTGGGATGAGGTTTTCCCACTTTTATTTGAGATGAGATCCCTCACATATGACACTTTCATGAGAAAAAATGTGTTCACATTAGTTGTTGATGACATGTCTCCAGTTTGGGTCTACATCATAGACGAGAGATATGGTATGATAGTAGATTCCATATCTGAAAGTGACTCTAGCAAATAAGAGGCTTTTGATATTTTGAATAATTTTTGCAACAATGTTCAAATACTTGGGCTCCCTCCATTCACTAATAACTCATCATCAGAATAACTCATTTTTTCCTTCC
Source organism: Taxus chinensis (assembly GCA_019776745.2). Taxonomy (NCBI): domain Eukaryota; kingdom Viridiplantae; phylum Streptophyta; class Pinopsida; order Cupressales; family Taxaceae; genus Taxus; species Taxus chinensis. The sequence continues at coordinate 78,539,403 of CM034149.1, forward strand.
CGGAGTTGGTAAAAAAATATTATGGTGATTCTCTTTCCTTGAATGAAGATACTTTAGAGTCCACTGCGAACATCAAATAATCCATTTATGAAATTGCAAGCAAGAGATAACAAATAATGGTCTAATCAGTGTAAAAAGATCAATGATGTTCCTTGTGCATGGATCAAATTCTTGAGCTACATCTGCATTCCAGAAGCAGATAATGTGGAAAACACAGTGGCTCATTTCCATAAAGAATTCAAAGGACAAGAGATCATTCTAGAAACTATCCCTCAAGGACTATGATCAACAAGTTCATCAGCAAAAAATCTCTCTCTCTCTCTCATGTACTTTTTTCTATTTCATCCTATTCACTTAAGTTACCATTAGCTAAATAGTATAAGATTCCTTTTTCCAATGATAAGAAAAATAATCACTTCTTAGGAATATGAATGTTTATGAGTGATGAAGATATGCGAAGAGTCATGTGGGGAATATATTGTAATGTTATAAATTGGAATGGCTTCTCCATTCCAAATGGTTGTAAATTTTTGATTGAATTCATGTTGTTAAGAGTTTTAGTTCTACATCAAGAAATAAAAGTTTAAATTCTTCTATTTCTTGTCTTATGTTCCTCTACCCGCTCTTTCCAACTTTTCATATATGATAATCTTGTAAAACCAAGAAAGGTGTCTGTACCTTTGATGAATGAATCCATGGAAGTATGTGTCTATGATTTGTTGTGTCTTATCATGGGTTGTATTTTTTTTCTTCTAAATGAACGTGGACTTAATATGGTTATTTTTTTGAACTCTACTAGTGCCTACTCACAATAATAGCCCTCTCTCTCTCTCCTTATTTCCAAAAATCCCCTTTACCTCTCTTCACTGCAATCCCCTCCCTTATACTTCATACAAGCACTTTTCCATAGGTTAGTGGAGTGTTCCTATGTGATACTTGACCAATTGGACATCTGACATCATTTAGCTAGTTTAAGTAGTTTATATTCAACAATGGGAGCCTCCCCATACACAAGAAGAAGGGACTTAGCCCTATACTGTTAATGAAATCCCAAGAATTTTCCACATGACAAATTATTTCTTCAATAGACATTATAAGAGATTATGTTATTCATAGGTTGGCTATCTATATCTTGATATATGACCTATGGTTAAGGGTTTAACATCTACTATCCCCCACATTATTTGGGTTATACAATAATAAATTAGAGTGGATAAGAAATTTGGTGGAAGGGCAGTTTAAATAAATAACCATGTAGTGTGCTCTTATATGCAAATCATATTATCCTAATAGAAAAAACATTTCATAATTTGAGAGAACATCTAATGGCTCTAGAGCTCTTCTACCAAAAGGTATGAATGAAAGTGAATACCAAAAAAACCATAGTTATGAAAATTTCACTATGAAGACAAAGAACACACATTAACTTCTTTTGCAAATGAAACCCATAGGAAGTAGAATAATATAAATATCTTGGGCTTGATTTTATGACAAAATTAGTGTGAAATATACAAGAAAATAAATACAAGTTGGGCGGAAGGATTTATATTTTCTACAAAATAGATGTAGGAATGGCAAATAATGGGATTACAAAACCAAGACAACTTTCTTTGGCTTATTTTGCACATCAATGGTCCTATATGGATGTGAAGTTTTAGGTAGCAAGGGGTCAGATCTAGAAGGGGTCAGATCTAGAATGGAGATAGATAGAGAGTGCAAAACCAAACACAAACAATCTTAAAGTTAAAAATAACTCCCATATGAGTTTCTATTATATAAAACATGCACTTTCACATTGGATTCATTGATGATGACCTCACCGTTAAGTTGTTAAATAAAGACACAAATTATGGAGAAAGAGTTAAGAAAAAGGGATAAAATGAGGATGAAATAGAACAAGTATTTAATGAGTAAACAAATAATTAAGATGAAAATTTTCCAAACACTAATGAGGAAGTAAAATATTATATGATAAATTCAAGGCAACAATGTGGAAAAAAACAAGTTGGGTAGAAGAAAAAATACCATATCAAACAGTTTAATCCCACACGGGAAGATAATGAAAAGGTATAAATTTTAGTAGAAATTAAGCGGAAGGAAAATATGTTGATAAATCAATTAATAATTAAATCACGTCATTTTAGGTGTGATATCAGAAGGTGGAAAATTCCTAAGGAGGAGTGGGAAATGAGAGTATAGGTTTATTTTGTAACATGGGGTGGTGGAGATAAAGTGACACTACATCATGGAGTTCACAAGATATAGTGAAATTTGTATCAAGTACGAAGACAACTTTAAAGTAAACAAACTAACCAACTTATTTGAAGAGACAAAGCTATATAAAAAGTAGTTTTTTATCAAGTTCAATAATATAAGATCTAACATCAAAAAGGAATTGCAAAAATTTAAGACTAATACGGATACACTTGTGGGATGCAGTGGAATTAACATAATACATATTTATTATAGCTCTTGGTCCTATATAATACTTGGTCTTATGGACGTTATTAAAAAATTTCATTCATTCTTCTCACCACTATTTTTTCCTCGTAATTTTGACAACTATTGAAAACATGGTAATATCACCGCCTATAATGTTAAAATGATAACATGTGGCTGAGAGAAGAGAGATATGGTGATTACATATTCATTAACATTTATTGGAATAGGAAAATTCATGCAGTAACATCCAATTTTGCAAGAATTCTATATCAAGAAAAAAAATGTTTGAATAGTTAGAGTCAGTTGTGTTACATTGTGTTATGCATTTTTTATTGTTAGTATGTCACATTGTGAATAAAGTGGGTATTTGGCGAGCTATAGAGTACTAGTTTTAGTGTTGCATATTTATTATTGCATATATTTTTATATATTTTCCACACATAATTATGAAGTTTATGTGGTTTATGTAACAATATATTTGTTATCATGCAAAAGTTACACCCTCTGATTGATCATGCATGAACATCATAAAATTTGGGTAACATGTGATTGTCTACAAGTGTGGGACCTTGCAAAGTGAGGAAAACCTCTAGAGAAGGTTGGTTCCTTTTGTCTTATCCCACTAAAAACTAACCTATAACTTTAAAATGTAACTAAACTAAAACTAAACTAAAAATTTACAAGAATTGGGTTGGAGAGGGAGAAAATGTTGTAAAATGAAATAAGGTGATGCATCAAAGATAAAACAAGGTTCAAATTTCACCTCTATAGACACAAATGTAACCATGCATGCAAGAATTCAAGAGAAACACAAAGTTTTTTAGAAGATACAAATGGATGAACTCAAAATAAAGCAAGAGGGAATATATTAACATAAAACCCATTGCATTTAAAGGAATAAACAAACCATAGTTGTATATCACTAAAAGCATTTATACTTGCATTTAAAAAGCATAGGATTACAAAAAACTTGCAAAATATGTAGTTTCAGAGGTCTGAAGGTGTGGAAAATGCAAAAACTCCAAGGGAGAGCTCCAAATCATATAGAGAATTTCCCCTTTCCTGTGCATAATAACTTACATATATATAAAATGAGAGAGGGAGGGAGGGGAACCACCAAACATCCATAAATTTCCCATTTCCACCTACCAAGTACCAAAGTCTGTCATTTTTTTTAGTTTTGAGCATGAGAAACCTTCTATTCTTCGTGAATAAGCCATCAAATCTCTAAAGTGGAAGCAGGATAAGGAATGGGAACCATGATGCAATGAATTTTGGTTTTTGGTGTGGATGTATGAAAAAGTGTTTATTTTTCCCTCCAAATCTTGTGTTTGAATTTTCGCCCCTAGAACAATATCATTTTCTGCATTTCTTGACACTAAAATTAAGTTCTTGACGAGACAGTTCTAATGCCACCATTTTTATGCAATTTTGAGCTTTGAGTTAGAAGTTATGGCAAAAAACCAGCCCCACTCAGCCCAAGCAGGTTTCTGGAGAACAAGAAGAACTAAGGAACATTCCATTTAGGTCTTCAAAAGCTACCTTAATGATTTTCCTTTAGGTCATCAAATCAGGTGGTTAAAGGAACTAAGGAAGGGCATAACATTATTTTTGTGCTAGAAGGGCCTGATAATGCTACATTTCTTGGTGCTAGGTAGGGTTTTTGGGTACTCGGGGAACTCATTGAACCATTGAACAGTTCCCACCGGGCCTTGAACTTCTGACTTTTCCACTTGCACTGTCATATCTTACCTTTCTCCTCCCTATGGCTGGATTAGCCTATTAGTGAGCCAACAAGACATTGGAACATTCTATTGGTGCCCTTCGTATCTACCTTCCCCAACCTAAGTGATTTAAACCCTGCCCTTTATACCCCTTTGCATTGGCGAATTGGTGAATTAATAGAACAATAAAATGTTACATTTGTGTTTTATATGCCTGAATTTCCTAATTTAACCATATGGTGCCTTGTGACCTCCTTGTCGGTAAATTTGGAAATTTGGTGAACTATATGAACACTAGAACTTTTCCCTTAGTACCTAAATGATCTGATTTATCTGATACACTACCCCCTTCTCCTTGTTCACTTGGTTGGTTATGGTGGGTAATCAATGAACTTTAGGAACTTAAGAAAATTTCCCATTGTGCCATATAAACCCGATTCACCTGATTTCAAGTGTTATGTGGTCATGGAGGGCTACAAAGAACAAGGGGAACATGAGAACTATTCATATAGTTCCTTAGATGCTCGATTTCACTGACCAAAGGGAAATTTCAACATAACTTACAAATTTGTCTAATTTTTGGCCTATGAGGTTTTGCAAGAGGAAGAGTAATGCCCTGATCACTAAGGCTTGCCCCCAAAACATAAATTTTCCAAGTTTTGACTTGTCTTGACCAAATTTCTTGAAATTTTGGATAAGTCCTTTTTTTTCTCTCCACTTGCACTTAAGAACCTTTTCCTACAAGACCCTGGAAAAACATCAAAATTGTCAGGGCGTGGTTTTGGGATAACAATTTGGTGACTCAAAAGGGCTATCTTCCTGCTAGATGCAATATCAATGGCCTTTTGAGCATTTATTAGGCATTGAGTCAAGTTTGAAAACTTTAAAACTGATCCAAAAGTCTGAAATTATTATCCTTGAACTTGCATATTCTTACTCTTGAAAGTTGGTTTCTCAGTATTCTTGAATATGACTTGTAACTTCTCCCAAAACACTCAATTTTTCCAATGAAGGAACATTCTGATTTACATTGACTTGGTCTTTAATGAGAGTGGAAAATTGTCTTGAAACCAATTTCCCTTCCCATTTCTCAAAGTACTAGCTAAAAAGAGAATGAAGAACTCCTCAAGTTATTCTACATTTGGTTTTAGAGGTGTTGAAGTTGATCTTTGATGCAAGCCTTACGCTCTAAAGAAAGCATGACTAGTTGTAACTCCATTTTGGCTTATCCTTGTGATTTTCCCATCTTATTTGTATACAGCTCCAATATTGGGGCTATTAGAAGCACTTTTTTCACCATGATGGATGTTTGTACACTATTTTGAACCTTTTCTTGCTTCACAAAAAATCTAAAACTGAAAATGTCACATAAGGAGAACATGAATATTATGCTAAGAAATTAGGGAAATGGAAACTACACTACCAAAAATACAATGTGTTGAAGATCACTTGGAGGAAATAAAACCTAATATAATATGTACAAGGTAAAACATTTGCTTCAAAATCAATGTTTGAGATATATCCCATTGATCGGGATTATGATATTTTCCCCATAAAATATTGGTAATTAGAAAGCATTATGTGGTTTGCAACTTGAGATGACATAAGGGCTAATTCATATTGTATCAATTTTTGAGTGCCTATCTAGTTTGGCCATGTCTTGGTCCCATTTGAGTACAAGGTCCCCTTCTTGAAATATCCTAGCCATTTCTTTCTTTTCAAAACATTTCTTAATCCGAGCTTGATCCATCTCCATTGTTTACATTATTTGATCTCTCATCTCTTCGAACTCCATAAGCTCTACATATCTGACTTCAATGGCCTCAACCTCAAATATCTCCATTTTTTTGATGAGATACAATGCTAAAAAATCAAGAGATATTGGCATCCTTTCTTATTTACGATAAACAAGTTTGAAGGGTGAGTTGTCAGTTGACCTTTTGGGAATATTTTTATCAGTCCATAAGGCTGATTTCAGTTTTGTGTCCAATGTCCTTTGATTTTCCTCCAAATTCCTTCTTATTATCCATAATAGGTTCTTGTTTGTTGACTCAATCTTCCCATTACCTTGGGGGTAATGGTTTGAGGATGCACTCAAGTATATTCCATTCTTCATAACACAATCGAATATTGTAATGCCAAGGAATGAAAAAGCATTATTATTTATTATTTTGGAAGGAACACCAAACCTGATCACAATACCTCCATATAATTTTATAATGTTGGCCTCATTTTCTTCCTTCAAAACAACTATGTCTATCAATTTGGTGAATTAGTTTGTGGCTATTAAATCAAATTATATCCCAAACTAGAATGTGGATTGATTACTCCAATGAAATCCAATCCCCATTTCATGAATGGTTGATCCACTGAGATGTGATGAAGAAGTAGAGATGTTAATTTCTCCTTTCTTGTGAAGAATGATTTTTTTTACATCTTTTAACCCATGCATGGAACTATTTGAAGATATTGGGCCAATAATAACAACCCTTCATGATCTTAAGATTTGTTTCCCTTAGAGAAAAATTCCCTCATGCTCCTCCATCATGAAACTCATGCAAAAATTTCTCAATATGGTTTTTATTAATGCGCCTTAAGAGAACATTGTTTACATCCTTTCAAAACAAATTCCCATTAATAAATACATAAGGAATGGATTTAATCCTAAAATAACTTATTTTGGCATTTCTCAAGCCTTGAGGACATTTTCCTATTTGGAGAAAGTGCGTTATATAATGGGTCTAACAAGGAGTAAGTGAAGCATCATCTAGTCATTGATCATATCGGAGTTCTATGAAAACATCTTTGGTAATTTGCAAATCTGAAACTAGTTGTTTACATAAGCCTTTACCCCTCACTAGCTTATTTATCTTGGCATCAACATCATACTCCATCACTTTGGTTATTCAATCATCCCTTTTCTCATTTAAATCCCTGTTTAAAAGGAAATATTTCACACCAACATGTGAAATCATTAGGTGGATCTTTTTATTGGATACCAAATGTATAAAATTATTCAAACCTATTATGGAATCCAAGGCATGCTTCTCAACAAGTGAATATCTCACCTGATAATCCTCTATAATTTGGATAAAAAGGAAGTAGGTTGCTCCAAATCTTCTTCATTTAGTTTTACTAGCATGGCAAATATTACGTCCATGCCTCCAAAAGCATACAAGTTGAATTCCTTTGAAAAATTATGATTGATAAGGGTAAGGGCTTGTGTTATTGATTGTTTTATGGCTTTAAATTTTCCCTTCCCTTCCTTAGTCCATTTAAAAGGCATGTTTTTCTTTAGCATAGATGACAATGGCATAACAAGATTGGAAAAATTTGGAATGAAATGTCTGACAAAGTGTATTCTTCCTAAGAAGTTTTGCAGCACCTTCTTATGACTACATAATGAAAATGCAATGATGGCACTTACCCTTTCTAGATCAATTGTTAATCCCTCTTTAGAGATAATATGACTGAGGAGTTTACCTTCATGTGCTAGGAAGATACATTTCTTGGGATTAAGAGATGTTAGAGTAGGTATTTACCTTAGCTCATGTTCACCTAGGTACTTTATTTACCTTTATTGTATTTATCCTCACCCACTTATGTGTGTGGATATTTCTTTTATTTATTTAGATATTAGGGGGATATTATCTAGTTGTTAGGTATAGTTATTTCTTTGATTTATGGTATTGACTAGTTCTTTCCTTGAACTATGGTATTGACTAGATCCTTGGTGTCTATTTCTTTGCTAAATATATGGTCTTCACTAGTTCTTTGATGACTAGTTATTTCCTTGATTTATGGCTTGATCTACGACCTTGACTAGTTCTTAGATTGTTATTCCTTGCCTATATAAGCAAGGCCCATTCTCATTGTATTTCATTGAGTTCCATAATAATATATGATATTGTTGCTCATTTGTTTGCAAATTTTTTATGTAAAGTTATTCTGGTGAATTTATTTCATCTTATTGATCATGGTGTTTGATTAGCATATGTGTTCTTGGCTTGGTATGATCTGGTTATCATTCGTTTTATGGTATCATAGCAGGAAAATTCTGTTGACATTCGTCTGTAAGTTTCATTTTGCAAACATGTTTTTTTTATATTCATATATTTGGGATGTGTCTGTATTTTTTACCATATGGTATGGTCGTATGAGGGATTAAATATTTTGATTCCTACTATTAGGTGCTTAACTCCAACCCCCTTTCATTTTATTTGTGTGGGGAAGACAAGAGCATTTTTTTGTTTTAGTTGTAACTAAAATAAATAACAGAGCATAAACTTGTAAAGTTTGTATCTTTTGATTGACAACTCAGATTTGAGTGTTTTTTTTTGAAGAAGTGTTTGTTTTTTCATGCTCTTTCCATTGAAAATATTTATTTTGAGAATCTCACTATAATTATAAAGTGTCGTATTATAACATGTACTCATTATAAAGTGCTAAAATCTAGTGGGCTCTTATTGCATTACTTTGAGGATCTTGTTGCATTGTTTGGTTCTTACATTTCTTTCGGTGATTTTTTGAGAATGACGTCTACTTCTGCATTAGTGCCAACACCAATGCATCATGCATTGGCTCATGCTCCTTACAGACCTAGACCTAGAATTAATTCATCAAAATTCTATCAAAGGAAAAACCATTGTAGATCAGCTTGCAGATGCTCCTCTTCCTAGAAATCAATCTTCTAACTTTGATTTTCTTGACGAATCCATTTCCACTCTTTCCCTGGATGATACCGTATATTAGATGACCTTATTATTTGATGGTTTTAAATTTCAATGAGAGGTGGTGTAGGGGTCATCCTCATTCCTCTTGATGGTGAGCCTATGCCACTATCCTTTAAACTTGACTTTGACAACATCAACAACATTGCCGAGCATGAAGCATTGTATTGGGTCTTCAGATTGCCATATCCTTAGATGCTAAATCCATTAATATCTTTCGTGACTCTCAACTGGATATGAATCAAGTCAATGGTTTGTACCAGTGTCATAATGAGGTCCCTCAAAATTATAAACATCACATTGACATAATTTTGACACCTACCTAATTCAAACCACTCCACGATCCACTAACAAATTCATGGATACCATGGCTTGCCTTGCCTCACAAATACTTTCCTCACCTTTAGAATCTAAAATATTTGTCACAATACAATGGTTGCAGTCACCCTATTTTCTTATCCATAACACCAATTTTGTGGGAACAATCGAAACCAATCCACTTGATGTTTGGTATAATAAATTTGTTGACTACCTCTCCCTTTCAATTCTTCCTCCATATCTCACTCACAATGGATGACGAGCCTTCCTAAAAAGTGCCTCTCATTACGTCGTTATGGTCTTCTCTACAAATGTGTATTTGACAGTATCCTCCTACGATGTCTCACTAGTTCTGAAATTCCATACACCATTAAAGAAATCCATGATGTGATTTGTGGTGGATATTTCAATGGCCTCTTTGTTGCCAAGTGTATCCTTCACCTCAGAGATTATTAGGAAACCCTTAATCAAGACTGTTGTGACTACGTTAAACCTTGTGTGAAGTGTCAGCAACATGGTAACCTTTACCGCACCCCTAGTCATGCCTTACAAGTTTCCAAAGACTTTTGGCCCTTCTCTCAATGAGGTTTTGATCTCATCAGAGAGATTAATCCTCATTTCTCTATATGTCATCAATGGATCATCACATCAACCAAATATTACACAAAATTAGTGGATTCCATTCCTCTCATTTCTACCAAAGTCAAAAATATCATGGAATTCATCAATCACCATATCATTTTTCGCTTTGGTGTTCCTCATCACCTTATCACCGACAACGAAAAATAATTTAAAAATAAAACCCTATGCTTTGGCATTCGATTTAGTTTCTCATCACCCTATTACCCATAGGAAAATGACCAAGATGAATCGTCTAACAAAACCCTCAAAAAAATTCTTATGAAATTCATGGACAAAACTCGTAAGGATTGACACACACACACACATTCCTTTCACCTTATGGGATTATCACACCAACATTCATACCTCTACCAATGCCACACCTTTTTCTTTGGTTTATGGTACATAGGTTTTCCTTCCTCTCGAAGTCCAAATTCCTTCTCTTTGTATATCACTTAAAGATATGCTCTCTGACGATGATTTTCACCAAGAAAAATTGGCACAACTTGAATTATTGGATGAATGCTATTTAAATGCTCTCGACCATCTCCAAATATACAAAAAACACATCAAGTGTGCCTATGAAAAATGTGTTCATGAATAAAACTTCAAAATCAATGAACTTGTCCTCGAGGAAAATCAACATGTAACCAAAGCGGAGAAAATTAAATGAGGAAAGTTTTCTCCTAATTGGCTTGGACCTTACATCATCACCCATACTTATGGATCATGAACCTTTCGTTTATCTTCTCTTGAAGGTAAACCTGAACCTAATCCTCTTAATACCATGCATCTTTGACCAATCTACTGTTGAATAAAGTACTACATCACTTTATGTCATGTATATGTTTGACCCTTGAGTGACTCTTTCCTTTCACATACCTCTTTTAAGGACCAATGACTCAAATAGAATTGTGTGATTATCCATCACCATTCATCCTTGTCTTAAATATGAGTATCACAACTCTACTCATGACATGATTCTCATAGATACTTTTTGTCCTTTTTAGTATGGTATCCCATGGTCGTTCATTAATTGAAACCCCTCTTACATAGCTAAAATTTTCATGCTATGGTTTTTCCTTAATAAAAGAGACTTATACTCCTTTATAGTATTTTCCATAACTTCAAGTCCAAAGATAAAAGAAAAAAATATGTGGGATAGCAAAAAATCTACTCCTTGAGTCAAATTTCTTGCAAATACATATATATATCTCTCTCTACTGTTATAAGTAGACTTCTCCCTTGAAGGAAAATTTTAAGAAGTTAGCCACTTATTGAATTTAGTCTATCCACAAAAGAAGACTAATATGTATCTCTTGAATAAAATAATTTTGAAGCTTCCCACATCAATCATCTTCATGAAGATGTCATGGAGAATCTATTTATCCTAATATATAATTCCTGCATTGATCAGTCTATAAAAACAAAAAGGAAAAAGTGAAGAAAAATACAAACTTTTGGTCATGGACTTTCCTATTCTGGTTTTGGGTATCTTGTAGAAGGGGTATGTTGTCCCACAACAAAGTTATGCTTAGTAACCACTCCACATTAACTTATGTTTATTATCTTCTGAATCAACTTAAGGGACATGGCATGTATTCTCCACATTGTGATCACAAAAATTCTTTCACATATAGACCTATCACTCATGTAGTGTATCTAGGGACTTCTGTTCAATAAGTCTATGAGTATGACACTTATGGTCCTTTCTAAATAGTGGCATGCCACCTCTTTTGTTTTCTTATTTGTTCGCTTGTTGTTTCTTTAACAGGAAAAGACCATCGAAATTGAATCAACCATGATTCAACTTGCCTATTACCGACTCAATATTTGACCTCGCTTATTTTCAAACATGCCTTACCCAACCAAATTACCTATCCAACCTTCCCAACCACCCAACCTACCTAACCTACCTACTCAAATTACCTAACCGAATCTCATTCTTCCCTTGTTTAAGGGAAAACTACGTTGGCCTGAGGCCCCTTTTGCAAGGGTTATGTAGGTAGCACTCCAAGGGCATGGGGCCCTAAGAGGTTAGCTTAGAAATTTTTTTCCTCTTCCATTTTTCCACCATAAATAAGCCTAGGTTGTTAGTTTTCATAACAATCATAACTCAGGAAATTAGCGCAAAACAAATCATACATTTCCCATACACATCATCATTTACTTCCATAATACCAATGGAAATTAAATCAAAACAAAAACAACAAAACCATACTTACATCTCATCTCTATAATATCAATACATTGGAGATCCAAATCAAACTCAACCATGCCTACATAGCTTGTTTCCATAAAAACAATAACTTGGAAATCAAAACAACATCATATCATATCACAATAATATCAACCTAACCATGTCTAATCATCTAGTTTCCATAAAATCAATACATTAACCAAACCATGCCTATAATTAGTTTCCATAAAACCAATAACTTGGAAATTTAAACCAAACCATGCCTACAACTAGTTTCCATAATACCAATACAATGGAAATTAAACCAAGTCATAATTATACATCACCAAACCATGCCTAATCATCTAGTTTCCATGACATCAATATAATGGAAATGAAATAAAATTATACAACCATAACATCAACCATACCTATATCTAGTTTCCATGATAACAATACAATGGAAATAAAAACCAAACAAAACATATATAAATACCATCATCCATATATATCTCGGAAAGTATATATATCAATACATTATAAACACAAGTCTCTCAAAAGCTCTCATATACATCTCACCTCTTCGGCGCAGGCTGGTATAGTAAAAAATAAAAAATAACCAACATCTACATCTTCATATCATCTCTAAGAGGGGTTGACACCTCTATTGCTCTCCCATGCCTCCTCTCTTGGCCTCGATCTTTGTGAACTGGTCACCTCTGGATGGACCTACCCATGTGACCAGTGGCTACCTGAACTGCTAGTACTGTGGGTCTGTGAACTAGACCTCTCACTATCTTCCTCATAGTACATAGCCTTAGTCACAACCACTTTGTACCTATCCATAGAAATCACCTATGGTAGTGCCATAGCTCTAGCACCTACCCGTGGACCCTATCCTAATAATAGTGGTCCCTATACGTAAGGTTGTGGGACTTGTGCTTATGGAGGTGGACCCTATGTCTGAACTTAATCCTATGTCTATTCCTGCACCTGTTCCAGTACATGTGCTAGCTACCCTTATAAGGTGGCCACCTGCACCTGTAATGTAGCAACCTTGGCCTGTAATGTTGCAACCTGACCCCCATCTCTGACCTGTTCTTGTGTTGCTGCTAGCTATCCCTATAAGGTGGCCACCTGTGCATGAGCTGCTACTAGTTGCGACTATACTTTCATCACCTTCCCTTGCAGCCTATCCCTCTCCACTGTAACAATAGCTAAATTAGGTTGTCATGTCCTAGACGGTGCTTCCTGTAGCTAGGCTATCTACCACCACATGTACCTGTCATTGGTGCATGTGTCATCAATCCTCCTATCGGAAACATGATTCTCTTTCCCTATTGGATCTACCATATGTGGTGGAGATAATGGTCTCTCCACATCGTCCCTGTGATACAATGGAAAAGGCGGAGGCACATCCTATTGTAGCTTGAATTATCACCTGACTCGGTCAACTGGTATCATCTCATGCTCCTCGAGTCTTCGCCCCTGTATCCATCTCAGGAGATATAAACCTGATAACTCCTTTTCCATTCCTCCAAATGACATGAAATATACATAAGGCCACCACAAAATATCAATTGATGATATGCCATCTAGCAGTCACCTGTAATATATCACATCTCATGACACCTCATCCACCCTCGGATGTGCCCCTATCAGAATCCACCTTCTATAGCCTACTCTATATACACCCCTTTAGCAATCCTATCGTGGAAGGCCTGGTGGACGTAGACATACTATATGCTTGTAGGCATAACAGTGAAGAAGATAGGTGTAACACACACCAAATCGCCAAATCCTCCTAGGCAGGTGGAATGTACTAGAAAAGATGGCACACATGAAAAACAAACTTTATCCTCAATCATATCCTCCAAAACCCCCATCAAATACCATGTAAATCTTCCACCCTTTGAGTTTGGGAGTGCATAACAAACAATCCTCACCATCATTAGCAATGCTAATATCATTTCCTGTAGATGTATGACATACATCTCACCATAGCTAATGCTCACACCATGATAAGAAAAATATCCCATGGCCTCTCCAAAAAGTGTAACCATAGGATCGAATGAATCATTCAAAGAGATCTGATATAGTAGCTCCCCAATAATATGTAGCCTCAAAATCAGGTAGACATCCTCTAAGGTGATCTTCATCTCCCCAGTAGGTAGGTGGAATGTGTTGGTCATGTGATGCCATATGTCGATGAGGGCGACCATCATGCTATGATCTCGAACTATCCACCTATACCATCTAACAACGCCCAACACAACATCCCTCATATGATCTCACTCCTCCTATGTGATGCTAGGCCTCATATGCACTAGTACGGGTGACAATTTATATCTCATAGTCAACTGTTGTCATCCCTACATCATCAATATTCACACTAGTTAATAATTTACCCTTTCCTATTACCTATTCAACATTCTACCTTGCCTTACCATTTATACCCTACGACCTATCTTCCTTACACCACTATTCCTGGCCTTCTATCTTCTTACCCACCTCTATGTTTAATTTCTTTCCCACATTTCCCTTACCTTTGATCCATCCCTACACCTTACCCACCTACCACCCCTTACCTAGCCTAAACCCACCTCTTCCTACCTTGGACTCTCCTTTCCACCTATTCCTACTTTGGCCTCCCCTACTTACCCTTCCCTTACCTTTTAGACTCCCTAATTTTCCTTTTCCACCACTTTGGTCACTTTCCATAGTGAACGATATCAGTTACCATAACTAGTACCAGTCCCCCCTTATCCCCCATCGATGCCAGTACACCCATCAACACCGACCAATAGCCGATCGACGTCGGTCACTGGTTCGGCCCTAGGGCCAAACCCCCACATCCCCCATTTCACAAATATTGCAAAAACACCTAAACAAAGAATCCAAACCTACCCAAATTGTCCTCCAATTCATTTTTGACCCTAATTAAACTAATTTTACCCTCCCCATACCCATTTTCCCTCAATTTTAACTAAAAATCTCATCACATTTCAAAAACCAAAATTTTAATTTATTCTACTTATTTTAAAACAAAAATACCACTGGAACTTGAATCCTACCTCTACTCGATGCCACCTCCATGGTGGGATCTCTGGAATGGGAATCTGAACTCCATAAGTTCCCTCTCCTACCTCTTCCATGTCTATATCAACCTCTCATCTCTTAACTGATAACCTCAATCAGGCAGATCTTGTGGGCCCATAAACTACACTCTAATAACCACTAACTTCTCGCTAACACATTCTAAAGGACAACTCTGTAATTTTCTTCATGAATTTTTCTCTCTCATAGTTGTTTTCACCAAGTTAAAAGGTTCAAACAAACATTTTCCACGTAGATTTTATGTTTTAACCCAAATTTTGGGCAAATGACATCATTCATGTCGTGCCCTAGGTGACCAGTGTCAATCACCCTTACTGAAATCAGTTACTTCTCAGCCAGTATCAGTCACCTTGCCTAAACCATTTTTTCAAATTTGCCTAAATTGTTGCTGCAAGATGTCATTTTCCTACTACCACAGCCTTACCACCACCCTCTAGGCTCACCTAAATAGCCCTACTAGCCTCGTCACCTCACTACTTGTACTTAGGGGAACATTTTTTCCTACACCTCAACCTTACCCACGACCTTACCTATACACCCACAATGACCTCGCCCATTGGACACTCAAATTCACTTACTCGTTATACCTTGCGATGACATTACTTGTGTTTTTTATCCTATAAACCTTGCCTTGCCTTATGTCATGATATCAGGGATAATTTTAGTGGTGAATATTCATAATATGGTGAAAATTTCATTTTAGGAAAATTTAAATAGGTGAATTTTTCGAAGTAGGTCAGTGTCTTGTTTGCCTTAAACTTATAGTATATTTTTTTAGGGGTCGGATTCACCTACATTTGAAAGAATCTCCAATAAAAACCTAGGTGATTCGTCGGGTAGTATACTACCACTAGTACCTTACTACTAGTTGAGCTACCAACATATCAAATACTGTGAACTTGCTTACTCTAAGCACTAGTGCACATTGCATATATGTTTAATTTTTAGTATTTTATAGTTAGGCAACAAGTGCTAATTGTTTACACGTGACTAATAATATTTTTTGATGCATGCAAAAGGTTTTCTATGGACAGATGACAAGGAGATACAACTGACGTGCAACAAGATTTTGGTTGTTGATGCTCGACATTGCTTCTATTGACACATGAAATTTTTTTTCTCTAATGCACAACAACAATATTTATTGACGCATGAATTATTGTATTTATTGAATCGTGATAATGGTTTTATGTGGATGTGTGACAAGGAGACTCAACTGACTTGTGACAAGGGTTATGCTGTTGATTCCCGACACAACTATTGTTAATACACAATAGTTATCTTGTTGACACACAACACAGACCTTCTCTAATGAGCGATAAGGATATTTGTTGACACATGACAATGTTACTATTAATGCACGATGCTCTTGTTGTTAACGCATGACTCAAAGCTGATGACGTGTGATCAAGTTTCAACTTAGCCATTCAAAACAATGGAAGGTGCTCATTTTCAGAATGAGAAGACCCAAAAAGTAACAAAAAAATCTCAAAAGTCCCTATTCAAGTATTTTGGAAACTCTGCTATTATAGATACTGCAACCACCAACATCCATAAAGATTCCACTGGAATGAATCAAAGTATAGACTATGTGGAAGTTAATATTGAGGTGGAAATACATTCTACATAGTATCAACCAAATGACTCCTATGATGATAACATGTGAGATCTTGAAGATATACCTGTTAGGATTCCTAAGCTTGAATATATTCCTATTGAGGTGCAACTATGAGTGCATAAAGATATCACACATAAAAATACTTAACAATATGGAACTCAAAAATCAAATGCAAATTTTGGTTCACAAAAGAGGAAAGTAGGTGATTGTGGTAATGCTCAAAATTCTACTCATAGAAGTAAAACATTAAAAATGAATAAAAATATGTGGACACTTGGGAGGACATACAAGTTTGATTGGGTTGCCAAATTTCCATTTATTCGAACCTTTACAACTAGAAAATTTAGAAGAGATCCAATTTGAATGTACATGTACAATATGTACGTGGAAATTGGGAAAGCAACAAAAAATGCAACTAAAGGTGGACACTATAGAAAAACACTGTGGAAAAATATATTTTATCGTAATGGGAGAGGATGGCTAGAAAATCAAAACACACAGGTGGAAAAATGAAAAATAATGCATGCATGTTAAATACGCAACAGAGTATGAAGCATAGTAGAAAAAATGCAGACATTTTGTGGAAAAGGGAGGAACAATAACATCGTAAATTGGTAAGATGAATAAATCAAATCTACATGCAAAACTCATATAGTTCTCTACTTTATTTCACATACTTAAGAAAGGAAGACTGATTTCATATTTCTTTGATTTCAAAGTTTTGTATCAATATAATGGAATGTAAAATGTTCCTTAGTCTCATTGGTGAGATAGTAGTGGATGGGAAATGGAAAAATTCCTTTATATGATAAAGAAGGAAGATTTGAAAGAGTGTAAAAAAAGTGAAGTTTATCTCTCTTTTAATTGATGAAGTGACAACAGTCGACAACACTGCATGGGTATGTATCCATGTCTATACTTTAGAAAATCATATAACTACACCGCATCTGCTGGGTGTTATGAAAATGGTTGAAAACTGTAATGCCGAAAACCTACATAAAATAGTTGTTTCTCATTTGAAAGATATTGTTAGATGTGTGTTAGATTACAAACAACAGTGGCCTCTTATATGCTAGAAATTCACTGCATGGATCAAAAAATGAATTCAGCATATAAAATGGTAAGCAAAAATGAAAATGTTTCTAAAGTAGAATACCTTATAAGATAACTTCATCATGAAAATGTTTCTAAAGCACAAATATCATCATGAAGTTGACAGGGCGAGGGACTTGTTGTTTTGTTTAATTGATTTAGAGACATTGCTTACATTGGTTAGTACTCTACCAATGTTGTAGGAGATCAATACACTGATGAAGCATGCATAGGGGAGATTAATCTATATTGTGGATTTTATATGGATGAGAAAAATGGTATGTAAAAGTCTTGATATCTTTATGTTGTCGTGTATATGTGCAATAGGGAAATTAACAATTTCTAAGCATGACAATGATACCCACGTACCAAAATTTTCATGTTTTATCATTATGAGGAACCCCAGGTATACCCAGTCAGTTCAAGTGTCCTCTTGATTAATGTTAGCTCATCCCCCTAGGTTATTTAGCAAATTCCATTCATTCCCCCTTAGGTGATTGTAGAAGTTCATTAAAAGTTGCAAGCTTCAGGAAGTTGTGGGAAGGGCTATCACTAACCTTCCTAGGACTGGAGAAACCCCATAGAGTGGAGAGGAAATCGAAAAATGGACATGGAGATGATTCAAAGGCCTTGGGACATCATGGAAGTGATTCAGGAAGATTCTGGAAGGACTTGGAGAAGTTGGGGTAGTTACACCAAACGCAGGCTTCATAGGCCAAAACAGTTGCTGAACTTCTGAAGGTGATTTTGGGAGATCTAGATGGAGTTAGGAAAAAAAAAATAGAAAGGGAATTCCAATCCATACAATATTGTGAAATTATTTTTTTCACAACACTTTGGAGCTTTGGGTCTGTAAGCAAATTTTCTCATGCATAGGTGGAGTACCAGATAAAAAATCTGATTTTTTAGGGATCAAATGTAAGAAACAATACTTGATACCCACACCATTTGATTTAAAAAAATATTTCCAGTAAGGATCATATAAAATTTCATCAAAAGAGTCCATTGGGAGCTTAGGTTATCGTCATTTCAAGTTGTCCTCTTAGAGCGAATTTGGGAATTAGTAAAATTTTGGGAGGACACGTATCAGCTCCAGGATCTTGGCAGGATTTTGTGTCCCTCACGTCCCTTAAGGTTAGGGACATAAACCATGGAAAAATTCACCTAGCCCCCATAATACCTCTGGATCCTCATACGACCTCCAAGATCGCCAGTTCAGCTCTCAGGTGCTTGAGGGAGCTCAAAGCTGCAACCGCCTGATCGCTGCCATATGTCATCACTAGGAGTGCCATGGAATTTTATGTACCTCATGTCTCTTTCAGGTCAAGTAAATCAAACATGTAAAAATGCTTTCAGCCCCTAAGGAAAACTTCTAGTCACTCATATGACTAACTTCCAACCCCTCAGTTCTTTAAAGTTGATTTTTTAGCCTTCATTCCCTACCGTGGGATCCCTACCACATGTCGTCGCCTTGCTCACTATGGAATTTTATGTCCCCCACATCCATTTGAGGTGATTTATTTCATGGAAATGAAAATTCACCCATCTCCCATCTCAAATTTATTTCAAAAATTTGAAAATCCCTTCTACTTCTAACTTCTAACATCTAACTCCTCTGTGTAAAGCTCTGTAACTTTCTCTGAAACTTCTCACCACTAATCCACCATTGCCAAAGCTCAAACAAGCTTCACCATAGAAAATAAATCCTTCTTTCCATGAAAATAAATAGGTTCTAGAAGAAATATTGATCAAAGGAAGAAGCCAGAAGTTTGAAAATCTTCATTGCCATGAAACTGAAAATCAAAGAGATCTTACAAACTGGTGCACATATTGACAAACCATCTGTTGCTGAGTTCATATCTCTTAAATGCCATTAAAAAATCATATTCAAGCCTCCCATTTGTAGTAAGGAATTCTCACAAAAAATAAATTCCACTTCTAGCTCCACAAAGAACAAAGCTCAATTTCCCGTCAAACCGGAAACCAGATCGAAGAGAAATTTCACCAGTGAGACAAGAAGAAAAAACCTATTACAATGGAGTTGATTCCATCAAAAACGGAGGCAAAAAACTAGACCTAAAAGTTTCATGCTCCATTAATGGCCTCCATAACATAGTAGTTGAAAAAATCAACGAGCTACCTCTCCACTTCCCAGGGTTCTAGTGGGTGAAATCGCGTAAAAATTGGAGGGAATGATCGTTGAAAAATCTAGTATTGAATGAACTATTTTTTACACCATGAAGTCCCTATTTTTTAGGGATATGGAGGACTGAGTTTTTATCAGATTTCTACCTTGTCACATGAAGAACATCTATGAAAAAGGTGGCAAGCTACCTCTTCACTTCTCAGGGTTCCAGTGGGAAAAATCACGCGAAAAATTGGAGGGAATGATTGTTGAAAAATCTAGTTTCACATAAACTATTTTTCGTGCCATGAAGCCCCTAATTTTATGGATATGGAGGGATTTTTTTTTTCAATATTCTTCTCCTGCCGATGAAAATCTCATTTTCCCACTTGTTCAGATGAAGGAATTACTCAAAATTCAGAGGATGGAACTCCGGAATAAAACCCATAATTTTAAGACCTATTTTGTTGCAATCTGACATATACGGTACACTTACTAAAAATAGCATTCCTACCTACATACGGGTATGTTACTTCATGTAAGCCACCATTTGAAGTGGTTACGAAGAAGGCGGTGAACACAAAGGGAGTATCGTAGGCAAAGTCATCAAAAAGGTCATCTCGGCTCACAATTCACACTTAATAAAAATAGTAAGTGGTTCCACAAGCCCGTACTATAAATATCTAGTTGGTCTAAAAGGTGAGAGGAGCACAGTAATAAGAAATAATTCAATCTACCATAGATAGTAGAGGTTGGGAAAAGCTAACTATGACACTTACTAAAAATAGTAAGTTACACTCAAAGAGTAGTTTTGGCACAATGGGACGTATAAGGATAATTATTCAGGGGGACATCATTGTTCAGGATCATCATAATAATTTTTCACAGGGAATTTCAGATCTATCTTAGTTCATTCATCTTGGCAAGAATTCATGAGCTAATTTGAAGGAGTTTCTCACTATGTAAGGAGTTCAAAGATTTAGATTTTCACTACATATTGAGCTTTCTATCAGCAAGGATCAATGGTCTTCATCGGGAATAACATCTCCTCTTCCCCCAACTTTCTCTCTCTTCTCAATGTTCTAATTTTGCATTGGGGTTGCACTTTTTCATATGTCTTAATGTTCCCAATGTTATAAGTCACCTTTATGTTATAAAAAGGTACTTAAAAGATTCCTAGGAAGTTGAAAAGTTCTAAATTGTGTGAGGACATATGAAAAGGCATTGGGGGGTAGATGATGAGTCACCTCTCATTCTATAAATTGTAAATCCATTCCCATGTCAAAGGGTTTGCAATTGATCTTATAAACTCAAGAGTGCATTGTACTTAGAGAAAGCAAAGGAGACAACCAATTTCTTCTACTTTCCTCCACTCTCAAATTTCTTCCATTCCCACACTATGTACAAATTATGTTTAAACATAAATACAAAAAGAAGGATTTTCTATCCTTTTTGATGAGGATATTTTAGAAACTTTGAGTTTGCAATCTTATCTCACCTTGTTGCCATTTACAGGGTTGTTTCTTCTCATAAATGCATGTGTTGAAATTTCTAACTAGTGTGTGTAGGAATTTGATTTCCTACCTGCAACATTAGTTCCCATATCTCATTTCTCACTCCCCTTTCCCACTTTATAGACAAATTCCTCCCTAGTAATAAATTACTAGCTTTACTGCAGGGTCAGTGGAGTGCCCCTGTTGGATCCCTGGTCGAAAGGCCACCACAGAAATCCACATTTTCTCGTGCATGCATATATGAAAGCTGCACCAATTAAGTAGAGGGACTTATATTCTTAGAGTGTTGGCAAGATAACTACCAATTTTTCCTAGACAAATTTTCTCTCCAAAACTTGTAGACATCCCAAGATAGTTTTGATAGACCTATTTTTGAGAATTGGAAAGCTTTATTATATCTTAAGAATCCCAATAACTATTTGAGATTTAATATCCATGATCACCTCTACATCAATGTTAATGGGAGGGACATACCATTGCACATTTTTCAAAAACGTCAAAATATTACAGGATCGGAAAGAGAAGAAGTTCCCGTGACATGTAATTTCTTTGATTATGTTATAGTTAAAACAAGAATAAAGCTTAGAAAAAATTTAGAATCCTTATCATCAGAAATTAGAGAATATTTCTCCAAAGATAAAATTCTTGAAGAAATGGGTGTGATGAATCCTAATTTTTGGAATACTAAAGGTGCTCATGTAGACTTTGTAAGAAATCATTTCCATAAATCCATGGGTATAATATTGGAACATTTCACCAAGAATTTAGAGGTCAAGGGTATGGAAATTAAAGGTATACTGAATGTCGATTTATTAAAGTCTCAGTAAATTTTTTTTGCAACAATAACGAGAACCAATATATAAAGTTAGATGAACCTTATAAGAGTGGTGTTACTAAAAGGCTCTGACGAGGAATACATCAAACTACTGTCTTATAAGAAGACATCAGTGAATATTTTAGATTATATGAGTTATGTCAAACAATGATTTTGGGGTCTATGGAAGACGAAATGGTTTTTAGTGCTTTATCATTTATAAAATCAAAACTGAGAAACATGTTAGATAAAAATAAGGAAAGTTACATGAGGTGTTATGTTTCTCACTACTCATTGGAAACCTTTCCTTTCGACTGAGAAATTACACATTGGAATTACCTTTTCGAAAGAAGAGGTGTAAATAATACAACTACAAGTACAATTATTCCCAACGATGAGACTGGAATTGGTGCGTTGTCACACTCTACAGAAAATAACATCGACTTTGAAGAAGTTATTGATAATGGATTGTTTAAGCTTTAAATAGGTATCTCTTGACCTTACTTTTATTGTTTGTCCCCTTACATTTTAATTGTGGTTATTTATTCAATTTCATATTAACATATTTGAATATAATAGTTTGCAGTTAGACGCAATAGCGAACACAATTGTAACTCTACAGATGAAAATATTGAATGAGGAGGATTTTTAACATAATTGGTTTCAACTCTTGTTATCATTAAATATGTTATAGGTATATATAGTTACATTTATTTGAATATAATTATTTATAAAAAAATCTGTTTTATATAATTACTATTTTGGATTTGTCGAATACCAATTTCTGTTTTATTTTTTTTTGTTACATGCATTTGTCGAATACTAATTTTTAAGGCCTTCAAAGTTCATATCTGCATATTCTTCCATTGTTATACTCTTCCAGACTTCCACTGTCCAGACATGCATAGGTTCTCATTTGCATTTTTTAAACCTTTCTGTTTTAAAAATCTGTTTGTTACATGCATTTGTCAAATACTAATTTGCAAGGCCTTCAGAGTTCAGATATGTATATTTTTCCATTGTTATAATCTTCCAGACTTCTATACTTCCACTATCCATACATATAGAGGTTATCATTTGCATTTTCTGTAATCTTTATGTTTCTTCTTTAAACCGCTCAATCATTATTTTATCTTTTTTCTTGAAAATGTGGATTGACATCCATCCAAGGAAGATCTCACTTCTCGAGACTGAAAATGTCAAGAAAATCACCCATCTATATACTAATTCATTTTTCATGTTGAGTTTTCTTGATCGAAGGTCATCTAGCACGTTAAAAATGATGATTTATCATTTTCCTTCCATATGATTTGTCACAACCATCTAAAAGACACGAGGTAGATTAAACTTATCATATGACATTTCTTGAGTTTTTTACAATCATGTTTAATTTATTTTTGTATTTGCAAAATGATTTGATGAAGTGTTTGAACTTTTTGGGATGAATATCAAATTACATGTAAAAATCACACATTCAAATTTTACAAGTAGAGAGAGGAAGATTTTTCTGTATTAAGATGCTTCTGTCATACCACATTCCATTTTTTCTTAAAATAATTATCCATTATCATCATCCATGATCATGCTTGAAGATAAATTTACATCCACATACAATTCATCATCATCCATATCTATTTTAATGTCATCATCCACATATAATGTCACCATATCATTGATTCATTACAAGTAGAGAGAAGTAGGTTTTGAGAAGGTTTAAATTTGTAAAAACCTGATACAAAGTTCTAATTTTACAAGCAGAGAGAAGAAGATTTTACTGTATTAAGATGTCTCTGTCCTAACACATTCAAAATTTTCTTAAAACAATTATCCATTATCATCATCCATGATCGTGCTTGAAGCTAAATCTATGTCCACATACAATTCATCATCATCCATATCTATTTTAATGTCATCATCCACATATAATGTCATCGTATCATTGATTCATTACAAGTAAAGAGAAGAAGATTTTGAGAAGGTTTAAATGTGTAGAAACATGATACAAAGTTTGAATTTTACAAGTAGAGTGAAGAAGATTTTTACTGTATTAAGATGTCTCTATCTTAACAAATTCCAATTTTTCTTAAACAATTATCCATTATCATCATCCATGATCATGCCTGAAGCTAAATATACATCCACATATAATTCATCATTATCCATATATATTTTAATGTCATCATCCACATCTAATGTCATCATATCATTGATTCATTATAAGTAGAGAGAAGAATATTTTGAGAACATTTAAATGTGAAGAAACTTGATATAGAGTTTGAATTTTATAAGTAGAGAGAAGAATATTTTATTGTATTAAGATGCCTTTGTCCTAACACATTCAAAATTTTCTTAAAATAATTATCCATTATCATCATCCATGATCGTATCCATGATTGAAAGAATATATTTAGAAGGTTTAAATGTCTCTATCATACCACATTCCAAATTTTGTTAAAACAATTATCCATTATCATCATCCGGATTCCATGATCGTGATTGAAGCTAAATCTACATCCACATACAATTCATCATCATCCCTATCTATTCTGATGTCGTCATCCACATCTAATGCAATCATCATTACAAGTAGAGAGATGATTCTGAGAAGGTTTAAATGTGAAGAAACCTGATATAATGTTTGAATTTTACAAGTAGAGAGAAGAAGATTTAACTCTATTAAGTTGTCTCTATCATACCACATTCCAAATTTTCTTAATACAATTATCCATTATCATCATCCAAATTCCATGATCATGCTTGAAGCTAAATCTAAGTCCACATACAATTCATAATCATCCATATCTATTCTAATGTCATCATCCACATCTAATGCAATCATCATTATAAGTAGAGAAGATTCTCAGAAGGTTTAAATGTGAAGAAACTTGATACAAAGTTTGAATTTTACAAGTAGAGTGAATTTTCTTAAAACAAATAATCAACCATTATCATAATTATATCACATTCATATCAAACATAAACACCATATAAAATATAAAAAATCTCTATATAAAATATAATAAGATATAAAAAATCCAGATTGCAACATACTTAAAATCAAATACATATTCAAGTTTCATGCTTCAATATATAAAGTATTTCAAATTTGCAAATTTAAAGTTTCAATTTTTCAACCCTCAATCATTAACATTTTCCCTAGACAAACTGGCATCTTTTGTGCCCCTTTCCCCAATGGCTTGTTTTCATATATTATTTTCTTGAATAATTCCAAAACTAATCATATCTTCCGCAACACTTTCTAGATTCTTTGCGATCGTTTATTCTTCATTTGTCGCATCTCCATGGGATACCAAACTAGGATATACAGTTGCATTTTATTTTAACAAAATCTCAGGGTCGAAGCCATTCTATTTAATTATCCGCTTAAGTATATTATTATTTTTTTAACTAAAATAATATTTTCTTTCATCTTCATTGCTACGGATAAACTATTCTTAGCAGTTTCCAAGTGAACTTGGAACACCTTTGCTTGAATCTTCAAAGTTTCATATTTAAACTAAAAAAAAGTGATATCAATTAAACATATTAGTAAAATAAGAAAATTTCAAATTAAAAAAATATTACTTCAAATTGATAATACTTATGACCACTTTATCTCTTTCGGCATTTGTAATTTCCTTCAGATCCTTGTCCTTAGACCATTTTTTCAAATAGGTCTGGGCTTCAGAACTCATATTTTCCAATTTGTTTAATGCTTTATCTAAAATATTGTCTTTATAATTGTTTTTATACGTGTCAGTCCCACCTCTTGTTTGGGTGAGTAAGGCATCCATCTTCGCAAGTTGATTTTGGATTACAGCATTAAACTGTCCCTTTGACAATTATTTTCATAATGACTTATTATCTTGTTGATTAGTACTTTTCCCCTTCTCTCCCATTCTATGAGTTGACTGATACGAGGTACAATAAACTCTTGGACATGGGATTGAAAATCATAACCAATCAAGTTCTCCAAAGAAAATGATAACAACTGTTCACCATTTGTATCTAAAGAAGATGATGCCGATGGAGAGGTATGGGGGATTTCAGGTTGAGTATTGTCTGCAACCTCTTTTTTCCTTTGGGTGGCCTGATCCTATTTGCGATAAAATAAATCAATATTCAAATATTGAAATTAAAAGTGAAATGTAAAAAAAATTAAATAAATTACGTTGAAATAGAAATATACATGCTAGCCATGAATCATCTCACGTGTATTGAAAAATCTTGTTAGGTCATTGCTATCAATGCCCAAGTCATATTCATCTAAAGTAACATTATTTAAAACTTATACACCGGTTGCACTGGGCAAGCCACCAAGAGAGAGGGTCAGAATTGGAAATGAGGAGTCAATGTTTAGTGTCCCGCTAGAGGACAGAGGAATTGGCATACGTTTATCAATGTTCTTTTTACCTGAACCTCTGGTTGGAATTTTGAATCATAATGGTGGAGGATGTGGTGGTGCTACTATTTGTAAAGATGATGAAGGACTACAATATACTGCAAAGTCCAAGAAAAATCAACAAAATCATTACTAAATTATATGAAAAACTATAAAAACTATACAAAAGCTATGAAATTATATGAAAAAATATTCAAAACTTGTACTAAAGATATAAAATCATACCTCATTGTTGAGGGGTAACCTATTGTTATATCGAAGGTGGTCGTGTTGGAGTAGTAATTGGTTGTGTTTGAGTTGTGTGTGGCTGGGATTATGGAGAAGGGTGTTGAGAATCGAAAATTGCACGTGATTGAACTGAGTGAGTTGGTGAATACTTTTGAGAAGCATGCGTATAGTGCAAAGTCTCTGCAAGTGCAAAAACAATCAATTGTATGTCAATTCAATATGGTAAATGGTAAATTGTAAATAGAAAATGGTAATTTATAAATAGTAAAAGTGAGGGTATTACATCTTTGTCATTTAACTAATGCAAACGATCATGGGTTTGGTGATGAGTGAACTTCCATTTCAGATTTCGAATCTCTCGACTCCTCAGCATGTTGTTGGCCTCTTCCTCTTGATGCCCCTTTTTTCGCATAAGGGCCTCCAAAAATATTCTCTATATACAGTCAATATTTAATTAGAAGTACATAACGTTAGTACTACATAAATATTCAATCAGAAGTACATAATCAAGATAATAACCAAATTCTAATGTCGAAATATAAACTATATACATGTTGTTTTTGAAAAGGAATTGATAAATTATTCATTGTCTCGTCCTTGTAAGTATGAGTTGGTTTGTCTTTTAAATTAAAAATAGCCTTGTAATAAAGGCCAACGAGATAGTTTGTGGAGTGAATAATTGGTTTTTCATAAACTGATGCATTTGTAATGTCATAGTTTATCTTATTAGATAAAAATTTACACCAATCAAATTTTAACTTTCTAATTATTGTAATAATGTATGCAATAGCCCAGCTTGGAATATCCCTTTGCCGACCCTGCAGAATAATTTTGGCTGGAAAGAAATAAATCATGACAGTAAGAAAGTGGTTGGAAATTCCTTGCATATCCACACCTCATCTTGATTTATTGATGTGATCTACAAAAAGTCATTGGAATTAATAGCAATTTGAATTGTATCAAAATAAAAAAAAATCAAATGAAAATTGAAAACAGATTACACGTACAATCAATATGGAAACTGAAAGTAGATTCAAGGTACTTCTTATCATTTTCAATGAGGGTTGATTTGGTGGTTATTATGGGTGAAATTTTAAAGGGAAGGCTTGTCAACCGATGGATATCAACTGGATCGACACCGAATTTGAATGTACGACCATCATCCACAGTAATAGTACAATTACCATCTTCTGTATTCTACGAGGACAGAAGGTAGTTTAGAACATCGTGATCAATCTCAAACTAAGGCATGTTAACAAGCCCATCAAAATCACATGCTTCCAGAAAATCCTTATATTCTTTATTCATTTGCAAAATTGTATAAATGTGGGGGCACATCAAGTTTCTGTATTGTATCTTGCCCTTGGGTAGGGCTTGGGTGGTGACCAATGCCTGATTTACTTGATTTTCTATTGGATCTTGGTCTTGAGGTTGGGCAACACTTGTAGTAGCCATTATATTTGAGCTTGATTGGATAATATTGTGTTTGGTTGGACTGTTGGTGTAGAGACATATGATTTCTGTAGTAGTAAGTGCTGGGAGAATAGAGAAAATTTAGGAGCCGGGAAGTGTAAACATGAAAATGAGGGGTAGTGGGGTATTTTTAGGAAATAATTAGGGTTTTTTGAACCTTGGGAACATGACATAAAACTTTGTTGACATGTGACAACAAAACTTATTGTCGCATGTCAACAAAATTTGTTGACGTATGACAACACGTGTTGCTGTCACACGTCAACAAATTTTGTTGTCACACATCAACAACATTTGTTGTCACATGTCAACAATTTTTTTTTTCACGTGTTAATACAAGTTGTCATGTGTCAACAAAATCTATTATCGGATGACAACAAGAATTTTTTAATATACGAAAGTAACTCTTGTTGTCTTGCATTAACAACCGTACAACTCTCACTGTTGGGTAAAAACTATGATTCAAAAGTGAACAATACCTATTTTTGTTGCATCTGCATAATTTTTTTTCCTCAAGGCCCTCACTCTTGCTCAAATAATATTAGGCAAAATTTTCGTTTTCAAAAATTGGAAAATTCACCTTTCTGCAAAAGTGGTTCTAAGTATATTCACTAGGGATTTTCCACCTCCATTTTACCAGAGGTTTCTTAAAATAAACCTTGCGTGATGTTTATCTTGACTAGACAAAACCTTTTGGTGTCTCAGAAAACACCTATACCTATTCTCGCACCTATCCTTGTTATGTTTCCAGGAGAACTTCCTATACCTTGATACCTAGACCATATCAACCATGTTTGGATAAACTATTGACCTTTGACGATGTAGAGTTTGTGAGCTCTTCAGCCTAGTGTCTTGTCACATTTTACACGTGTGTGTGTATGTGTGTGTGTGTGTGTGTTTGAATTTCAATACATATTACCCACACTGATATAACCATTACCTATACCCACACCTTACCACCTTTTTCATCACCTACCACTTAATCAAACCCATCACCAATTGTGTCTGTTACTTCATTAGTTCCTGGTTTGAGGGGGATCACCTCCACCCATACCTGGGGTAGCCTAACCTTCACCCATATTTGGGGCAACCACCTCCTATTTTTTTCATCGTCACTATCAATACAAGCTACACCAAAAAAGGGGGCAAACATAGACACCCAAATTAGGTAACACCCTGCCAAGTCCCCTTCGATTAACATACATATAACCATGACCCCTCCTCACATCATTATTAATTTAATTACCTAAATTAAATTAATTTCCACCTCATCCTAGACCTATTCCAAGTCTATTAATTAACCTAGACTAAGTCCCCACTCCCCTTAACTAACTAGGACTCATTCTAATCCTAACCTTAATTTCCTATCATTCTTCCAATGAACTTCTCACTCCATTTAGCGCCATTCCACACTATTGACCCAAAATCAATTCTGAATCACGAAAAAATTGGGAAGAAAAGGATATTTCTAGAAAATTATGACCTTTTCTCCCTAACTGATGCCAATTATTCCTTAGCTAGTTCTGGTCACCTAACCATTGTCGGTTCCCTTAAATAAGGATTTCCAATCCTTTACCCAGGATCTTGAATCTTGGTTTTTGACATTCTTGCATTCTAAACACTCAAGCATCTAAACAATCAAATGACAAACCAGAGCATTCCATTTATTCATCAGTAACCAACCTCTTGCTCCTCAACCTCATATCATTCATAGGGAAGCACATAGGATCCGTTGCCACATCACTAGACCCATGCCCATTTCTCCTACAAACTCCCATTAATCACTGTCATCTACCGATATACAAGTCTTTAGATAAGTATCTTAACCTTGTTTGTTAGTTATTATTTTGGTTTCATATCTCTCATCCTCTTTTTTTACTTGATTCATTTCTCATATGAATATCATCTGTCACCCATTTACCTAATATCCTACCAACCTGAACCCTTTTGATTCTCTAATCACCTCTCTCACCCTTGTTGAGTCCTCAAATAAATCCTACTACCATACCTAACCCCCCTCAACACTCTGTGATTGAACTGAGAGCCTAAAACAACCCCATTTTAATAAATTTACCCAATTTCCCCTACTGACACCTGTCACCCAGCCGACGTTAGTCATTACTAGGTATCAACATTGGTCACCTAACCGATACCGGTCTCTGTGACTAGTAATTTATCCCAAACCAAAAAACTAATTTACCTACCCAAAACCTCTCAAAACTTCCCAGAATCTCACCTAGAGTTCCCTAACATCCTCTATCATACCCACAGACCTCAAACAACCAACCACCCTCTTTATATTTAGTCTTGTATGCATTTATTTAGACTAGATTTAATTTACTATGTTTGTTTAGGATACCTAAACTCTACAACTACAGTAGGTCTCTCTATTTCATGTTCTTTATTAGCATTGATTTTTCTTAAAACATGGATTGACAACCTTATAGGAAGCACCCTGCTTCCCAGATCTAGCATGCACTAGGAAATCCACCAACTGATGTTTTTAATGCTATCTTGTGGTCTTGTTTTGTATTTCAGGTAGTCCTTCTGAGAAAAAGAGTTCTTCACATTCAACTTTGTATTTTACAATGCATGTAACCTTCTTCAACTTCACATGTAAACCTCCTCACCTTTACCCTTATTTTTTTATACGTAACATTGTAGTGAAACAACATGAGATATAGAATATAAATAAGAAGGAAAATATTTTTAAAGATTAGTGATTCAGTGAACATGCTTAATCAAAATTTATGTTTCTTAACTTAATATCTTAGTTATTTTGGAGTTGTGTGACAGGTTTTCTAACAAAAATGAGATCAAAGTTGGCAAGGGAGAGTTGGAAAAACCAACCAAAGGTGTGTTGGAGTTCTTTTCATATTTCTTGATGGTATGGTAATGACTTATATAGTCATAAAAAAAATTGTACATAGTTTTGTGTGAAGTTAGATTATCTTATTCTATCAAAGTATGAGTAGACCATTTTTCTTTCATGCATTCACTTTTTCCTTTATTTCATATTTTTCTTGATAATTACTTGGAGGAAATTCATGATATTATTCCAATTAAAATCTATCGATGTGCACACCATCCCATGAGATCTTTGAGCCCTCTTTAAATTTCATTACGCTAAGAGTTGTTCCTACAATGACATACATGGTTGTAATGGAGTGAGTTGTTCACTTTTATTCTCAACATTAAATTTGACATCCATTTAATTGGTACTTGGCAATTCATCCCTAAATTTAACTTCCATTAGGTTGTCACTTATATGTTTTTTTTTTCCTTTTTTCTTGGATAAGTCAATCAAATAATAGTAGTACCAAGCATATCTCTTGGCATATTTTAGATAGATGTATTTAAGATATCTATGTTAGTTCTATATGCAATGAATTCCAAGTGAACTATAATATGTTCATGAAATCTGTTTTAAATTAACACCACTAATTCAAGTTAACTATGTGTACTCATAAAAGATGGGTTCCTTTGAACAATATTAATACACTAATGAAATTGAGTCTAAATTAACACATCTAAATTCTAAAAACAATATTTATATACATAATGATGTTATGTATAAGTATACACTCTATTTTCAGGATAGTATGATTAAAAATACCTTATTAGATGAACTTTTATTTCGATATACATGTTGGAATTTTTCTAGCATTATCTATAAAAATGTGTTTTACAAAATTTTGAGAAATACACTTTCTATGTTGGCATATAATCTAAGGTTTCTATTGAGTGTTCACAAAGAATTGATTGGGTTAGTTAACATACGGTTTTTACTATAGGAAGTTCAAACCACCCATTAATAAATCCCAATCATTTAATAAAACATTTATGATTTATCACATCTAAACTAAGATAATAACAAGACACACATACATGTAGTTCTATAAAATATACAATGCAAATTGGGACTAGAATACTATCTTCATTCATTAATGTCATCTAGATACAATAACATGCAAACATATGTAAGGATTCCAAGATCTAATAATAGTAACTTGTACAATACAAGATCATACAAAATATCTCAGAGCATATTAAGTGCATACTAATAATTCACTATTAATTATCAAACAATAATCAACCAATAAAAACCATTACAAAATGGGCTAGGCAATCCTTATATAAGACTAGATACATCATCCTACTATAATTTAGTTACAAGAAATATAAAAAATTTAAGTATGAGTGCTTTAATTCCATCTTTAAGGATAACACAAGTGGACTATACTCAACTCATATGAGCTATAGAATCTTAGTGCCCTTATTGACTCCTAATATTGTGTTATATGTATCCTACTTTATATTCTTCACACAATTATTGGACTACTATTGCCTATCTAGCACTATTTATGCACAATATTTCCTTAGCACCCATGTGCACCTATCCCAAAACCATCCTTCTATGTTACTACATATCATATTTCCTTTTCTTGTTTTTATTTCAAAAACCCTTATTCATGTTTTCACCCTTAAACTACTAGATACAATGTCATTTGTACCTCGGAATGGGTTGATTTTTCATCACAAATCAATGGTTTTTGGTGTTTTCCTCAAAAAAAAATTGAGGAATTTATTTTACTTTGGGTGGTGTAAAGGCGACTCAAAACAGAAGCAACTAGCCATTTTTAATTGTGTCAAGTTTGCATCGTGAAAAAAAAGAAAAAAAATCTAAAACATTTACTACATGCACATGTGGGGGTCAATTATTTTTTGTGTTAAATAAAATAAAACATTAGATTTTATGTTTACATTGTATAAAATATTAGAATGTGAATGAAAATAATATATATTTGAATATAAATAAGATTGTAAAAAATCATATAACAATTTTAAAAAGTATTAAATATGAATAAAAATGCTAAAAAACCAAATAATAATTCCATTCAAAAAATAATGTCAAAATTTATTAATATCAATAAGAATAAAATGTTGAAGATGAACAAATAAATATTTTCTATTATTCAATACGATAACATGAGTTTAAACTATGGATTCTATAAAAATGTGACTATAAACTATTACCATCTAATGCACATCACTATTATCATCTATGAAATCATTGTTATCATTATAATCTATGAGTTCATTATCTGTACTCTTTGAAGTATATCCACTTGATACAATGACATGTTATTTTAGTCATAGTTAAAATCATCATCATCATCACCCTCTAAAAATTCAAGAACATTAGTTATAGATGGTTTATTCACCTACAATGATGTTATTTAATAGCTATAAAATTATTCAAAATCCAATTTAAGTTGATTAGATAATTTAAAGTATATATTAATTTATTATTGGATTATAATTAATTATGTATTGCTTGTGGAAAATCCCTAGAATGCGCCCAATAATAATCATGCCTAAGGAGAACAAAAAAGTTGAAGTGACCACAAGTACAATCATGCTAGGTCAAACGACACAATAAAATTAAATATATTATATGATATTAGAATACATGTGTTCATATCACTTGCATTGTTAAATGAAAAATCTAATTGAATTGACCATTAAACAAGTGCAGAGCAACTAAAATCCGTTCGAGTGTCAGGTGAAAGATGGTTGATTGATTTTATGTGCTAAATATTAAAAAAACAATGATTTTATTTTATAAATCTTCAAAACATTAAGATACTTGAATAACAAATAATTCAATAAATATGAAAAATTAATGTTATCCCCCCCTCCAATGTATTTATAAATTATGGTACAGTTTCTAGTAAGGTTTTGGAAAATAATATTTTTCTAGAGTTTATGCTAGTTTTTTATAAGCTTTTATTAGAGTTTTTGCAAATTGTTTTTGTTATGGTTTAAGGTTTATACCCATTGTTTTTCATAGGTATTTGTTAGGGTTTTATTTTTATTTTAGCACTAAAAATAATTAATTGTGTTGATTATTGTAGGGTTTTTCTAGGGTGTACATGTTATGTTTTCTATGGTTTAAGGGTTTTATATTTTTAAGGGTTTTTTAGTGTTTCAACCTTTTCATCTAAAACTGTGTTAGGGTTCTCAAGGTTTCTGCTATGAAACAAATTTATTGTTGTATAAAAGATCACATGAAAAATATTTACATATATTTCCTCTTCTATCTATGAAGTTTTCTTCCTCTTCATCATCATCCACATTGATTGTGTGCTTTGTTCTCTCCTTATGCCCATAAATTTATCTTTCTCCTTCTCATGGACCTTTTTGTATATGAATTTATCTTCCTTATCCTCATGGACCATTATATTTATGGGTAGATTTTTTCTCCATACAATTCTTCCTCTTCTATAATATTCTTCATGTAAAAAATTCTTCTCTTTCCTTCCTCTACATTTAACCCCTCATATTATTCCTTTTGTCACCTTGTCTTTTATGTATCATCTCATCCAGAATAGTCTAATCCCATGCACATTGGCCTATCACCCAGAGGGCGCTGAGCGCTCACCCGAGGCATGCATGGGTGTCGAGTCTCTCCTTTATGTGAGTTTCGTGAGAATGCATCATCTTAGGAAAGATAATCAAATGTAGGACATAAAAGAACTAAACCACATTCTTATGAACTTAGGAAGAGTTGTCATCTCATTGTATGTAGATAAAAGAAATAACAAGCAATATATGGAGATGATTCATACAGGAAGGAAATGCAATAGTATTATACTCCTGAACACATAGATGATTTATAACAAAGCATTATATTCATACCAAAGGAGTAAATAACCCACATTACATCCCTTGAGGTCATAAAAGATCCTCATATAATTATGCAGAGCCAAGTCATGCATTAGAGCTATATTATGCTCATCATATTACAAAGAAGAATGAAAACCCATCCCCTTCAATGTGTTAATCACTCATAGAGCTCTCCTAATCCCTAGCCATAACATCCTCATTCTGTTTCTACAGGGCTTCACCTCTTTTCTCTCCTCCTTCTCTCTCTTTCTTCTACCGGGTGCTTGTATTTATAACCTTAGCACTCACTGCCATGCCTTCTAGTAGTTACAGATCAGTTTCCAAGTGTTTAAGTGGTCCTCCAAGGGAGCATGCTTTCACATACTTGAGCTCTCCACTCTACACGATGATGCTCTTCTAGAACCCTCCATCACATGCCTAGAATATTCCCTTCTTGATCCCATAGTCACCAGGCTAGCACCTTATCCACAAGGGTCATGATTTTCTCGTGTGCTTCCTAGGGTGTCAAATATGGCTAAGTAGAAAACCTATTTTTCCTTACACGCATGTGTGTATGTTCAAAAAAACCATTCCAGAACCATTCTCCCTGCCTTCAACCCGCATGCCCCTCTTTGACTAGATCCCATGCCCACATGCCTTCTTGTACTTAGCTAATATTTTGGGGCCCAACATCACCCCACACTATGCATGTTCTCTGTCCTCAGAAACACTCTTCAATAAAGAAATAAATAATGGTGGATCCTTACAAATGGTTGGGATGGAAGAATAAGGAATGAAGAAATGGGGAAAATAATGAAAGAATGGGGAACTTGTTTACTTCTGGAGGAGGAGAGGGAAATCCTTTCTTAAATCAGCTTCTAATTTTCCCCAAGTGTCGACCTCGCTCTGAGCCTACTGACAGAGGTCCCCCACCAGGGCACTCACTTCTTCAAAACTCAGCCCCTCTCCCTTAGCACTCATTGTCTCTACAATCTCCTCCAGTTGTTTTCCCAAATCCTTGAGTGTCCATCCTCCGAGTGATTTGAGGGTACAATTCCTTCAGTTGATTCTTGATTGAGCCTCGCAAGGTCTCAATGGCTTCTGATTTATTTTCAACTTAGGCTAGGATCTTGTCTTAGCCTTGTTCCCCTTGTTCTTTTCCTAGAACTCTTTGAGTTATTCCTTCATGGGTGGCAACCAAGATACTTTCCACTCTATCCCTATCTGCACAGTTATCATAGGTGGCCTCAACAACTTACGCGATGGATTTTACATCAGCGAGGATCTTGTTGTACTGAGAAAAATTTTCTACAACCTTCATTTTATTTTCTTTCTCCTAGTGCACCAACGCCTCCTCTGCTAATTCTAGGGAAAGTGGCCACCTCTCCATAGTGAGTATGTGGGTTAAGTCCTCTAGGAATTGTAAGGATGATCCATAAATTTTCACAGGTGGTGTTAAGTCTAGATGATTTAAGACAATGACATCCATGATCATCTCTATCTTCTTGTATGCCTTGCACACCCTTACCTTCTCATATTTTAACTCACGCCTTAACTGAGCATTGATTAGTTCCTCCTACTTCAGGTCTTTGATTTTCTCTAGAAGATCTTCCTCCCTTTTCTCAAACTATTCCTCTATGAACTTCACCCTATCATTTCTCCCAAAGATTCTGGCTTTAACCTCAACCTGAAAACTTTATTGAGCGTGTTGCAGATTTTCTTATATGATAATCATTGAGCATTCACCAAGGGGTTTATCCCTTTTTTTTGGCACTTTCATCAATGCTCCTTGGCTTACCTCAAACTTAGGCTCATCAATGTGGGACTCAAATTCCCATGATAGCATTTTCCTTGTCCGAGGGTATGCACCTTCCTCATCAAATGAAGTCATGGCTAAAAGTTGTTTTGTTGGCATGGTGCTCTGGAAGTGCACACACAACACCTTGTTTGGATCATCAATGTAGCCCATTCCTTGAACTTGTGATACTTCTGTGCTCTTCCTCCCCATGCATGCAGCCTTTGGAAAGCTTACAGCCAAACTGGGATCTCCTCCCATGCTGCCATATTCTTTTCCTACGCTCTCCTCCTCAGCTTCCTTCATCACCACATCTGCGATACATTAAACCTCTTATTCTACTAGGTCCTTGATGATTTCTTCCACTTCTTTTTCTGTGGCCTCATCTATCTATTCCTTTGTGAGGCTTGGGGTCCTTTGATCCTTCGTATTTTCTTCTTTGCTTACCCCCTTGCCTTGAGTCTCAACCTCTTCTTCATCCTTCTTCTCCTCATCTCCTTCGTTGTACTCCTCATCTCCTTCTTCCTCAGAATCATGTATCTCATAGACAGGATGGTCTTCACCTCCCTCTGGTTCATCATCATCATCATCCATGTCACTGATGAAGGCATCTAGACTCTCCATCTCTTATGAATCAACCTCATATGTCACCTTCTGCTTCTTCCTTACTAGGGATTCCAGACAAGAGATTCTTCATTTTCTTTCCCCTTGATAGGTGATCTCTTCCTCAGTGATTCCTCATGGGTGACGGGTTCTTTGTGCTCTGAAGCCTCTTCTTCTATGATTTTTTCCTTGATAGGAGACTTCTTTATTCGTGCGTAAGTACTAGGCTTAGCACTTGTCTCTGGTGCGCTCACCATTTGTGTGGTTTGAACACTTGGTGCCTTCTGCACCTCTTCTCTTTCTCTCTTTCTAGGCATGGCCTTCTTCCTTCCTATAGGGTCTTCAGGGATGGAGACATCATTCTCCAAGTAAGCACCTTTTTCAAATTTTGGCCTTATGCGCAAGATACACCCTTGTTGCGGTCCTTCCTGCAATTGGAAGCGTTAAAGGATTCATCATTTGTATCTCATGGGAGACATATCTCTCCACGTACGTGCACTTCTTTGGGTAGAATAGCTTCCGACATAGCTCGCAGTGGTCTATATCTACCTCACTAAGGTCGAACCTTAGTCTCTTGGCCTCCTTGAACTGATTAACTTCAGCTTGGAAGTATAGCGCAATGAAGGAGAAGGGTAGCTTGCACCATGGACTCATATTCTCATTTGTCAACATAAATCTACCAATGCAGAAGTGTTGGTACACTAAAAATTCTACCTCTCCATTCATGAGCATGGGAAACTACTCTGGGATCCTCCACTCAGCCCTGAATGCATCACACATTCACTTATACCACTTCTCCAGGCGCGCCTTGTGAGCGGTCGTCATGGTTTCACAAGTATATTTCACAAATCTCTTTGTGGGCGAGGGATCCTCTTTTGGATATTCCCAAACAATTTTTCTGGCCCATCGGGCACTCCAATCTCTAAAAACACAATGGTGAGGAGGATGTTACCAAAGAGTATCTTCTCTCCCTCCTGCGCGCTGCTTATAATTTCATCCGCGATGAAAGAGGATAAGTTGTAGATGGTCCCTTCTGATATTTTTTGGCATACATTCAGCCATGCCTTGTTCACTTGTGTCCATCATTCCTGGTCATTGAGCTTGGTGACCAAGCACGTGGCCATCCTCATCACTGGGTCTGGTATCTCAGCGATGTCAAAGTATCGCGACCCTTTTTGTAGTCATACGTGGCTACAGTCTCCTTGATAGCTTCCTTGTTGCTTAGATCATCATCAATGTTATCTCCTTCACAATTGAGGCCTGTGAACTTGGATATCAGTTGTGGTGTGATGTGCATCTTGTGCCCCATGAAATAAAAATGATCCTCATGCACACGAGACATCAACCACTGATAAAGGCACTCAGGCTTTCCAAAGTAGGGAAACTCGTACAATTGCAATAGTCCAGCCTTCTCTAATTTGACCTTTACCTCATCATTGTAAATGGGCATTCCATCTGGCATCCTATTGTTAGTTAGTCAGACCAACTCCAATGCCATTTCCTTCTCCGTTGTGCTCATGCGATGGTTATAATCACTTACGACCATCTTTTGTAAGTGTGACTCCCATTCTTTTCCTAGCAATACCCCATCTGGGTACTATGTTTCTGGGTACCATTCTTCGTTGGTGCTCGCAATGGAATCAATTTTTTTCCCTTACCCTTGCCCTTTGTTTTCTTCAGTGAAATGGTTGGTTTCCTTGGTGCCATTCTTTTGGTTAGGCTAAACTTAAACAATCCTTCCTCTTGCTCTACTCTTCTACTCTTCTCAATCCCAAAGCTCACTCCAAAGATTCAACTCCTGAAATGAATCTTTCTTTCTCCATGCCCTAGCTGTCCAAACCCTAACTAGGAAATCCTTCCACAAGATGATGCTCTTCACACAACCTTCCTCACACCCATGTACTCCTTCCTTCTGGTTCGTAGATCTACTCTAGATGCACACTCAAATTCCTTGGATTCTCCTTTCTTCACACAAATTTCTCTCTGGATGCTCTAGTTCACAAGAGCTTCTTTCACTTCATAATCGCAAGGTAACAAATGACTTTCCCAACCTTGTATTTATAGTTTTTCCTTCTTTCCAGCATTAAATGCTATATCACCTACCACCGTACTTTAACATTAAATGTGGATTTTTCCACTAAGCTGATTTTAAGTGCCCTTACCTATGCACCACATCCTGCATGTGCAAAACCCTTTACAACCTTCTGGCATGCAAAAATCCAACCCGACCAAAGACTCTTACGCATGTCTACAACGCTGAAGGCACTTCTTCTGTCCGTTACCTGATTTTTTCCCTCACCGACCTTATGTTGTTCCTGTGCTCTTCATCCTTTCTGTACGTGGTTTTTGCAAAGTCTTTTTGACACCAACCATTTCCATCCACCTTTTCTTCTACGTGCTTCTTACTCC
Source organism: Taxus chinensis (assembly GCA_019776745.2). Lineage (NCBI taxonomy): Eukaryota > Viridiplantae > Streptophyta > Pinopsida > Cupressales > Taxaceae > Taxus > Taxus chinensis. The sequence continues at coordinate 78,579,276 of CM034149.1, forward strand.
TTACACACTTTTTATCCATCAACCAGGCCATTTACCACAACTTCTACTGCTAGTTCAATCTTGTATTACGGGCCTATACTTCACATCACTCCACCCCACACTAAAATAGATGCACGGTCCTCTACACATACACAACCTTGGAAAAATAATGTGGTTACTGACACACAAGGCACAAAAAAAAACAAAAGAGAGGAACAAGCAATGAGAAAGGGAAACACAAGAAAAGAAAAATCATAAAGGAAATTCTAGACTAATTGGAAACACTACCTTATTTACAAACACCAAGAAGACTTATTTATAGTAGGGCTTCAACCTACTCCCATTGAAGTGACCTGGTAACCTCGTCCCATCCAGCGCTTGTAACTGACAAGTTCCTGAATCAAGAATGTATGAGATGATGTAAGGTCCCAACCAATGGAATTTCAACTTCCCAGGATGGCACAGATACTTGGAATCATACAACAATACCATCTACCCAACTTCAAACTTCTTGTTCTTGATATGATGATCATGCCATGATTTTTGTCTTTCTTTTTCTATCTTCTGACTCCATCTAGCAAGTGATCACCTTTCATCTAACTGCATCAACTTATCAATTATTTCTTCCAGCACTTTCTCATCAGCTAATCCTCCTGTGCGCGCTATACACAGTGATGGTAACATGAATTCCACTGGTAAAACAACCTCCGTGCCAAACACCAATTGAAACGGTGTGGCCTTGTTCAACCTTTTATAGGTTTCCTGTATGCCCATAGAATGGTTGATACCTTATCATCCCAATCTTGTCTTCCAACATCACAGATCTTAGTTAATGTATGACTTAGTATCTTGTTAAATGCCTCAACAGTTCCATTTTCTTGAGGGTGATATGGGGTAGTCTTATGATGGGCCACCATAAATTTTGCTAACAAAATCCTGACTATTTCATTGAGAAAGTGTGTACCCCTATCACTTGTTAAACTTAAAGGACAACCATACATGCTGATTATGTTCTCCCATAAAAATCTAGTAGTTGTTGCTACAGTACAATCCTTTGTAGGCACTCCCTCTACCCACCATGTCAAGTAATTAGTGCAAGTGATGATATACTGCGTGAACCAGTCCTTCGTGTGGCTGGCAATTGGCCCTACAAAGTTGATTGCCCATTTCTCAAATGGTTCAATGATGGCTATTGGTCACAAGGGAATTTCATCTCTCTTTCTAGGTTTTCCAAGGCACTGGAAATGGTCACAGGCCTTACAAAACTCAATGCAATCCTTGTAGATGGTTTCCCACCAAATCCCTACTAATAAAATATTCCACGTGGTAGCATTTCCTACATAGTGTCCTCCTGCAATCCCACCATGCGCTTCTTCCATAATGGCTACATGCTCATGTTCCAATACACATTGGTGCAAAACCTCATCATGACCTAATTTATACAGGTCTCCACTAATCAGCATGTAGGGTGTGGCATGTATTGCCAACTGCTTTCTCTCTAGAGCCTTCATCCCTTCTGGTGCCACACCTATTTTTAAGAACACTGTGATATCTTCCAAGTCTGAGGACATGCACCGCAATCTAAAAAATTTGTGTGTCTGGCATGGTATCCTCAATGTTTTTGCATCCTCTCCTGAAGTCAATCCTTGATAAGTGGTCAGGCCCTGAATTTCTCTTTCCTAGCTTCACCACCACTGTGAACTCAAACTCCTAAAATAGAAGGACCCAACGACATATGCACCCTTACAGAATGGGTTTGTTGACTAAGTATTTCAATGCCATGTGGTCTGTGTAGAATATGAATGGTGTTTCCAACAGATACTACCTAAACTTATGCAGTGCGTAGATCATTGACAATGCTTCGTGCTCAGTAGTTGTGTAATTTTGTTCTACTGGTGTCAACTTCCTACTTGCAAAGCTCAAGGGATGATCAACAATTCCCTCACTAGGTTGTGCTAGCACTGCTCCCATAGCTGTTCCTGAGGCATCAACATGCACATGGAAAGGCTTATCCCAAGAAGGAAAATGTAATATGGGTGTCGTGACAAGCCTATCCTTCAAAGTGTCAAATGCCTTTTTATTGTGCCTCTCCCCAATGAAAGGCACTTTTGTGTTTCAACAATTCTTCTAAGGGCACAAAATCTTGGCATAACCCTTGATGAAATTCTTGTAATACCCCATATGTCAAAGGAACCGCACACTGCTTTGACTAGTAGGCTCCCCTAATCCTATAATAACTGCAACTTTGGCAGGATCCACTAGTAAGCCGTCTTTGCATATAATGTGTCCTAACAGGGTTCCAAATGGAGTAGCAAAGACACATTTCTTAATGTTGAGGGATATCCTCAATTTCTGACATCTCTCAAACATCAGTCTTAAGTTGTCACAATGGTCTTTCACCAGTCCATACATAGTCCAGTCATCTAGGTAAACTTGAAGAAACTTATGGATGAAGTCCTGGAATGCCTATACCACAATGTGCGAGAACACAGTAGGTGAACATTCTTCAATCCAAAGGGCATAACCATGTAGGAAAAAATTCCCCATTCAGTGGTGAAAGTTGTCTTTCTCTGGTCTTCCTTTGCAATCCTGACTTGGTGGTATCCTGAGAATCCATCCGTGAAAGAGTAGACTTCATGCTAGGCTACTCCCTCCAGAATTTCTTCAGTAAAGGGGGTTGGGAAGGGATCGATGACACACACTGCATTCAGATCCCTGTATTCAAATAAATTCTTATCCTTCCATCCTTCTTAATACTGATAACCATTGGGCTTATCCATTCTGACTCTTCCACTACCTCAATGATACCAGATGCTATCATTTTGTCTATTTCTTCCTTAACCCATACACACAAATTTGGATTCATCTGATAAGGCCTCTTCCGAATTGGGTGTGCACCTTCCTTCAACTTGATCTTCATCTCCCCTAAGGAATGGTGGATGCCTTTGAGTTCATGGTACCCACGAGGGAACAAATCTTGGAACTCGTGCAACAGATCAATGATCTTTGAAACTTCTTTTTCTGACCAATAGTCACCCGATGATAGCCTCCTTAGGTTTTACCTCCGTCCCAATGTTAACCTTCATTATTTTCAATGGCTTATGGTAGGCATGTGCTTGCTCATCAGAATTTTCTATGACTTCATGTGTACCCTCCGAATGATTAACATCCAAAGTCTCCATCTCTTCTCCGTCTATTACATAGACCATTTTGCCTTTTTCTTTTTCCATACATGCATGCTCAAAATGTACTTCCTCTTATTCTTCTTCATTGAGGCACGTCTCCAAATAAGGCTCACCTAGAAATTCTAGTAGCCTATCCTCTTCCATAGCACTATCTCCCATCATAAGGTGCTTGATCATTTATAACACCTTATCCACTGATGGTTTGGTACTCCTATACTTGAAAGCTTGAATGAGATCAGCCACCAACTCTTGCCAATTACCCGTCTGACGACGCATATCTGAATGAACATACCAAGCATGTTCACAACCTTGTAAGGTGGAATACAACTTATGTACCCATAATGAAGGTGGAAATTCTTAAGCACTTCCCATCCATGCCTCCTCGCATGCATAGATATGAAATGAAGTAGTATTTTTTCCATGGTAGTCTTGTATGACTATGGGCACGTTACTCGTAGAAAACCTTACAAAAAACATGATCCTCACCTCACACCACTCTAAGAGATTCTCCTGATGTGTAGCCCACTAGTGTGCTTCACTCCTGAGTAGGTTATAGCTGAGCATTCCTCTTCTTTCGTCCTCATTTTTCCACTGAGCTTCCATTTCCCGCATAAGAAAATTTTAGGGTATGCCCCTCCAGAGTAACTTGGAAACTTCTTTCCTCCTAGGCACTTGACTGAGCGTGCCTTTGTCACCCTTGTTATAGGTCCTTTTAATTGTCACCTAATTAACTCATAATTCCCATGTGCCCAATTGTCACATGCCACACTAGTGGTATCACTTAAGGACTGAGCATCCTCAAACTGGGTAACTCCCTCTGTGGGGTGAATTATCTCAGGATTTCTGATGGAGCACACATAGATTCTATCAAGGAATTCTTCTCCTAATGGCTCAGTATAGGGTGATAACTTCCCATCTATCAAAGGGATGATCACCCTTTCTTCCTTGTTCTCAAAGCTGATATACCCTTTGTTAAACCTTAGGTCGGCATTATTCTTATAACACCATGGGCACCCAAGCAATGTTGGAAAGTTGTCTACCTCAGTGAGTGCCAAGACTTCAAAGTCTCTAGTGAACTTGGCCCCTTGAATGGTGATAACTACATCCTTCAAGACTCCAATGGGCATTGCCTTAGTCTTGTTTGCCATATACAACACATTTGAAGATGGCTGCAATGCGGGCCTTCCCATCTGATGCCAGGACATCTAAGGTAAGAACATTCACCTCTACTCCTGTGTTGATGAGGATATTTCTCAGAAGCCACCCATCAACAACTACATTCAAAGTAATATCCTTGTCATATTCAAGGTTGTGAGGAGGAAGGTTTGCATGCAAAACCTATCTTTCATGCTCTACTCCGGCATGTGGTACCTTCTCTCTCAACCATTCTCCCAGCAAGGGAATAATATTCTCTTGCCTTAACATTTTACATACTTCCTTGACCTCATCCAGGTCATTCCTTGGAACCTTGTTATCTTTCTGTTGCTGCACCTACCTCGATTTCTCCTTGAGACATTAGATCTCCCCTTGTAAACTTTGAATCACGTCCATAGTCTCCTGGTACACTTCTTTCTGATGGGCAGGGTCTAGATACTTTCCATGTACTACTTCCTCTCTTGAAACTAGTGTCCTTGGTCTTGGCATCTCCTTGGCGCATGTGACCTCTGCTTGCATTATCACCATAGTACAGGTTCTAGCTCTAACTCACACGCCACTCTTGGCATCCATTGTGAATCGGCCTTCTTGATGCTCACCATCGCAGTTCCCTTGTCTTTCTAGGTGCTACTAGTTCATATGCTCATAAAGTTCTGGACACTCTTTGTACTTGTGTTTCTTTCCACACCATGAGCATTGTAACAGATCAGGACACTCACATTTGTAATGCTTTGTAGATCCATAATTATAACATGTTCCTCATGGGAACTCACTCCATCCTCTGCCATGGTTATTAACCATGAAATCCTCTATGAAAACCTCTTCCATGCACCCCTCCATCTACACGCCCTTCATAACGATGGTCATCATCCTTAGAACTACTTGCAAGGCTAGTCTAGCGCACACCTAGATCAATAACATCATGGATCTGATCAATCAGTCTATAATCCTTAGTATCATGGGTTGTAGAGGTACATATCTTGTAGTAGCAAGAAATATTCTTACAGATTTACATTGTAGTAGAGGGAACCTACTTGCATCATGATCTCCATGGTAGATCTCACAGTCTATCACCATAACATGTACTGAATTCCAAGGGAAGCTATCCTTTTCATGCCCCTCCACTTCATAATTTGTACAAAAAATTCCACTACGAACCTCATGCACTGAGTTTGCAGATAGCTTCTCCAACTGCTTGGCCATTGCAACAATTTGGGCCTCTAGAAAAGGACTAACACCAGTATCAACACTCCCAACAGCTTTGGCATGTAGGGAAGCTTCCAATGCCTCATGTGGGTCAGTGAAAGTCTTGTGTGACAGAGCCCTTCTAAATGGTGTTATCAATCCTCTGAAAAACCATTGAGCATGTTGAGAAGGATGAATGTCATAGGAGATATTTGACAAGAGAGTCTTGAAATGCGCATCATACTCCCACACACTCTCTACCATTCCCTGTTGGATCTCCTTCAGAGTGCTGATGCTCTTCTACTCAAACTCTGGGATATGGAACTCTATGAGGAAGGCGTTCTTCAATGCGGTGTAGTCTACCACCATTTAATGGGGGTCATACTTCCTATACCAACTATGTGCACACCCTTGCAATGTTGTTGCAAACTGGACTTTCCTTCCACTCTGGGGTAGTGATCCCCTTCAATGCCATAGTAACTCACAATTGTGCACATGCTCTACAGAATCTTCAATACCTCTATAGTCTGGTAAGTGCAAAAACATCTCAAAAAAACTTGGGGAGGTGGCTGGGGTCCTTGTCCTCCCAATCCAAAGCCTTGGTTCCCTCCGGTGTTTCCTCCTCCACCAGATCCACTGGATCCACCAGGTCATGTTCCTCCTAACCCACCAGATCCACCTCCTATAGTTGGAAAAGGTCCTGAAGTGGTCATGCTAAGGGTTCCCAATGTCCCACTGAACTACATGCCGATGGTCTGTGATATTGTCCCACTACCAGTTGTGTGTCCCATGCCACTCCCAGACATGATACCAAAATCTTGTGTACTTGCACCTTGTCCAAATATTCCTTCAAATACAGGAATGGATTGTGTCGCCATGGATGTTCCAAATGAGAAATTATATCTCCTAGGTGTAGATCAGTTACTCCCACCGATACCAACTGGGTTAACAATACTTTTCCCTTGATCTGGAAAACCAAGCACCAGGGGTTGGTCACCAGGTGGGTTTAGATGCACGTCGATGGCTCTTCTTTCTCCATGTAATGAACTCTCATCAGAAGCTAAAGGGGCTCTCTCCTGTGCTTGCCAAGATGGGGTAGCACAGACTACTCAGGTTCCATGTCCTCTACATGAACCTCAACTCCTTCCCGCAATGTCTACCTCCATAGATCCATCACACTTGCAACCTCGCGTTGTCTAGTCATCTCCCTTTCACAAGCTTCACTATACTTGAGTCATCTCTCCTCCCTTTCCTTTTCAACTGCAATGTCCACCATCTTCCTCCACCCTAGCTTCCTCTCCCAGTGCTCAGAGAAGCTTAGCCAACCATGGGGAATGCTTCTAAACTCAAAGTAATGACCAAGATCTTCATAGCCAAAGGAATAACATGCAAAAATGATCCTCTAGGCTCCCTCAGAAACTCAAACTCAGCAACTTCTGGGCAAGAATACGTCAAAATGGCATATTCTAAAGTATAACTAGTCAGCACCCTCTTCCACCAGTGATCAATAGCATGCATCTAAGTCAGATCTGTATCCTAAAGCCTCTGATAGTCATCTTGGGTCCACATGCGTGATCTATAGTACCATCTTGATCTGGATGTGTATGCTGAAAGCCATTCATATAGTTCTACTGGGAAGCAGCAAAATAATGTCTCATATAACTCATGGTATAGGTTCTCTTCTACCCATCTACGTGCATTGAACTCAGGTCCAGTGTTGAATATTTGAGAAAACTCATCCTCCATGCTCTTGAACCATGTTTCAACACTTTCTAAGGTCAGGTGCTCTATCATCACACATCACAGGGACAAAGATGCATGTCATTTCTCACAACAACTTTGAAAAGAGGTCCCAGCAACAAAACCAAAATGTAGTCATATTTTATACCCTTAGACTAATAGTCTAATCCCATGTGCATTGACCTATCACCCAGTGGGCACTGGGTGCTCACCCGAGGCATGCACAGGTGTCGAGTCTCTCCTTTATGTGAGTTTCATGAGAATGCATCATCTTAGGATAGATAATCAAATGCAGGACAAAAAATAACTATACCACATTCTTATGAACTTAGAACGAGTTATCATCTCATAATATGTAGAAAAGAGAAATAACAAGTAACATATGGAGATGGTTCATACAGAAAGGAAATGCATAAGTACTTCTGAACACATAGATGATTTATAACAAAGGATTATATTCATTCTAACAGAGTTAATAACTCACATTACATCCCTTGAGGTCATACCAGATTCTCATATAACTATGCAGAGTCCAAGTCATGCATCAGAGCTATATTATGCTCATCATATTACAAAGAAGAATGAAAACCCATCCCCTAAATGTGCTCATCACTCATAGAGCTCTCCTAATCCCTAGCCATAACATCCTCATTCTGTTTCTATGGGGATTTTCCTCTTTTCTCTCCTTCATCCTCTATCTCTTTCTTCTATCAGGAACTTGTATTTATAACCTTAGCACCCACTGCCATGCCTTCCAGAAGTTACAGATCAGTCACCAAGTGTTGAAGTGGTCCTCCATGGGAGCATGCCTTCACAGATATGATCTCTCCACTCTGTATGATGATGCTCTTCTAGAACCTTCCATCGCATGCCTGGAATATTCCCTTCTTGATCCCACAGTCACCAGGCTGGCACCTTATCCACAAGGGTCATGATTTTCTCATGTGTTTCCTGGGGTGCTAAATACGGCTAAGTACAAAACCCATTTTTCCTTGCATGCACGTACCATGTGTTCTAAAAAACCATACCAGAACCCTTTTTTGTGCACCTGTAACCCACGCACCCTTCTTCAACTTAGATCCCATGCACCCACGTGCCTTTTTGTACTTAGCTGATATTTTGGGGCCCAACAAAGATGGTGGTCACAACCAATGAGGTTTAGGTTCTTCATACCGATGTTTCATTTATTCTAGGTATTTTCTATGCTCCAAATAAATTAATTTCCAAAAGTAATCTTTGGTCAAACCTATCCAGAGATTTGGAAACCTAAAAAGATGTTTTGATTCTGTTTTCTAGGGATTTTATTGTTATAACTTCAGATAGGGATATGAATGGTAGAATCTCTATAAATCCTCAATTTTAATTAAATTTTTACTCCTTCATTTATAATTGTGCCTTGATATATTTGGTACCTAAAAATGTTTGGTTCACCTGGACTAATCAAAGATTTGGCTTTATCAGGATTGTAGAGAGACTAGACAAATTCTTAGCTAATGAAAATTGGCTTCAACAAAACATCATCTTGGAAAGTGCAGTTCTTCTAGTCTCTGAGTCAGATCACTTACCTATCTCCTTTCTCATCTCCCTAGATATTCCTAGAAAATACCCTTTCAAGTTATAATTGATGTGGATAAGATATGCCTCACTAGTTGGGTTGATTAAAGAATGGTTTTCCTCCTTCAATATAAAAGGTATGAAGATGTTCATTCTTTCTTAGAACTATCTAGACTTAAAGGTCAGCTGATTGAGTTGAACATAAGTCATTTCAAGAACATATTTGAGGATAACAAGAGAGTAGAGGTGGAGATCAAATAGTTGAATTAGTTCATATTCCTAAATGACATGGGTCAAGATGAATACCTGAAGGATAAATATTTTCTGTCAGAATTAAGAGAAATCTTGTTGAGAGAGGAAATTTTTTGGAAGTATAATTCTAGAGAATTATGGTTGAAGAAAGGGGAAAAACATGAAATAATTTCATTCATCCCTTAAGGCAAGGCAGATTTCTAATTATATTTTCAAGTTGAAATCTTCCTAGGGGGTCTAGATCAATTAGAAACCAAGAATTAAGGAATCATGTGTTTCCTACTTCTGTGATCTGTTGGTTAGAGATACCATTTCACACCAAGCCTCTCAAAATTCCATGTTTATCCCTGATTATGAATTTTCTCAACAAAACTTGGAATATCAAGCTCATGGATTCATTTTTGGTAGAATAAATCAAAGCAATGGTATTTTCCATGGAGAAAGATAAATCCCCAGGTCCAGATGGATTCCCCGTGGCCTTTTACCAAGAATTTTGGGAAATCTGGGGTTTGGATATTTGGGATCAAGTCAAGGAATCCAGATCCACAAGTAAAATTATTAGCACCTTGAATCACACCTTCATTTGTATGTTCCCCAAAAATCACCTAGCAGATTGCCTAGATGATTTTCACCTGATCTATCTCTGCAACACCTCTTACAGGATAATTTCTAAGGTTATAGCTATCTGTCTTAGACCATTCTTGGAGAGAATCATTTCTAAATAGAAATGCATATTCCTTCAAGAGATATCAATTTATGATGGCATAATTATCTCCCATGAACTCATACATTATTTTCCTTTGAATCACGGTAAAGGTATGTTATTAAAGTTAGACATCAGTAAATATTATGCCAGGTTGAATTAGCAATTTATAATTCAAGTGATGTTAAAGCTTGGTTTTAATGAGGAATTTTACAACTGGGTATTCAATTACATCGCCACCCCCAAAATTATCTATCCTGGTGAATGGATTAGTAGAAGGAAGATTCATGGGCAATAGGGGGATTAGATAGGGAAACACCCTATCTTCTTTTATCTTTCTTCTAGTAGCAAATTCCCTTAGTAGAGTAATGTATCAAGACATTAAAATTGGGCACTTACAAGGTTTACCCATTGTGGATGGGTTAGATCCCCTCTCCCACCATCAATATGCAGATGAAACATTTCTCTTTAGTGTAACCATAGTGAATGAAGCCAAAACAATCAGAGACATTATTAAGTAGTACTCCCAAGAAGCTAGTCAGGTAATTAGTTTTACCAAGTCCTTGATTTTATTTTTCAACTCATCTCCCTCTCTGCAAAGACGTATCAAACATATCCTAGGATTCTCAAGTGGAATAATTCCTCATAAATACTTGGGTATTCACCTCTTCACTAGAAAAGGGAAAATCAATCTACAAAATGATTTAATTGTTGTGTTTGAACAACAGTTGTCCTCTTGGAAAGGAAAGTGGTTCACCTTCATTGGTAGATTTATACTTATAAAATTAGTTCTTAGTTCCATATCCAATTACATTATTTATATCTTGAGAATGTCGAAATCGATCCTTCAGAAAATAGATAAATTTCTAAGGACGTTTCTTTGGCAAGGCCAGGCTCAAAGATAAAATTTCATCTAGTCAAATGGGAAGAGGTTAAGCTACCAAAAGAACTTGGAAGAGAAGGTATCTTGGACTTGAATATCTATAACACTACCTTGGGAGCCAAAATTATTTGGAATATGGTCTCCAATCCATCAAGCATGCTCAATAAGAACCTACTTCAAAAATATCTTCCCTCATCCAGACTAAAATGCATAATAACAAGTCAAGAACTTCTGAGAGACTCTCATTTATGGAATTTTATTTGTTATTATAGATAGGTGTTCACATATTTGACCTCTTTAAAGATAGGGAATGGGAAGTAGGGTAAATTTTTGGCGGACTCCTAGAATGTTCATCTGGCACTCCTCAATAAAAATGATGTGGAACCCCTTAGAGAAGTTACAAAAGCAACTTTGGGAGATAAGGTGGTTGATTATGGTCATCAAATGGAGGATGCATCTCTAGCATTCATCTTGAAATTGGTGGAGGATTTAGATGTTCCCTAATCCTCTAGAGACCTTTTCAAAAGCATCATTGAATGCCACAAAGCTAGCTTCTACCAAAATCAGGATCAAGTTCTTTGGCTAGGAAACAATTCTGGATAGTACATGGAAAAATATAGATACAATTATCTCTTGATGAGGGATGGAAAAATCCATTCTATGTGGATGGGATGTTGGGATCCCAATTGCATGCCAAAAGAAGGGGATTTTAGTTGACTAGTGTATAAAGGGAAGATACTTATACAAATCAGGAGGAGAAAATGGGGATATCAAGGACCTTCCCACTATCTTCTCTGCAAACAAGACAAAGAAGATCTTGATCTTCATATGCTTCACTATCCATTCACCTTCTAATGTTGGACCTAATTGTGTTCAAAATTGGAGTTGGCTTGGGTTCTGGCTGCCACAATCAATAATACTCTAGAATCTTGGCCCGTGCTTAAGAAAAACCACTCTCTCGGATCCATATGGATATGTAGTCCTTTCATCCTTATCTGACACATTTGGTGGGAAAGAAACCAATGCCTCTTCAGATACTCCTCCTCCGGGGTTCATTTTGTAATCTAGAAATTGGAAGTAGAAATATCATAGAATGTTAGTTCCAACTATTGTAACCTAGATAATTTCTACAATTGGGATGCATAAATTAGGAAGGTCTATCCTCTAATCAAGCTCCCATCCCCTGGCTCTCTTCAGAATCATGGAAAAATAGACACAGAAAAAAGGATCATAAAGAGAAAAATTAGATGGTCCCCACCCCCTAGATTTTTTAAGTTAAATTTTGATGAGGCGTCTAAAGGGAATCACGTGATTTTGGGATGGGGGTTGTAACTCATAATGAGAAGGGTGACTTAATCAGTGTAGGTTCCTTCCAACTGTAGGAAGGAACTTATAACCAAAAAGAATTACAAGATCTTCTTTTTGGCGTTAAGATTGCAGTGGAATGTAGGTGTACCCATCTTTATATAGAGGGTGACTCACAAATTATTATTTATCCCATCAGCTAAGGTAAAGCTGCTAATTGGAACCTTGATTTTTACATTTCCAACTCTTTGTTTTGGTTGGAAAAATTAGAAACATGGCATATTGGTCATGTGTATAGAGAGGAAAATGAGATGGTAGACCACTTATCTAATCATGGCGTCTATCAAAAAGTTTATGTCATCAAATCCAATGATGTAACTGCTTGGCTAGGTTTGGCCGTCATTTTGAAAAGGATGTCACTCAAGAGCATGATTAAATACTTTGTGGTGGTATGTGGGAATGGCGTTATAATGGAAATGTGGGCCTGCCTTCTCACATCCTTCATTTTCTTCACTTTGTCTTTCATTTTTATTCCAGGAAGCTCTAATGGTGATCGTGCCTTATCCAAATCTTTAATTAAGGGGTGTGACTCAGGAGATGGAATTTTACAGTCCATTTCTATTATTAGGAGAGATTGGGGTGCCTAGGTTGACTAGGATACATGATAGGTGAGCATGTGTCACTTAAACTAAGGAGATGGGGTCTCCCTGCCTTAACTTCTTACATATTAAAAATATATTATTAGTGGATGATACTTGTCATATTGAGTCTAATTTAGATCATATTTAGTTTAATTTATTTCATTTAGGATTTGTATTTCCTATTGTTAGTATTTTACATGCCATGCAATTTGAGACAAGTCTTTTTGTAATTACTATATTAGCCTTGTTTCTTGAGTTATTAATTAATGAAATAATGAGGTTAATTGTTCCAAGTGAATATGATTTTTGTAATGTGATTAGATATAATTTTATTTGTATTAATTTAAAATACAAACAAAAAATATTCGGTTTCATTATGTGAAGATATATGTTAGATCAATCAGATTCCTTACGGATGGCCTTACCACTCGGCCATCAGGGAAATTCCACCTGATATAAGTAGATAGATAGAATAATTTCCCATTGTTGAGAAAGAGAATCCATATATAGATAGGGGCATATTACATCATTTAGAGAGAGGTATTGAGACTTACAAGTATACTAATAAACTATCTAGTTATTCTAGGAAAATTTGTAGGATCACTAACTTCACTTAAAGGGTATTTTAGATATTATTTTCACTCCTTCCACATCAAAAAAAATTATTTGGTATCAAATCCTCATTTAAAAAAGGTTCATAAGGGGTTTTAGCCATTATTATGAGAAGCAAGGCTTCAAAAAATTCTAATTTTAAGAATATACCCATCTTTAAAGGTGACAAATTCTAGTATTGGAGGGATCAGTTGAAGATGATTATTTTTTGGAAGGGAGCTTGGGATAATTAAATGAATTGATATGCTCTAGCTACAGATTGGAACACTTTTTCTCAAGATCATAAGATAAAAAAATAAGAATAAAAGACATATGCACAATATTTTTTCTATCTTTAGAGTTCCCTAGACCCAAACATTTATCCCATAATTGTTGGAAATAAGAATGCCCATGAGACATGGAATACTTTGGAGAATTCACTTTAAGGCATTTTTACGAAAAGATAAGTAAATCTCCAAAATCTCAAAATCATTTTTTCAAATTTGAGAATGGAAAACAATGAATGAGTTAAAGAATATCACATAAAGATAATTGATTTAGTAGATATAATGAAGGCTTATGAACAAACCATAAAACATAAGTTTATAGTAAGGAAAAATTTGAGATCTTGACACAAATATTTCTTCATATTTTGATCGCTCTCGAGCAATGTGAGGACATGAACAATACAAGCATTGATAAATTAATAGGTTATCTCTTGTCGAATGAGGATAAGATGAGACCATATGTAGGAGATTCATGATAAATTTTAGAAAATGAACGTACGAAAAAGGAAAATATTTCAAAGGGGAAAGATCAATATAACTTCACAAGTAAAGGAAATATAAACCTTACTTGTCATTATTACAAAAAACTAGGCCACTTTAGAAAAGATTGTATGATACTAACAACAAAAGAATCTAGCTAATAAAGAGGGTGAACAGAAGGCATTTCAAGATGAACAAAGTGAGGTTCAAGATTAATCAAATTATTATCTCTCATATAATTTAATATTATAGGATGGAAATGATATGTGGTTTCTTTAGTAAAGTTTCTAAAATAACATGACAAGTCAGAAAGATGGTTTCAACAAGTTAGATGTTTCTTTCAAAATCCAAGAGCAATTGGGAGATGAAAATTCCATCCAATTTGAAGGAAATGGAAAAATGAAATTCATCACAAGTCAAGGGAACGGTGAAATAAATAAAATAAAATAAAATAATATCCTAAAAAAGTGGCTCACATTTTCATAGTATATTGTGTTTAAAGCAAGGCATACAAGTTTGATAATCCTATTAATAAATCCACAATTATTTCTAGGGATTGTATTTTTTTTTAAATGAGATGTATGTTGATCATGATTATATTTCTACAAGGTTAATGAGTGAAGGTGGAAGCATCTTAAAGAACATTTTGAGGGCTTATATGTTTCTAGTTTAATAGGAAACAATAACAATATTAGTTCATCCTAAGAGACGAGTCATCCGTCCAAATCAACACCAAGTAAGAAAAATCATTTGTTGAATCCACATCCAAAAAATAAAATATTTGATAAAAATTATGAGAGGAGGATCACAAGGATTCGGTCTCAATAAGGTAGGTTTTTTTTTATGATGATTATGATTAAATTACTATGTTTACATGGCTATCTATGGCTAGTGAACCTAAAAGTTATACATAATATATTTAAATGAAAGAGTTGATTGCTGATTTTATAATTATGACAGATATAGTTGATAGGAATAATACATGGACTCTTATCTAACCTCTATCTGATAAATATGTCATTCAGACCAAGTGGATATATAAGACCAAAGTTTAAAGTTATTGGGATTCACTAGTTTTTTACATTTATGGGTAATCCATCACTGAATCATTTGTAAGTAGTGAAAATATTTTTCATATATTTAAGAAGAAAGTATAATCATAATATTCATTATGTATAATTATTTACAAAAATTCGGAATGGGTTAGATCTCTTAATGATAGTAAGTCTACTTCAGGTTGTTTCTTCACATTGGGAAGTGGTCTGATTTCATGGTAATCAAAGAAGCAAGTTAAAATTGTTTTATCCTCTAATTAATTTGAATATGAATATATTACATCTTCTTTCACAAAATGTATGTGGTTGATGAGACTTTTAATTGATTTTAGAGAGGATTAACTTAATCCTACACAATTTGTTGAGAGAATAATAAGGCAATACAATATCCAAGAATCTAGTTTTCCATGCTAGAACCAAAAATTTAGAACTAAAGAATAATTTATTAGAGACTTGATTAATATTAATCCATTTTTCATTGATTATGTGAGAAGTGAATATCATCTTGCTGATATTTTCACCAAAGGATTGATGTAGCAAGTTCATGGAAGACTTAAGGAGATGATAGACATTTATGCTCTTTGCATCAAAGGGAGAAATGTTGATTTTGATTCCAATATGGGCACCTAATTAGTTACTATTAGAATATATGTTTTTGTTGTTTGAGAGTTGTTTGGTTAAGTGTAAAATTCTATTTTTAGATTGGAAGTGGTAGTTAGAGTTTAGTTCACTAGATGTGCACTTAATTGAGTTCAAATCATTATCCACTCATACCTAAGAGGTATCACACCATTTATATGTATATATGACTATTTTTAGTATTATATAAGTCCATTTATATTATTAGGAGAGGTTAGGGTTCCTAGGTTGACTAAGATGTATCATAAGTGTGCATGTGGCACTTAAATTAATAGTGGCTTCTTACATGTTGACCATATATTATTAGCGGATGATAATTTTAAACTTATGTCTATTTTTAGTAATATTTAGTTTAATTTAGGATTTTTAGTTCCTAGTCTTTTAATTCTCACACAATTTGAAACAATCTTGTTGTAATTGTTATATTAGCCTTGTTTCTTGATTTATTAATTAATGCAATAATGGGGTGAATTTTTTGAAGTGGATATAATTTTTGTAATGTGTTTGGCTATAATTTTATTTTAATGTATTTAATATACAAACCAAAAATATTTGGTTTCATTATGTGAAGTTATACAATGCACAATTTTTCATCAATCTCACTTACAAGTATACTAGTTTAATAACTAGTTATTATGGGAAAGATTGGATGATCACTTGCTTCACTTAAAGGGTATTTCAGATATGATTTGTACTCCTTCCACATCAAAAACCTTCATATATGTTCCCTCTAATTTTTTATTTTGATTTCAAGATTAGGGTGACACAAAAATGGAGTAAATTTGACATAGGTTGTGCCATCTCAACCATAATTTTTATGTTAAATAGTTCTACTTTTATTTATTGAAGGATTAAATAATTTTAAATAGAAAAATTTATATATTACAATTTTCAATCTCATTAATTTTTAGTAATGAAGTTAGGTTTATCAACAATTGTGATATATTCACATGTTCGAGTTCATGTTCAAGCTTATTAATTATTTCTAATAATATTGTTTATAACTTATTGTTCAATATTTTATTTTAAAATGTATTATACCAATACATCATAATTAATATTTTATTTCACCAATCAACACATCAGAATTACCTAATAATTCACAAAAGTATTAAATATCCTACTAATTATGGATACCAAAAAATGGTACATTAACTTTTACAATTTTAAACGTGATTTTGTGCATACAGTTTTATCAACATAAATAAAATGATTAATTAGAGGGTTTACCTCTCTCCTTGAATCTAATTATTCCATAATAGTTCCTAAATAATTTTCCAGTCTTCTTTCTTTTAGTATGATATGTTTTTTCAGAAACCTCGGCTTGTGGCTTTTGTTAATTGTCATTTTTTTGTGTCAAGATAGTATTTCTCATATTTTACATAACCATTTGATGATAATATCCTACCTTCATTTTTTATACGAACTTACAAAATAAAAATCTCTTTAGGTTGACCTTTTTGTACTTTTCAATTTGATTTCGTGTTGGTTGCATGCCAAAAGGTTCCATATTCGAGGATTGATCACTTAATAAGAAAAACACCTAAAACCATTTTGGAGGGGGATTGATGAAAAATATATTTCAGTAACTAACATATTAATATTATTTACACATTCACTTTCAAGGTTTATTGCTCTTATTTTGTGAAAAATGAAGTATCATATTGCATATTGTGTTATTGGGTTTAGGGAATGCCATATAACTTTGCACTTTTTTCACATGTTATCACACACCTACTATGGGGGAGAACTAAATGGGTCTAATGCCTCTTTGGAATAGTGTTATGTAAAAAAATCATTATGGGTGTGTTGTGGTAACTTGACTCAAATCCAAACTAATTTTAGGTCACAAAGTGAGGAGCTAAGGTTTTGATCATATATTCTAAATCTAGGGTCACATATGCACCAGGTTATAAAATTTAGTTATAGATTAAAAAATTAGAGGACATAATTGACCACAAGAGAATAAAATCAATATGTGATTTTTTCTAGCTCAAGCATTTCTATCCAAAGCACAATTTCAGATTCCAGAAATTTACAAACACATTGATGAATCTAATCAAACCATTTCCCCTAATTTAGATCATTTTTGCAGTCTTATTCCATTTTGGGGTGAATATGTTCCAAAACCCTAACCTTAATTTCCTTTATATGGATTTAAAAAGTAGCGTTTTAATGTATTTTACCAAGACATGATTTAAGATTGTTGTATTTATTTTATTTACTATCATGTATCATCATTATATTGAAGTAAATAATCTTAATTAGATTAATTATAATTTTGGAATTACATTTTTGTGAACCCACGTTATTTTGTAACTATGAAAACTTAAGTATTTTTTCCTTACTATAATGGTTTTCAACTTATTACTCTCGAGTTTTTGATTTCATATCTAGTTTTATGATATTACCTTTCATTTAATCATGATTTGGATTATTTTTATTTTGATATACCTCCACAACCATATATTCATTATCTCGTTTGGTACATGTTGTCCCCTCAATTCCCCCCCATTTTTGAAATCCAATTTTGTGAAAATTGAAGTCTTGCCATGGAGGAATTCGTGTTTCGAGCCCCTTAAGTGCTTGTTTTGATCCCCCACGACGTTTTATGCATTTCCTTAGTTTGCGGCCATTATAACATTCTATCTATTTCTCATGGATGGGAGGGGGTTTATGATCTTGTTTTATGCATTCGAAGGACACAGAAACTTGCATTCTTTGCATATTAACCTTGTGTGGAAAGAAAAACTTCATCGGGTACAAAAATGGCATTTTCCCATTCTCTGCAATTTTCTACGTTCTTTTCCCCATCAAATTCTTTCTCCGAAGGTGAAGCTACGCATTTTCTTCTCATTGGATTCATCTGGATAGGTTTCTTTTTGAACTTATCACTTTTGGTGAGTTTGAAAAAAAATTCAGATTTTCCCCGCATCCCCGTGGGTCACTGATTGGCTGGAGCAGTATTGGTTGAAGTTCGAGGCGATGGATCCATTTTATTCTCTAAGGCATTATAGAAAAAGGGTTAAAAGTTCTAAAATGACCCATGGCCCCACTCAAACAAGGGACGTGTGGCCATTTTTCAGTTCATATGTGCTTTGGCGGACCGGCAGAGGACTTTAGGAATTTTAGCTTTGTTTCCACAAAGGGCGAAAAGTTCTAAAATGACCTGTGGCCTCGCTCATGCGAAGGGATAAAATTTGAGTTGAAGCCCACAACGAATTAGAAAGGGACACATGACCTACATTGAAAATTCAATGGTGGAGACATGGAGTTTCGGGGGAAAAGTTGGAATTTTTCCCCTTTTCAAAATAGATAAAGTATAAAGTGAATCACATCCCCGCAACTAATCAGGTGATGCCATGTGTTGAAGAATGAACTCAGGACAACATGCCAGAGGAGGAAAATGAAAATTTGAGCCGTGACCCTATTTCCAATTAGGGTGTTCCACGCGTTCATGTTAAAAAAATCATAGCATGTCAGCGGAGGAAAATGATAATTTGAGCTGCGACCCCATTTCCAATTAACGTGTGCCACGTGTCTAACCTTTGACGGGGATGTAGAGGGGTGGAGAAAAATGAGAAATTGTGCTTTTTCTTCCAAATGTCTTAAAATGAGGATTTTCCCCCAGGTCCATTGTTTCTTGGAGCTTGCCATGCATAGGGTCTAATTTCAAAGTTGACAAAGGGAAAGAGTGACCAAAACGCACTCATATGGTTTTTGACACCATTAATGAACCAGAGCTCCAAAGAATACAAATGTGAACCATTATTCATTCTTCTCTCTCTGTTTCCTTTTCGTTCATTCATGAGATTCATTTTGTTTTGTTGTGGGTCCAAAATCGATAAGTTTAAAGAGATGTAAAGTTTGATTATCAAAAAATGGAGTTTATCGGGCATACACAATAAAAAAGGGGGGAAAACTTACCAGTAAGCACTTGAGTGCTATGAAAGTGGTTAAAAGGTGGAAATGGTAGGACCACATGAAGAAGAAAATCATGAGATGACCCTTGCTAAAGTAATCATGCTCGAACACATGAAATATTCACCTTTTTGAACCTTTGGTTTTCATGTCACTTTCCAAAAGTGGGTCTGTAACAAACATTATTCCTTTTGGATATTCATTTCTTGGGGACAAAGTATGGATGTACATGAATTGTTATAAGAACATGTTTTGGCCATGGAAAATAGGGTTCTAGTTTTCTAGGAACGTTGTAAAATTGGAAGTAATTTAATACCGAAGCTTTCTTTCTCATTTCCTTTGTTCTATCTCTCTCTCTCTCCTTGCTCAATTCAATGGATCATTTGTCTTTGCATTTAAAAGAAACTTTGTGTTCTTGTCTGTGTAATCTTTAGAACTTTGTGTTTGCAGATTCACATTGGTGATGAAGTGATTGATATTTTTCCTATATTTTCTTGGTTCAATGTGAGTAAGGATATATTATGCTACCTATATCTCCTGAAAACATTGTTGTTTTCTTCCTTATTCATCTCTCTACTCTTCCAATCCTTCGTATTGATAATCTTTTAAGTATGAAAAAATTCCAGAATATCAGGGCCTAAACATTGAGAGTTGTATATTTGTACATTTATTTTTCCTACTTTCAATAAGGGAACCTCTCCCATTAAAGAGGAGGGACATGTTTTTCCCCTGATTGTGGTTTCTAGCCATGTTCCATTCTAAAATCCAACAAATTTTGGTGACTCCGCTGGGGAATTCATTGCAAATGGATTCTAGTTTTTGAATAACAACTTATTTATCATCATTGATTTGGTAACTCCAAGATACACTCAGGGTAGAAGAAATCTTGGGGAAGAAGACCCTCATTTCCAACTTCTAGATCATCAAGGTTTCTCTCTCCCTTCATCAAGAAAAATAAGAGGAACAAGATCCGTAAGCACTCCTCCTGCTAGAGACAAAACTTCTTGGAGTGACATCCCTTAAGATCAAATCAGTCTTAATTTACATGATTTGATTCTCACTGGTGTTTTAGTTCCTCTCCAAACAATATTTCTAAGGATGGAATCTCCTCTACCTTGGGGTAAAAGGGTTGGGTCTTTTGCTCTTTCCAAACCATTGCATGAATTGCTTAGAGGCAATTGAAATAATTTCCCTAAATTCAAAGGTGATGGGAAGGTTCATCTAGATGAGCATATTGTGGCCTTCATTGTTTCTTGTGGTGTTCTCGGAGTTAAACATGAGGATATCTCTGTTAGAATTTTTGTAGAGACATTACAAGATAATGTTACTGATTAGTTTTATCATCTCCCTGCTGGATCCATCACCAATTAGAACACCATGATGACCTAGTTTGAGCAACGTTTCAAACCTGTTGAGGATGTACATGCCCTCTTGGCCCATATTTCTCAAATCAAGAAATAGTCACATGAGCCCATGAGGGAATTTGTGGCCAAATTCAAAAGGATGGTTAACAAGATCCTAAAAAACACACGCCATGTGGATTAGATTCATAAATGTTTCTTCCTTAATCCCAACTGCCTAAAGTGAGCTATGCACTTAGAAGAGATAATCTTGCCACTTTATATGGTGATCATAGATTTTCTGTAAGTGTTGAAGATGATCTGATCATTTCTGGAAAGCTAAGGAGAGAATCATCCAAATCCAAAGCATCTCCTTCTTCCACATATTCTCCTGGAGCTAATGCAAATCATTTTGTACAAAAAATTGCTAATGATCTCATTTCTTTCAAGAAGCAGTTACCCCAGCATGCTCCTTATCAGGATGTTCCTAGGAAGAACTTTTAGCCTAGGAATTGGTTGCCCTCTCCTCAGACCAGATTGACAATTGAAGGCCCACCTATTAAAGTTCCAGTCAATGCAACATGTGAAATGCTAGAGCTTGATGATGAGGAGGAGAATGAAATCTGTTTAGAACATGAAGAGGAAGCTAATGAAGAATTAGAAGAGTTAAGTGGGATCTCATGTCCATTTTATCACCACTAAAGGTATAGATGAAGAGGATGATTATGAAGAAAGAGTTGAAGAGATGAACAATGAATCATATATTGTAAGGATTCGTGAGAAAGAAAAAAAAAAGGAGAAAGTGGTGCATCCTGCTAAAAGATCTAAAGAACCTCCTATAGCCATTCCAGTGATTTCAAGGAGAGGAGATCCTATTCCAACTTCTTCCACACCCAAGGTAGGTTCTGTTGTTCCTTCCTCTATTTCTACTCCTAAAACTTCTTTCCCTTCAAATGATAGAGTTGATAAGTCAAAGGTTTCATCTACTTCTATCAATGATGCTCCATCTGCCTATGGTTCTTTTGACATTATTGACCATCTCAAGAAAACTAAGATCTAGATCTCACAAGCTGAATTCTACCAAACCCATCCCAAGGCCTTTTCTAAGATGGTAGAATTTGTAAATTCCAAATCTAATCCTTCATCCCCTAGTTCTAAAGGTCTCTTTCCCACTCCTTCTCCTTCATCTCAACCAATCCTTTTGGTAGCACTCGCTTCATCTAATGAGAATATCAAACCATTTTATGTCACTCTCCTCATAGCTGGCCACAAACTCAACAATTATGTTATTGATTCTGGTGCTTCAGATAATGTGATGCCTACTGAGGTACTCATGCCCTAGGCTTAATCCTAACCCACACTTTTGGTTTATGTTACTCAATGGAAAGTAGAGAAGTGCCATTGGGTGGAAGGATCAAGGATGCACAAGTAGCCTTTGTTGCTTTGCCAGAGAATATAGTTTTAGCCACCATTTTGGTAGCTGATATTTCCCCTTCCTATGGCATGCAACTAAGTAGAAATTTTTGTAGATATTTTGGAGGAGAAATCATGATGGATTGGTCACATGCTCTTATTCCAGTGAATGGGAAAATGAAGAAGTTACTGCCTGAGAAAAAAAATGAATATATTGTGTAAAAAAATAGATGACCCAAAGGCACAAATAATTTTTGAGGACATTGGTCATGGTAACTACATGATCATGTCATAAGATGAGGCTAACCATCCTAAGGAAGTACTTCTTGATCCTAATGGTGTTTGGATTTTGGAATTTTATGGGAGATGCTCCTCAATTGGTTATGGAGCTGGTGTGTTGCTTATTTCTCCTGACGGGAAAATTCATCCTTTATCCTTCAAGCTCTAATTCAAAAACACAAATAATACAGCTGAGTGTGAGGATCTCATCCTTGGTTTAAGCATGTAAAAAGAGATGGGGATCAAGAATATCCTTGCCCATGGAGATGCAAAGCTGATTGTAAAACATGTCAGAGATCTCCTTCAAGTGAAGAATAGAAGGTTAAAACATTACATGAATCTAGTTTGGGATTTCATTGAGTTCATTGATGCCTTTTCCATTGAATCCATGCCAAGGGAAATAAACACTAGGGATGATTCCTTGGCTGTCTCGGGGTCTCTACTGATCCCTCATCTAGATTTCTCCCAAGATAAATTCACCATTGAGATGATTCATAGGCCTAGTTTGTCTGACAATGCAAATAATTGGCAGGTCTTTAATGATGATCTGCACTTGCTTTCCTTCCTTGAACTCAAAGATAATTTTAACTAGTTGTACTTTTAAGGAAGTTGAAATTTTCCTAGAGAGTGTGTACCCCCAAATGAAGAAGATAATAAAGAAGAAATGGATCATGATGGCTGCATAAAACTGAAAGGTAATAAGATACCTAAAGGGTTGGTAAGTTTGGAAGAGTTATTTGATAAACATGATAGGTACATCAAGTCTAAAACTTCCAAATGAGCTCTGTAGTCTAATGACTATGAAAAGATAAACATTGGGATTCTTAATGAACCCATGCTGGTAAACATTAGAAAATCCTACACACAAGAGGAGAGGGAGAAAATAGTGAATTTGTTGAAAAGGTATGCTGATGTTCTTGCATATTCTTATGATGACCTCAAGGCTTTTCAGCCAAAAGAGATGCAACATTTCATTCCTCTAAAACCTGGGATCAAGCCCTTCCAGCAAAAGTAGAGGTAGTATAACCCTAAAATTGCTGATACAATCTTTCAAGAGATCCAAAAGTTATTGAAGGCTAAGATCATTTTCCCCATTCACCATTCAACGTGGATTGCTAATATTGTGCCTGTCAGGAAGAAGAATGGTGAGATCTAGATTTGTGTTGATTTTAGGAATTTGAATCAAGCCTCTTTGAAGGATAATTATCCTCTCCCCATAATGGATCAAGTGTTGTAGGCTATTACAGGTTCAGAAATGTTGTCCATGCTTGATGGATTCTCAGGATATAATCAAGTAGAAGTGAGTATTGCAGATAAGCATAAGACTACCTTTACCACTCCTTGGGGCACCTTTTCTTATAGGAGAATGCATTTTGGCCTCATCAATGTTGGTGTGACCTTTTAGAGGGAAATGGACCTGGCCTTTGGCAGTCTCAATGGAAAATGCATAGTTGTATACGTTGATGATCTGACTGTGTTTTCAAAAACTAGAGCTGATCATTTCCAACTCCTTGAAACTATCCTCCAAAAGTGTAGAGAGCATGGCATCTCCTTGAATCCTAAGAAATCTATCTTTTGTGTCACCGAGGGGAAAGTATTGGGACACATTATCTCCAAGGAGGGAATCAAGATTGATCTAGAAAGAGTCCAGGTAATTCAGCAGATCCCTCTCCCCACAAGCAATAAGGGTGTGCACTATTTCTTAGGAAAGATCAACTTCATAAGAAGATTCATACCTAATTTTGTTGAACTTAATTTGAACATAGCCCAAATGATGAAAGGGAAGTAGAATTTTGGTTGGTCCTATGAAGGAAAGGTTGCATTTTAAGACATCAAGAGAGCTATAACAAAGACTCCAATCTTGGCATACCCTGATTATAGCAAAGACTTCATTATCTATTGCTATGCTACTGAAAGTACTCTAGCTGCTGTGTTAACCCAGGTGAATATTGAAGGTCATGAACTCCCCATAGCATTCATGAGTTATATTTTGAAATCCTATGAGCTAAAGTACACCATGAAGGAGAAATATGCTTTTGCAGTGGTCAAATCTTTGAAGTAGTTTCATTTTTACATCCTCAACTCTCATTCTATTGTGCTTGTTCTTGATACTACTATTAAATCCATTCTTACACAACAAGAATTTGGAACCAAGAGAGGCAATTGGGTAGCCAAAGTTCAAGAGTATGATCTTGACATCAAACCCACCAAGCTAGTTTGAGGAAAGGGATTATGTGAACTCATTGCAGAAGGATCTGATGCCAAATTGTCCAAGGAGGAAGTTGATATCCTTGTTGTCCTTTTCTTCAGATCAACTGATGAATGGTATGTTGGCATTGCACACTTTCTTAATTATGGAGAATGTCCATCCCATTTGAGATCTAAGGATAAGAGATCCATCAAATTAAGGTCTGTGCAATATGTGTTGTGGGAAAATGCATTGTTCAAGGCATAAAAGGAAGGTTTTTGAAATGTGTTGACAAAGAGTAGCAAAAGAAATTGTTCTCAGCCTTTCATGACCAGGCTTGTGGAGGTCATTTCTCTTCTGCTGTCACAACCCACAAAATCCTCCGTGCTGGATATTATTGGCCTACCTTGTTCAAAGATGCATCAAAGTGGGTAGGAAAGTGTGAAGCATGTCAAAACTTTGTTGGAAGACCCAAATTGGCTACTTTACCTCTCAAACCAGTGGTGATTGAGGAACCTTTTCAATAATGGGGTTTGGACTTCTTTGGGACACTCAATCCACATTTAAGTTCATGGCATACTCATGTTTTGACTGCCACTGATTATTTCACCAAGTGAGTGGAAGTCATTCCAATTAAAAGTACTACTTCTGAAGTAGTATGCAACTTCATCAAGGAGCACATCTTAATAAGGTTTGGGATACCAAACAAGATTGTCACTAACAATGCTTCTAATTTTTCTTCTACTGAGATGATGGATTTTTTCTATGGCTATGGAATTTCCCTTTCCCACTCTTCAGATTACTATCCCCAAGGGAATGGGTATGCAAAATCAACTAACAAGAACTTGGTCACCATTTTTTGGAAGCTTGTTAATGACTCTCAGAGGAATTGACATAAGAAACTATATGATGCTTTATGGGAAGATAGGATTACACTTAAGAGAGCCATTAGAATGTCTCCTTTTCAAGTGGTATATGGAGTTGAAGCTTAGATGCCAGTGACATTGGAACTGCCAGCCTTACATTTAATGAAGTCCATTGAGGATGCCAACTTTACCAATTCATTAGACAAAAGAATTATGTACCTCCAAAATTTCAATGAAGAGAGATTGAAAGTGGTTGACAGAATATCAACTCATCAACTCAAGGTAAAAGCTCTGTTTGAAAAAAAGGCTAAACCCAAAACTTTTCAAGTGGGAGATAGTGTTCTTCTTTGGGACAAAAGGCATGAACCTTGAGGCAGCCATGGTAAATTTGATTCCCTTTGGCTTGGTCCTTTTAAAATTAGACATTTTTCTAGTGAGAACTCTTTTTACTTGGATTACATGGATGGTTCTCCTCTCCCACTTCCTTATAGTGGGAAATTTTTGAAGTTGTTTAAAACCTAGGAGTTTTGGCAGTCCCTCTGTAGATTTTGTATAGCATTTTGTTTTTGGTTTTTCTTGTTTCCTTGTGTGAATTGTCTTCTGTGTTGATATTACTTTTTGACTCTGTTTCCCAATGAATAAGGCACTGATATGTTAATCCCCATAATTCTCTATGGTTCTTGATTTTACATCTTTCCTCTGCCAAATCATCCCCAAAAGGAGCTAGCTATTGTCCCCCTCAATTTCCCCCCAACCCCTTTTTTGAAATCCAATTTCGTGAAAATTTAAGTCTTGTCATGGAGGAATTCATGTTTCGAGCCCCTCAAGTGCTCGTTTTGATCCCCCACAACATTTTATGCCTTTCCTTAGTATACGACCATTATAACATTCTATCTATTTCTCATGGATGGGAGGGGGTTTATGATCTTCTTTTATGCATCTGAAGGATGCAGAAACTTGCATTCTTCGCATATTAACCTTGTACAGAAATAAAATCTTCATAGGGTGCACAAATGGCATTTTCCCATTCTCTGCAATTTTCTAAGTTCTTTTCCCCGTCAAATTCTTTCTTAGAAGGAGAAGCTACATGTTTTCTTCTTATTGGATGCAACTAAACAAGTTTCTTTTTGAACTTATCACTTTTGGTGATTTTGGAAAAAATGTCAGATTTACCCCGCATCCCCGCGGGTCCCTGATTGGCTGGAGTAGTTTTGGTGGAAGTTCGGGGAAATGGATCCAATTTATTCTCTAAGGCATTATGGAAAAAGGGAAAAAAGTTCTAAAATGACCCACAGCCCCGCTCACGCAAGGGACACGTGGCCGTTTTTCAGTTCATATGCACTTTGGCAGATCAGCGGAGGACTTTAGGAATTTTAGATTTGTTTCCACAAAGGGAAAAAAGTTCTAAAATGACCCACGGCCCCACTCATGTGAAGGGATAAATTCTAAGTTAAATCCCACAGTGAATTAGAAAGGGACACGTGACCTATGTTGAAAAGTCAATGGTGGAGGCATGGACTTTCGAGGGAAAAGTTGGAAATTTTCCCCTTTTCAAAATAGATAAAGTATAAAAGAGAAGCACATCCCCAAAACCAATCAGGTGATGCCATGTGTTGAAGAATGAAATTGGGACAACGGGCTAGTGGAGAAAAATGAGAATTTGAGTCATGACCCCATTTCCAATTAAGGTGTGCCACGTGTCTGACCTTTGGCAGGGATGCAAAGGGGCGGAGAAAAATGAGAAATTGCACTTTTTCTTCCAAATGTCCTAAAACAAGGATTTTTTCCCAGGCCCATCATTGCTTGGAGCTTGCCACACGTAGGGTCTAATTTCAAAGCTGAAAAAGGGAAAGAGTGGCCAAAACACACTCATCTGGTTTTTGATGCCATTAATGAACCAGAGCTCCAAAGAATACAAATGTGAACCATTCTTCATTCTTCTCTCTATGTTTCCTTGTCTTTCATTCATGAGATGCATTTTTGGTTTGTTGTGGAGCCAAATCGATAAATTTAAAGAGATTTAAAGTTTTATTATCAGAAAATGAATTTTATCAGGCATACATAATAAAAAGGGGGAAAACTTACCAGTAAGCACTTGAGTGCTATGAAATTGGTTAAAAGGTGGAAATGGCAGGACCACATGAAGAAGAAAATCATGAGATTCCCCCTGCTAAAGTAATCATGCTCGAACACATGAAATATTCACCTTTTTGAACCTCTGGTTTTCATGAGTGTGTTTGTTTCATGTCACTTTCCAAAAGTGGATCTGCAATAAACATTATTCCTTTTGGATATTATTTTCTTGGGGACAAAGTATGGATGTACATGAATTGTTATAAGAATATGTTTTCGCCATGGAAAAGAGGGTTCTGGTTTTCTAGGAATGTTGTAAATTTGGAAGTAATTCAAAACAGAAGCTTTCTTTCTCATTTACTCTATTATATCTCTCTATCTCTCTCCTTGCTCAATTCAATGGATCATTTGTCTTTGCATTCAAGAAAAAACTTGTGTTCTTGTCTGTGTAATATTTAAAACTTTGTGTTTGTAGATTTGCATTGGTGATGAAGTGATTGATCTTTTTCTTATATTTTCTTGGTTCAATGTGAGTAAGGATATATTCTGCTACCTATATCTCCTGAAAACATTGTTGTTTTCTTCCTTATTCATCTCTCTACTCTTCCAATCCTTCGTATTGATAATCTTTTAAGTATAAAAAAATTCTAGAATATCAGGGTCCAAACATTGAGAGTTGTATATTTGTACATTTGTTTTTCCTACTTTCAATAAGGGAACCTCTCCCATTAAAGAGGAGGGACACGTTTGTCCCCTGACTGTGGTTTCTAGCCATGTTCCATTTTGAAACCCAACAGTACCCCCAAATAAGGATGAATTATTTAATTGAAATTATGGATGAAATGTATGCTAGAGATGTACTCAAACATAGGGGAAAATAATGTGAGTAACCCAAACCTCTCTAGATGAAGAATATATAGAATAATATGTTGTTATGGAAATAAGACGACACATGTGCAATTTTATTGATCTAAAAATGTTGATTACAAACAATGGAGAGAACTATAATGTATATAGGCATTGCATAACTTCTATCTAGTCCATGAAAAATGGACCAAATCAACCTAAACTAAACAATATGTGGAAATAACATATTGCCCCTAACTACCACTAGAAGCTACTACTAGAAATCATCCGAATACAAACAAGATAGAAACTTCCCACAAACATAGGGTAGAAATCTATTGATGAGTTAACTAATAGCTAATGACAACTAGCACAAAAGAACTTAACTTAAAGTACAAAAATAATTAATCTAACTTATTACATTATTTTAACATAAACTAATGATGAATTAAGCTAGGTACTATATCTTAACATTCCCCCTGTAATTCAACATGATATTAAGTGACCAGTAGATAAATTAACTGAAGCCATCAAATTTGTCTCGAGAAAGTGACTCTGTGAATAAATCTACATGTTGCATATCTATTGGGAAATTTTGGAGTTGGATGTTGTTGTTATGAACATGTTCATAAATGAAATGTACTTTCACCTCAATGTTTTTAGTGCATTCATGAAAAACTATATTTCAAACAAGTTTCAATACTCCTTCATTATCAACATGTAGGATAGTTAGATGTTTTTGTGGTATTCCCAATCTTTCAAACATACGTTAGAGCCATATCACTTCACAGAAAACTCCACCTATTTCATGATATTTAGATTCTATGGAGGACCTTAAAACACAAGTATTCTTATTAATCCCCCATGATATTGGTACATATCCTAGATTCTATGGAGGAACTCTATTAAGTAGATAAATTTTCATTTTAGCTACTTTAGCCCATGAATTTGAAATTTGTTTATAAACAATATGCATCATCAATCCATACATCACACTAATGTACCTATGATAGTATGATTTCACCTTTCAACAACATCATTTGGTTCTTGCATGTAGTTTGTAAGGAGTTGATAAATTTGATGATGAATGTCATGTGTTTGAGACTCCATAAAATTATTGATTGAAATTCATTTCTAGTGTATTCTCCCCTCGATCTGAGAGGGTGTCCATTTATATTTTGACCATACTCATTTCCATTACAAGGGATTTGAAATTTTTACAAAAATGTTTCAAAAACTTGGTCTTTTGTGCAAAATAGTACAATATATCCATCACTTGATCCTTGAAAATTCATCAATAAATAATATGAATTATTGAAACATAGAGTCAATCTAGGTCTTATTGGTCCGCACAGATATGATACTTGCATCGTAGTCAAGTCCTTTGAAATGTACTATGTTTGAATGGTGCTCGATTTTGATTTTCCATTCCAAACATTTTTTGACATTCCAAAATTTGCACCATTTTTAAGAGGTGGAAAACCCTGAGTTACCATGTAAACATATTGATGGACAATGACACAGGTTGACATATCCACCAAACTAACATGAATAATTGGCCAATTTTTTTCCATAATTGCACAGTAGAAGGACGATGTATCCTCGGCTACAAGTGCTTCATCATCTCTTTAAAAAAATATAATTGAAACATTTTTCCCACATTCGAAGCTTTCACAAAAAATTTGGAGCTTCATGAATTATCTCAAATTAGGCACATTTAGTTCTTATTCATCCATAACCTATTTCCAAGGTTCCGACTTTAGTTCTTCTAAAATTGTGGATGGTTCAATAGATTCAACAAATTTACTCATGAAGGCCAAATTTACCTCATTTCAATCCATATTGCGAGTCCTCATTCTAATGTTAGATGTGTTAGGGACACTATCTAATTTTTCATATCATATCATACTTATATACCACTACGGAATATTTTTTGTGGTTCTTGTGGGTGGCGGAGTTTCACCATGTTCTCCATCACATTGTCCTCTTCAAGGTGTTCACCATTCTCTATTTTCACTATAGGATTGATTTTATCATCATGTGACTTTATAGAAGGAGCATATGCTTCTTTCTTCTCAAATAAATCAACATCCATGTTATTTTAGACCCTTCTCATTTTTGGATCTATGAGTATATAGCCAAGTACTTCACCATTGTATCCTAAGAAGATAAGTTTTTATGATTTTATATCAAGCTTAGTTATTTGTTTCTTTGGAATTCGCATACAAGATTTACATCCAAAAACTCTAAGGTGTGCAATCGATGGTTTATGACCTTACAATGATTAGTGTGGTGCTACCCCATCAAGAGCTATGGTGGGAA
Source organism: Taxus chinensis (assembly GCA_019776745.2). Taxonomy (NCBI): domain Eukaryota; kingdom Viridiplantae; phylum Streptophyta; class Pinopsida; order Cupressales; family Taxaceae; genus Taxus; species Taxus chinensis. The sequence continues at coordinate 78,610,158 of CM034149.1, forward strand.
CTCTATTAAGTAGATAAATTTTCATTTTAGCTACTTTAGCCCAAATTTTTTGTTTATAAACATGCATCATCAATCATACATCACACTATGTCTATGATAGTATGATTTCACCTTTCAAAAACATCATTTTTTTTCAATTTGTAAGGAGGATAAATTTGATGATGAATGTCATGTGTTTGAAAAAAATCGTTGAACTCATTTCTAGTGTATTATCCCCTCGATCTGAGAGGGGTGTCTTTATATTTTAACCATACTTGTTTTCAACAAGGGATTTGAACTTTGTAAAAGTTTCAAAAACTTGGTATTTTGTGCAAAACAATATATCCACACTTTCCTTGAAAATTCATCAATAAAGAGCATGAATTATTGAAACCTAGAGTGTCTAGGTCTTATTGGTCTACATAGATTGATATGCATCGAATCAAGTTTTGAAATGTACTATGTTTGAAAGGTGCTCGATGTTGTTTTCCTTCCAAATTTTTTTGACATTTATTTGTACCTTTTTAAGAGGTGGAAAACCATTTACCATGTCATATTGATGGATTGTGTTGACATATCCAAAACTAAGATGACCAAGTATTTTTTTCCATAATTGTATAGATGTTGTATCCTCGGCTACAAGTGCTTCATCATCTATTTAAAAAAATATAATTAAAACATTTTTCCCACATTCGAAGCTTTCACAAAAAAATCGGAGCTTCATGAATTATCTCGAATTAGGAATATTTAGTTCTTATTCATCCATAACATATTTCCAAGGTTCTGACTTTAGTTCTTCTAAAATTGTGGATGGTTCAATAGATTCAACAAATTTACTCATGAAGGCCAAATTTTTCAATCCATATTGCGAGTCCTCATTCTAATGTTAGATGTGTTAGGGACACTATCTAATTTTTCATATCATATCATACTTATATACCACTTAGGAATATTTTTTGTGGTTCTTGTGGGTGGTGGAGTTTCACCATGTTCTCTATCACATTGTCCTCTTCAAGGTGTTCATCATTCTCTATTTTCACTATAAGATTGATTTTATCATCATTGGACTTTATAGAAGGAGCATATGCTTCTTTCTTCTCAAATAACTCAACATCCATGTTATTTTAAACCCTTCTCATTTTTGGATCTATGAGTATATAGCCAAGTACTTCACCATTGTATCCTAAGAAGAAACTTTTTTATGATTTTATATCAAGCTTAGTTATTTGTTTCTTTGGAATTTGCATACAAGATTTACATCCAAAAACTCTAAGGTGTGAAATAGATGGTTTATGCCCTTACAATGCTTAGTGTGGTGCTACCCCATCAAGAGCTATGGTGGGAACTCTGTTAATTAGATAAATTTTCATTTTAGCTACTTTAGCCCAAATTTTTTTTTATAAACATGCGTCATCAATCATACATCACACTATGTCTATGATAGTATGATTTCACCTTTCAACAACATCATTTTTTTTCAATTTGTAAGGAGGATAAATTTGATGACGAATGTCATGTGTTTGAAAAAAATCGTTGAACTCATTTCTAGTGTATTCTCCCCTCGATCTAAGAGGGGTGTCTTTATATTTTGACCATACTCATTTTCAACAAGGGATTTGAAATTTTAAAAAGTTTCAAAAACTTGGTCTTTTGTGCAAAACAATATATCCACATTTTCCTTGAAAATTCATCAATAAAGAGCATGAATTATTGAAACCTAGAGTGTCTAGGTCTTATTGGTCAGCACAGATTGATATGCATCGAGTCAAGTTTTGAAATGTACTATGTTTGAAAGGTGCTCGATGTTGTTTTCCTTTCAAACATTTTTGACATTTATTTGTACCATTTTTAAGAGGTGGAAAACCCTTTACCATTTCATATTGATGGATTGTGTTGACATATCCAAAACTAACATGACCAAGTATTTTTTTCCATAATTGTGCAGATGTTGTATCCTCGGTTACAAGTGCTTCATCATCTCTTTAAAAAAATATAATTGAAACATTTTTCCCACATTTGAAGCTTTTGCAAAAAAATCGGAGCTTTATGAATTATCTTGAATTAGGCACATATTTTTACTACCTTTATAATCAAAGTCAATTTTAAGATTGTGATCTAATAATCGACTTGTGAATAATTTTTTTTTGGTTAAACCAAGGACATATAGAACATCTATAATTTTGCAACTGTGGTAGTGAAATTGAACCAATCCCCTAAACATTGTATGGTGTATCATCACCCAAAGAAATGTGGTTTTTTGTGGGTGTTTCATTCAATGTGAAGAACCAATATTTCATTCCTGGCATGTGTCAGGTTACACACCAAATTTTACTTGTATAATTGGACACTTCATTTGAATGTGCAGTATAAAGGAAGTTGTCATCATCAAAGTGATCTTCCTGTTCAGTTACATTTCTTTGTTGATTTGGTTTCTTCTTCCACTTTCCCTTATTTTTTCCCTATTTATTATATTGTTGTCCTTTTCTTGATTTTTGGTTTTCATTCTTATTTCCACTTGATAATACTTTTTAGAATGTGTTGTACTAATAATCCTTTAATTTTTTTCCTTTTTGACCACCAATAGAATATTTTTGTTGGGCCTTTTGGGATTGTTGAGTGTTACCTTGCTTTGGAGACTATTTACTAGACTTATCAGGTTTCTTTCCTTTCTAATTAAAAGCAAGTGGACACTCTTCAGTTTTAGTAGTTGTGTGAATAGCTTATTCTTGTTATAACATATTAATTAGTTGTTCAAAATTCATTGTTTGACCAATTTTGTTTAACATGGTCACAAAAAATCTATATGAAGGAGGTGAGGATCTCAAAACTTCTGGAACAAGTGATGTGTTAGTAACTTATTCTTCCAAAGCTTGAAGCGATGTTCGTAAAGTTGCAAGTCTTCTAAAAAATCAACTTTTTTAGTTAGTTACATTTTCAAGTTCAATAGTTGGCTTTGGAGACGAAGTATTGTGTTCTTGTTTTTCGACTCAGAAATAGTTTTTACTTTGTCCCAATCTTCTTTTGCTATCATGGCCTCACAAATATGAGGTTGAACCTCATCTGAAACACTAAAAAATATTATTAACTTTACTTTTTGATTTATGTGATCAAATGAACGTTGTTGTGCAACATCGTTTTCAAATTGTGTTAGTGAACTAGAAACAACGAGCCAAATTTCCTCAAATTCAAATTGTACACAAAGTTAGTTTTCCATGTTGGATAGTTATCAAAATGTAGAAATTGTGAATCTGGAAAAAAGAAATTGGGTGTCGTATTTTTGGCCATTTTGAAAACTAGTAAAAATAAGTTAAAAAATTGAACACTTTTCCCCCCTTAAAGAAATACACACCCCCCTAAAAATTTATTTTTTTGATTTTTGGCCTCGATTTTTTGGTCATTTATAATATGGGCACTATCGTCTGATTTACAATAATAATGTTTTTGGCACTACCGGCCACTTTTCTAAATATTCCTACTTTGCAAAAAAATAATCCCTCTTTCGCTTTGGAAAGTTGGGCTCTTTTGGCATCTTTTAGCTTTATCATAAAATATTTTGATTTAAAAAATCAACTTATGGACTTTCCAGCCTCTTTAGATTTTACAATGCAACAATCTTCCAAATTTTGTGGAAAATTTGTGATTTTTTTGTTTTTAACTCCTTTAAGGAGTTTCACCTCTAAATATAGATGGAGATGTTCTAAAGGAGTTGTGGTTATTTCAAAGTTAGCAGACCCACTAGACCAGCTAGGTGGTCACAAAAAAAAATTCAATGTCTTTAGGCTTGATTGCTAAAAAAATCATTACAAGCCTTTTAGATTATTAGCTTGGGCTAATTAAAAATCATATGGTATTCTAATAGCCAACTTATTTTAGCTTAGTTGCACTAGAGGCATCTTAATTTGAAGAGATGATTGCTAGAATGCATTCTTTTTCCGATGGAGAATTTCCAACGACCTCTTTTCTAGCGAATTCTTCTCCGACAAATTTTTACATGGTACTCATCTTCATTGCTTAGGAAATCATGGGGTTGTTGTTGTTGTATTGCATGTCTGATAGAGTCGAGTCAAATGTTTCCAATATTGGCTTGGTATGGTAAAGAGCATAACACATTTGGGAGCACATGAAAGAGGTCCACAAAGGCACAATAGAAATGGGTTTTTATGTTGTCCCTTTTGAGTAGACCTGCATTGCTCTCCCCCAGCCACGTGAGGGGTTTTGGATTTCCTAGATTTTAGGTAAGCATGGGAATACTCATGCAGCACTGACGTTGTTTCACCAAATGCAATCAAAGGTTGTCAAACCTAATCAAATGATTCTATGAGGAATGTAATTTGGATATATCATGAGTACATCAGAATCCATGGGATTCATAGGGACAAAGAAGCCCTCAAATAAGAGGTAATTGTGGAATATGGTGAGGATAATAATTATACTAATTAGAGGAGGATTTTTAAAGTGCAAGTATGTGGGAAGAGTTGATGAAGAGGGCAATACTGTTTGCAATTAACTTGTGGAATAATTTGATGTTTCATAATAGAGTTGCTGCTGGTTTGGAGCGTAGACTGTATGAATTTCCATGCTCCATTAGCCTCGCTGCATATTTCACAAATTCACTTCCGTAGAACATGCATTAACATCGTAAGTATTTTTCCTGCATATATCTCCATTTCATTTCCCATAGTTCAAATGAATGACAAGTGGATATAGAAGCAAAATAATTCATTGCAAGGTTTTTATAACCAAATTAAATTCCAATGGAAAATCTCTTTGGTACAGAACGAGGAGACGCTTTCCAGAGGTTCCTATTGATACCTACGTTTATAATAAATAAATATCATCATATTTCAATGTCATTGTTGTAGGAATCCAAATTCAATTCCATAATCCATGATCCATCCCATGGACACAATGTTGGCTTGGCTGTAAAACCCCAAATTCATAGTTGAACTATGAGAGCCTTCATAGAGAGTAAGTTTGGAGTGATTTGTGTTGAAAAAAAGATTTATGCCTCAATTTTTGTATAAAACTTGTTGTTTGGGATAGATTTAAATGTTAGTGGAAACACCCTTTACAAATTATTTGAGGAAATTATTGGTTTTTTATTATTTATTACATGCAACAATACTATTATCGGAGGTGTTGGATGATATTGTTACATTCATGCAAACTAATCAACTAGATCCATGGAAAGATCCATTGAGATATCTATGACAAGATTCATTGAGATTATTTCACCACTGTGTCAGACCTGCAATGTTAAATGAAGGATCATGTCAACAAAAATTTCTAAAATAACTTCACATTTGCATCCCGTCTGGCATAACTTGTGACTCATGTGTAATTTCTAGTTGATATAAAAGTCAAATAATGGGCATGGGTCGAACCCAAGACCTCCCCCAATCAATTATTCAATAGTAATGGTCTATCCACTTAAGCATCTAACCATTTGGAATGTGGAACTAATTGTATTGTAGGTAAACAAAATGTTTAGACTATTTTTTTAAATAAAGAAAAACCATAAGGTTGAGTTAGATATTAAACCCACAACCTATAGTTTAGAGGTGTATTACAATAACCAACTAACCAAGTTCTGAATTTTATAAAAAATAGAAATATTAGTATTTAAATATCTTCTAAGTATTTTTAAAAATAAACGCTTCCAACCTTGGTGCCTCAACCACTATTTGCATGTGGAATGGAGTTGTTGAATGGTGCACATTCTTTGGTGGATAGATGTGTTTACATGCATTTTATTCTCCATTGTCTTTAAATGCCTTTTAATATCCAAATCCCTTTATTTTTCCAAAAAATAATGGTTTATGTAGGATGCTTTGTACAGGTATGGGTATAAATGCTTATAGGGGTGGATTGCAATCTGAAGCATAGATACTAGAGGATGGGAACCTAGTTAAAGAAGGAACACAAAAAAAAAGTAGAAAAAAACCACAAAAAACTTACATTTTTTTGTGAATTCCACCAAATTTATTGCACATTCCACCAGATTTAGTAGACCCTCCATAATTAGCTATAGCTAATTTTTTTTTCTAAATGTAGCGACAAAACCCCTATTGAAGGGGAAACAAATTCTTCAAATTGTCTTAAAATTTCATACAGAGACTAGTGGTATAGGAGAAATCACCTCGATGGATCCTCCTTGCCTAGTATAATTGAAAAACTCAAAAATTTCCTCATAATAAGAAAAAAATGAATTTTGTTTCTCCTGTCATCTCTGGAAAAAAATTGTAAATGGATAAGTAGGGGATGGGTTTGTGGGATTGTATGTGGGTCCTCTAGCTCACATTAGCAAGATCTCTTCATAAATTTATCCTGAGGTCTCCCTTGAAACTCTCTGACTTCGCATATGAGCAAAACCTCCCTACTCTGATACCAAATATTATTACAAAAATAGGACGACACCTGTGTAACTTTATTGTTATGAAAAAATGTTGATTAAGAACAATGGAGAGCACTACAATGTATATGGGCATTACACAACTTCTATCAAGTCTATGAAAAATGGATCAAATTAACCTAAACTAATTAATATGTAGAAATAACATATTGCCCCTAACTACCACTAGTAGTTGGTTTTAGAAATCATTCGAGTACAAACAAGATAGAAAATCCCACAAACATAGGGATAAAAACATATCATTGAGTTAACTAACAACTAATGAAAACTAGAACCTAGGAACTTAAAGTTAAAAATTAATTACTCTAACTTATTATATTATTTTAATATAAACTAATGATGAATTAAGCTAGGTACTATATCCTAACAGAATATAATAACCTTTCTTTGTGGGAAGTGGGTAACCATGGTGATTTTCCCACTCATTTCTAAATGGTATAATTCAATACCCTTAGTGTTTGGAATACAATTGAAATTACGAATTTTGAGAATGTAGAGCATGCTCCTTATAATGATATATATGTAAATAATAACAATCTTTCTTTTAACAAGATTCCTTATACAAATGGTATAAATTTTTATTTTAGCAATGTCTCTTTTACAAATGATAATGTTTCTTTGGTTACAAATTATAATCATGTTTAAATTACAATGTTGTGTCTTTAGAAATTAATTTGGATGAAACTGATCATAGTGATAGATATTTAGACTATCATATTTAAAATTTAGGTTTAAATAGAACTCATGTATCTAGGTCATGTTATAATGATATCCCTCTTACTCGTAGCCTTAGGTTATGAGTTGATCATTATAATACTACTAAAAACTCACCACTCTTTGAAACATTGTATACACCATATTTTTGTCACTCACTAACCATTTATTTTGTGTAAGAGTTGTTGATGCATTCTCCTCTTAAGTGGGTGCCTTAAAGGGAATGTTGAGATTGGGGTATGATAAAACTTGGTCATGTGGGATATACCACACCATTTGAGAGATGTCATTATTAGCCTTATTCACCATATACTTGCATTGTTTCTTCTCTTTGTTCACATATTTCACTCATTATGTCTACTTGCTTCCTTTTATTGCACATAATTATCCTTGCTTTTGGTCACTCTGGGAATTTGTTATTTATCAACATTTATCTTTTGGCCTCCACCCATGCTTTTCATCTTTTGACATTAGGGCTTCCCCCAATGTTGAAATGATCGCCCATGTGAAATGGTACCTATTTTGGCTTTTCCATAGCTGACGCCATCACCCTTGGGTGATGGTGTTGGGTATATATGATTGTCCTTTCTCTAATAAGTAACATCAATTCATAACTACTTGGTTACATAAAATTTGCACATAATAACTTTCTTGCACTATTTCAAACTTGTTAGTTGACTTTGGAGTCCTGGAGCTTTTGTTTTTACATTTGGGTGACTATAATGAGTTAGGAATGGATATATTCTTGTTGAATTTTTCCCTTGTCCACCCATAATGATTCTCTCTTAGTGTTGTTGTCTCTAGGGATGATTGTGCATCAATAGTCACATACACACTATAGGTAGGCATTTTTAACTCTCTTTACTCTCTTATTTTATATGTATATGATTTTTTTTGTTGGTAATTCATTGTTATAGGCTAGATTAGATGTACGTTTGTGTTTTTATACATGTGTAAGAAATGAAAAACTTAGCTAAAATGAAAGACAAACAATATAAACACACCAACCCTTTCTCCAAGATCTCCTTTGCAAACCTCAATTATAATATTATTGAAGTATTATACTTATAAAATATTTGAATGGTTGGATCATGGGTACTCTAAATTAATCTCTGAACGAAGGAATAATGCTATGAGAAAGTGATCACTTGGATTATAGCTTCCAAGAACTCTTCAGGGATTCTCCAACATTGTTGTGAAGAGAATTTACTATTATTTATAATAAGAGGAGAGGCCATGGAGTGGTTATAAATTGTAAATGAAGTCATGAATGCATATTCTTAAAAAAGTGATTGAGGAAGTTATAGCAAATCGAATAGAATGAATATCCATTGAGGGGAAGTAAATTTATAATTTTTTCTCAACGAGGTGGTTGTACATGCAACTTTTCTTCCCACACCTTTGTAGGATTCTAGAATTGGAGTTGAGTGGGGTGACTAGGATAGTGAAGTGGAGCTTAAGTGAAGGATGAGTAGGTAAATATATTTATTTCTATTTAAGTAACTAATTTAATTAGTTAAGATATGTGAGAGTGTTAATAAGTATTTAATTAAATTAGCTAAATTTCATTAAAGTATAGTGTAATTGTAATTAGAATTAATTATAAAGAGATATACGCATGATAGAATTAATTTAATTAATTATAAAGGGGATATGAATAACTTAGGATATGATATAAATAAGTATGTATTTTTAGGGTATCTAAATTTTCCACTCTTTAAATTTTTATTACGAAGTAATGTCATTTTAAAGATAGTAGACGCATGTAGATTAGTGAGTAGAAGACGAGAAATCTCGTGAAAAATTTAGATACCCCAACAAGTGTGAATGCTAATGGGATGCCCCTTCAAGAAGATGGGTGACACAACAAATCGGTGGACAACCGCTTGATAGAAATAAGGGAAAGGAGAAGGGAGTCAGGGAACAAAAGGAATACGGAAGAGAGTTTGCTTTTAGCATGAGCTTTCATTTAGAGAGTGAAAGTTAGAGAAATCATATTTGTCTGTTACACAATAGAGTTGTCACCATGATTATGAAATAATCATGATGTTTTACTTGTTATGTGTGTAAACAAATACACATAAAACAAAAAAAAAGGTAAAAACCCCAAAAATGCACATTAGATGTAGGCACTATGGTTAAAAATGAACCAATATGTTAACATACTATTTGCAATTGTTCCAAATAAAAAAGAGCGAAAACAAACCCAATATACATCGTAAAAGTAGGTGTTGTGGCTATAAATGATCCAAGATGATAACAAAATAAATGTGAATGGTCTGAAAATAATAATTGTGCAACACAACTTTGAAATAAAGACAATTAAATTTTCCCCTAATGTGTTCTGTAGTGATAAGTAAGAAGATTTGAATGCCCCCTAAGCAAAGATATATGCATAGGGATTGGATCATACTAAATAGCGGAGTAACTACTCCTCATGACACTCTTATCAGATCTTGTTGAAGTGTGATATGAGATTGAAAAGGGACATTTCTCCCAAGCACAGATGCTGAAAATGTAGTGGAGAGAATGAGAGATGATATTCCCCAAGCGAGGATACACTGGAGGGAAATAATGAATTGTGATAGTTGTAAGATAGTAGAAACGATCACTAGTGTTGGGGTGAATTGTTTTATCTTACTGATTGTGTTGTTTTGTTGGGATTTGTTTTTTATGATTTTGTAATTTTTTAGGATTTTGTAATGATGATGTTATAAATAGGTTAGCATCTATTTTTGTAGCTTAGATTTTATTCTTGATATATGATGATGATGGATATATGATGATGTTATATGTGTAACTATGGTATACATGTGATAATGTCAAAAAAGTTATTTCAATTAACACAAAGACAAAGAAAATCCAACAAACCTAACTACACACAACATAAGTAAAACTAACCATGGCTTATTTAATAAACTAGTATGATAACACAATACCTACAAGTGAATGAAAAAACAAGCACGTCAAACAAACCCAATATGAACAGGAATGAACTGCACCAAATTTATAAATGAACTAAGATGAAAATAATTTTCCTACAATTGGTCTACAACAACAATGAATGAAAAAATACCACATACATAGAAATTCGATAAACACCATGATTACAAAGGATTCAAGATGTTTATAGAAAACATGTACGAGGTCCCAAAATGAAAAATTTGAAAACAAGCTCACATTACAAAGTAAAATGAACCAAGATAACAAGTCACCTAACAATCACAATAATTGCAATGAGGACTAACACAAAAGCCCAATATATGTGATAAAATAACCAATCAAGACTCACAATGAGCCAAGATCATAACAAGATACCAGTGATTGGTCTAAAACAAACATTGAAACAAACCCAATTCAAAAATTAAAAATAATAACACAAATTTAACAATAAGCCTAGTTATCCTACTTCCTAGAATTTGGTCAAAGAAATACACAAGAATAGGAAAAAAATACACACACATGGTAAAAAATGTAACACAACCATTAATAATGATATCAAGTTATCACCCTAATGTTTTTCATAATGAAGATCTAGCATACGTGAATGCCCCTAAGAAACCAGAATATGAAAGGGGAGAAGATCAAACCAAAGAGCAGAGTAACTATTCCTCGTGACACTCTTATCGGATCCCATTGAGGTTTGATCTGAAAAATGTATTTGATTGGCTTTCCAAGAAAGGATATATGTAAGGAAAAACTTGAAAACTAAAGTTATTGTAAGCGAGGATATGCAAGAATGGTTAATTGATGGTTTTTCCCATAAGAACAAATGATTGTCAAGGGTAAGAAACACAATAGTCATAGGATGATCTAAAATAATCATTGGGATCATAGTTAAACGGTGATATTGTCTAAATGTGCTGATTTTTTTGTGAAATTAAATTTATGCAAAATTTTTAATCTTTACGTGTCAGCGAAAAAGGAGAGGTGTCCCTAAATCATATTAAGCATGACACAAATTAACAAGCCCAATGAATACCACAGGATGGAAGACAAATGGAAGTGGGTGAAAAGGATTGGAGTAGAAAGAGACTCACATCCTAACTAGGAGGAACACAACACAAGATGATTTGGATGAATCATGAAGTAGAACAAAGTAAAGGGACAAAACAAGGAGCTATGTTGATATGGCCCCATCACTAGGGATACTCTTAGAGGATCAAAAATATAAATTCTTTAGATGAACTAAAATTATGGGCTTGTTGTCCAAAAAAATCCCCTAGTTATTTTGACAATTTACATCCTCTTTCTTACCCTGAAATTTAAATTCACGAATTGTGCACACTCTGGTTATTCCCTTGGTACATTTTACATGGATGCAGTTCTTCTGTATGCCCTCACATACCCTTATTTATTCTTCCTTGTACTTTATTCTTACTTTTTGTCCCCTCGTGTAACTTATGTGCACTCATGATTCCCTTTATATCTTCTATCTCCTTTCATATTTTCTTCCTACCTTCCTTTTGTGTGCCTACCTTCTTTTTTGATCGTTGTGTACTACTTGCATGCACTCCCATAACTTGCCTTCTATTGGTACCCAAATTTGTTCTCCTTTTCAGTATGAGCAGCATCAAAGATATGGCATGAAGCTTGAAGACAGATAGATCATGATGTGTGTCGTTTTGTAGCCGGGGATGTGATCTAACTAGCACTCAGATTTCTGGAGAGATAGATAGCACTTGAATAGAACTTGATCTTGTCCTAACTATTTTAGGTTGTGCCTTTCAAAAAAGGTAAGAGAACCTATTTTGTAACCCTCAAATGGTGAAGGAGATGAAGATATCCCTCGATTTATGTAAATAGTATGAAAAGGCCTTGGGAAAATATGATCAACACTCCAAATCTGACTTTCACAAGTTGTCACTTCCAGATTATGGAGATATTTTTAGTGCAAGGCAAGGGTTACTGAAGACATAGTATGATCCTAATTTTCTTTGTGCATTTTTGTAAATGGATTGTATTATGTTGTTGACACACAATGCAATGCAGGGGAAGTATGGGGTAAGATTAGTTGTTTTGAATGAATTTTTGGTGGGATATTTTAGACAAGACTAACCAAAATTTACCAAATTCTTTAAGGATCTTTGCAAGAAATTTGTAAGACCTAAAAACTGGAATGCTTCAAAGGGGTTAAGGTACTCCTTCAACCAGGATATGTGCACCAAATGGAGGCCTAGATCTACACTCTTCCACACAATCTTTGAAAACCTGCCACAAAGGCTTGAAGTAGATGAACCAACAAAGCATCCAGAAATTTCTTATTTTATCATGACCTAAGGTGCACCCAAAGTTTTACAAACAATCTCAGAATTCAAGGAAGGTAAAGTGATTTTAAATTTGTTTATCTCTTTATAAGATGAAATCTCTTCTAAATTTTAGATTGCAAATGCCACTAAACTATCAACAAGAAATGAGACCCTGTATGATCAAGAGAGATTTTAAACACAAGACTGCAACAGGAGCAAGAAACACAAATTGAAAACATTTTGAAACATAAGTGTATGCAAATTTGCCAAGAGACAACACAAAATAATCCAGAAATGATCAAATTTATCAGAAGGGGAATGTTTCAAGAACAATCTTAGAGCTTGTTGATGGCTTTATAACTGAAACCAACTCAACATGATACAAATCTGATGTAAAAAGGAATTAGAAATGGTTCTCAAGCGGTTTCTCAGAGAATGGGATTCTTCCCAGATTTTCCCGTGAAATTATAAGTTTCTACGACCCTTTGCATGAAAAATTCATGCAATATATAACTTTCCATTACAATTGATCCTTTTCCCCTCAAACCCTCCCTCCAAAAGTAGAATATTTGGAGCACCTTTGCTTTGCAATATTTTTGGAAAATGACATCCAATAGACTCGCAAAAAGTTACTAGTTGTTTTTCAAAAGGTGAATCATTACAAAACTTTCATCATTATTCATTATGGAGGCACATTTTTCATCTTCAAAGCATGCAGGCCCCTTTCATTTCATCATTTCATCCTTATCCCTCCAAAATTTGACTCTGCCACTTCTTGATTTGATATTTTACGTTTTTACACGGGCTAGGGAAAAAATTCACTTCAAAAAAAACATCTCAAATCTGCAAATTGATCCTTAAAACCAATTGCATTGGTCCTTGCAGGCACAATCGACATGAATTTGCCAAAAATTCGATGAAAATTGATGCAAAATTCACATCTCCAAGCTTCCTGGAGCTCAAATGGTGGCCAAACTGAAAAATGCATAGTTACTATTGATTTGCCTTTCTCCCTTCAATCTGAGCCCTCCACGTGTCAAAATGTGATTGGAAATGGGTTTGGGATCACTTTTTGACTTTTTAATATTTTTGGAAAAATGTAAAATTTTGACATTTTTCTCTGCCCCTCTGCCCTTGAGATTTGGTGCTGACACGTGGCACAAGGTGGGTCCCATTGGAATCGCGGCTTGATTCTGCACATTTCCACCTTTTTTGGAAAAAGGAAATTTTTCTGAAAAATCTCCGCGGGTCTGCCCTCCCACAAGACATGTGTCCTCATATGATTAGCTGAGGGGAAGCACTTTGACTTCGTACTTTAACTCCTTTTTACCAAAGGAAAATTTTCAACATTTCCTCCGCGGACCCACGCCTCCGATTCTGTCCCTGCCACGTGTCTATTACTGATTCATTACGGGCCAGCGCTTCAATGTTTAGCTCTAACTCATTTTGCCAAAAAGGCAAAATTTCCCCTTTTCCTCTGGCAGCCCGCCAACCTGCTTTGTGCTTTGATGCTGCCACGTGTCCTCTTCTGATTGGCCTGATGGACCTGCAGCTGTTGATTCTTGCCCCTGCCACATGTCTCCCTCTGCTTCGTTGTGGAGCCACGTTTCAAATTATCACTCTAACTCTTTTTTCCAAAAAGGAAAAATTTCCCTTTTTCCTCCGGCGGCCCGCCGACCCACTCTATGCTCTGATGCTGCCACGTGTCTCTTTGTGATTCATTTGGCGGACCCGCAACCCCTTTTACAACTTTTATCCCTTTTTCCAAAAAAGGCAAAAAATTTCTAAGTCCTCCGCCAGCCTTCCATCCCGCTTTTGAGGAGAACACGATATGTGTCCACCTCTGATTCGCTAAAGGCTTGCGCTCTGAAGCTGCCACGTGTTCCATTTTACTTCGTTGTGGGTCTGCACTCTGAAGCTGCCATGTGACCTTCCCTGAGTGGATGCGGGCGTTAGGAATTTCCTTTGTACTTTGAATTTCATTCCAAAATTCCTTAAGGCACAAAATGATCTACCTGTCCACCTTCATTCTACATGCGACACGTGTAACTTCTCTGGGAATAACAGAGTTACGGGGGAAATTTTGACTTTTTTCCAAAAACCAAAAACATTAAGTTTTCAATCAGACCCGCCAAATCTTGTCCAACCACAAATGTCCACATATGAGGGGATGCTTGAGCTATAATTTTATGGGTAAAGGACACCCGTATGACCGTCAAAAAACACAGAATTTGCCAGGGATGCCCTAAATCAATTTTTTTCTTCGTGGGTGAAGAATTTTTCGATCAAAAAACAAATGGGAAGTGATTTTAGGAAATTTATGACCATGAAAAGGGATTTTTTGAGGGTAAATATGCATGAAACAAACAAATTTGAGCTCCAAAGGCTGGGAAAAGTGGAAAAAATGATAGAGGAAATTGAAATGGGAAAAATTAAGGCACAAACCAGGGCATACATGCATATTTCCTTAAAATTGGGGTAAAAAAAAAGTTTATGAGCATTTCAAGGCATTCAATCTAGATGGGAAAGTTGTAGATCACCAATTTGGGAGAAAAACATTTTCAAAGCATGCAAACCAAAGGAAACTTTAGGGCAAAATGGCAGAGGATAAAAATGGGCACCAACATCGGCTCCTGCTTGGGGATGGGCGCTCCCAGTGAGTGTCACAAGAACAATAAGTATAACAAGTTCCAAAATCATCCATTGGGAAAATAGAGTTATGAGCCAAAGCCACCAAAAAACCAGCTAAGAAATTGACAAAAATGGCTGCCACACATCAAGGCAAACAACAAACCAACAAAACACCAAAAACAAAGCAAAAAGCCAAACACTATACACTGTACAAGTGGTGCATACCTCATATTTGAGGATTAATCCAAGAAATGCTTCAGATGCCTATCATTAATAGGAAATTCAAGTAATTCCCCATCTAAGTCCTTGAGAAAAAAGGTATTCTCACAATTTTTGATATCAATGGAGTAAGGGCCCATCCACAATGCATCAAACTTACTATGTTTGCCCTTATCTTCATTTCTGCTATCCCACAACAAAACTAGATCTCTAATATTGAAGGCCCTAGGAGTGACCTGCTTGTCAAACAACCTCTTCAAATTCTCTCTAAATCTGACATGCCTTTGGTGGGATGCTCTTCTTTCTTCATCTAGCTCTACAATATGATTAATCCTTACTTTATATGGACTAACCTCTTGATCTTCAAGTTGTTAATCAAACTGAAATGAAGATAATTTCAGATGTAAGGGCAGCAGAGCTTGAGTTCCATACACCAATTCAAATGGGCTCTTACCAGTAGCTCTTTTGGCAATAATTCTATCAACCCAAACTGTAAATTTTAGTTGTTCACCCCATTTTCTCTTATTCAACTCCAAGGTTCTCCTAATGATCTTCAATAATTTCTTATTGCTAGGCTCAGCTTGTCCATTTCCTTGAGGGTTATAGTTTAAAGCATAAGAAAGATTAGTTCCATACTCCTTGCACATTACTATCAAGGGTTTAGCTTTGAAACACATGGCATTATCAGCAACAATCTTGACTGGCACACTAAATCTACATATGATATGATTTAACAAGAAGTCCATAACAACTTGGTATGTTGATTTCTTGGTGGGGATTGCTTCTACCCACTTGGTGAAGTAATCTATGGCTACAAAGATCCACTTATGTCCAACACTATAAGGGTGTGAGATCTTACCAATGAAGTCCATCCCCTATTTTTTGAAAGGAGCCTCAATTGACACAAGCTACAAAGCAAGGGAGCTTGAAGCTTTCATTCTTCCAGAGAAACACTGATAGCTTTCACATTTTCTAATCAGCATGGTTACATATTTGAAGAGAGTAGACCACCAATAACCAGCTCTCAAGACTTTGTGTGCTGTAACCCTTCCAGAAAAGTGTCCTCCACAAACTCCCCCATGGAAATCAACAATTATTTTTGGAGCTTCATATTCAATTCACCTTCAGGGTTCTTCCAAGCCATCCTAAAGTCAATGATGATGTATTTTTGAGAATCCAACTTGAGAGATATTTTTTGATTTTTATTTAAATGATCATGACAACATAGATATCTGAGGTAAAATATTATATCCCTGTACCACTCAGAACTTACCAATTTCTCAAGAACATTTTCCCTTTCTTCCTCTACTTCATTCACTTCCATAATCTGCAAGTTTCTCTCAACCATGAGCTTGGCAAGACCCAAACCTCTTACTAGCTTTGTGGTTTGGATGTCCATGTCATGCTCATGTAGTTTGTTCACCCATCTACATCTTTTGCTTGAGATCTCCATCTATGATAAGATGTATTTTACCATAGCGTGGGGAACATAAGCAACAACTCTTGAACTTAATATATAAGGCCTGAAAACTTTTGTTGCTTTCACCAAGGAAAATTCTTGTTTTTCCATGATTGTATATTTTAACTCAGCAGCTTGCAAAGCCTTGCTAAAGAAGGCAATAGGCCTCTCAGCCCCATCTTCATCCTTTTGGAGCAAAACAAATGTAATAGTATTTTCTAAAGCAAAGGAGAAGATTTGGAAAGGCTTCTTGTAATTCGGAGCTTCCAAGACAGGTGCATGTTTAAGTGCTTCTTTGATTCCTTCAAAATCCTGAATAACAGCCTCCTCCCATTTGATAACTTGGTCCTTTAATATGCACGTAATAGGAAGAGTCAATTCAAAAAAATTTGACACAAACCTTCTAATGAAATTGATTTGCCCAAAGAAGGATTGGATGCCCTTCTTTGTTCTTAGAATTGGAACATTGCTAATTGCTTCTACTCTCTCAGGGTCAATCATGACACCAACCTTTGAAACAATGTGACCAAGCAACTTGGCCTTTTGCACCCCAAAATGACACTTCTTTGGATTGAAAGAGATTCCAAATTCTCTACATCTAATCATAATTCTTTCCAAGTGTTGTAAGTGATCTTTTTTGCTCCTTAAAAACACAATCACATCATCCTGATAAACTGCAATGAAGTCATTTATGTAACCAACAAAAGCAACATCCATTTCTCTTTGGAAGGTAGCCCCATCATTCATGAGACCAAAAGGCATTCTCACATAGACATATGTTCCCCAAGGAGTGGTCAAGGCAGTTTTAAATCTTTTTGACTCCTTGGCAACAAATTGATTGTAGCTAGAGAAACCATCCAAGGTGGACGAAAATTCAGATCCAGTCACTAACTGTAGCATGTTTTACATGTTTGGAAAAGGATAATTGTCTTTAAATGAAGCTATATTTAGATTTTTGAAGTCTACACAAAGTCTGGTATCTCCATTTCGATTTTTGACTGGCATAAGGTTTGCAACCCAAGAAGAATACCTTGTGGGCTGAATGATCCCTCCCTCCTTCAGTTTCTTCAATTAATCTTGCATTTTTATAGAAAGGATTGGGTTGATTGGCCTTTGCTTCTATTTGAATGGTTTGGCATTTTTCTCAAGAGGGATCTCATGTTGGAATAAGTTTTCTCTATATGCTTTCAGCTCAGAATAAGACCGAGCTAAACAATCATTATATTGTTTCAACAATTAGAGGTAGGACTGTTTTTCTTCCTTGTTTAAACCACTCCCTAACCAAATATTCCTTGGTTTTTCCTTTGTTCCCAAGTTATGCTCTTCCACATCCCTTGAGGTAGACATGTTTCTATTGATGATGTAATCAACATTGTCAAAATTGGACTCAAGTGTAACAAGACCTCTAGGAATGGTGTTAGTTTTCAATTAGATAATATCCTTTCCAAAAAAAGTCTCTTTTCTTTCAGTCATACATACCATTGGTTCCCAATCAATATTCTGATCTACAAACTCACATTGATTTTGTAAGAACCTTTGCACTTGAACATCATCATTAAACACTTGCCAATGCTTGATGTTGTCAGGGACAGCTGGCCTAGTTTTTTTTTTTATTATGGGAAAATAGTTTTTTGAAAGGAACTATACCCTTATAAAAAAGTGCTCAACAGCAAGATTTTATCCCAAAAAATCCCAAGTATAGAAAATAATCTGTCAAGGAAAGAACCAGCAAAAGCAAACCAACTGCTACGAAACAGCTAATAAACAACAACATAACAGCAACACAGTTGCCTAGCAACTGCGTAGTAGGCCATTTGCCTAAATGTAGCAATAATAGCACCCAAAAAGACAAGAATCAAACCTTGTCCGATATGGTGGGGGATTTTGATTTGGCATTTCCCTTCTTTTTCCTATCCACCACTGTCCATTCCTGATTTCCCACATCCATTACAGTCAGAAGAAAAACTACAGTGGGTTTGATGGGGAAGTGACCCATAGGAAGGGGGGTCGAAATATCCTTAATCACTGAATCAGCAACCTGTAAAGAATAGTCTGGAGGCTTCTCTGTATTGGTCTGTGAATCAACCATGATGGGTGAGTTAACTTGCAGGGGACACAAGATTCCTTAGCCGGATCTGAGTCAATTGTAAGATGTTTAGGTAGAGAATCCTTCCACCAAGCTATTTTGGTCTTACATTTGGAGTGTTCACAATCATCTATAACATGACCAGTTTGGAAGCAGCGCCGACATCTGAAGGCAAATAACTCATAGTCTATCCTCTGCACCCAGAGCCTGGCACCAATCTGTAGATTGATTTCTGCTGGTAAGAGTTTGGAGGTATCGAGATCAACCAGGATTCGAGCATAAGTAGTATGGGTTTGAATGGAGGTCTTATCATCAACTACCACACATGAGCCTAGAGTATCACCTATAGCAATGAGACAAGATTTGTTCCAAAGCTATAACGGGAGCCCTGGTAAACGAACCCAAATCGGGTAGGTATCAAAAGACTCCTTTAACAGATCGAAAGACGGATACCATGGTTTGGACATAAGCTCGTGTTCCCCCCAAACCCAATGTTGGCTAAAAATTAAATCCCTATCTTCAGGGGTTTCAAAGACAGCAATGAAGTAAGCTTTAGCACAAGGATAAAGCTCAATCTTACCTTGTATTTTTTCTCTCCATCTCTGGGCTATCCAGTCATGAAGCTGAGAAAGCTTAGGCCAAAATTTGTGGAATCTACATATGAGACCCAGCTGGGAGAGATTTTCCTCCTCCTTAAGAACCTTTAGAAGTAGATCCTCTTCGATTTTCAGCGTCGGGACCTCCTGGGAGGGTTTCAAGAGCTCATTTATGACATTCTCCTTGGAGACCACTGAAGCATAAGATCTGGACCTATTATCGCTGTTTTATTTTTCCTGGTTTTGGTTGACCCCTGTTTCTCTCCCTCCATCACCAGAACCACTCATAGTCACCTGCAACCTACAGTTACTAGTGTTGAGTTTTACAGGAGATGATGATTCTTTGGCAGAACCATCTTTACTTGCCCCATAAGAGAGCACCCCTGTTTTGTGACCAAGCAGAGAAACTCCATCTCAGTTTTGCTAAATGGGGGGGTCTTGGTTAGCACTGAAAGCCATGCCAATCCATGAGATTGGTGCTTTATTTAACTCTTCATTTTTGTAGCCACCGCCTACAGATACCGCTATTTTCCCATAGCTGCCGCCAATGATAGGGACCTCATCATGAATTTCTGAGCAGGATGAATCCTTGGCAACCTTCGTGCCTCCTCCATCCCTATTTTCTGACTGGCATGGTTCAGCAAACCCAGGGCTCACAGACCTGTGTGAAGCCCGCGTAGAAACCATGGAGCTAGGGCATGTGGGCGCGGGTGCGGGCACGTAGAAATCTAGTTTGACACGTATAATATTGACAGCTGGCCTAGTTAATACTTAAACATTATACACACAATAAGGTGAAATGGTGCAATCTCCAAATCTTGACCCCAACACTACCAACTTTTCAGTAGCATAATTAAACCTTCTATCATGATGCACAATATTGAAGGAATCAAACATCTCAATTAGATCCCGAACTACATGTTTGTATTGTTTCATCCGTTGATTCTTTGTAGCATACTATTTTCTTATTTGTTTGACAAATAGCTTTGAATCTCCTTTTGTAATGATGTCCTTGACACCATACTTACATGCAATTCTTAGACCCAACAACAAGGATTCATACTCAGCAATGTTGTTAGTACATTCAAAATTAAGCTTGAAAGAAAAAAAAACTCATCCAAGCTAGGAGAAATCAAAATTATACCAGCACCGTTTCCAAATTTGGAGCAAGCTCCATCAAATAGCAAGGTCCAAGGAGAACGTATCTGTTCAAGGCACTTTGATTGATCCATCTTTTGTTCTCTTCCATCAGAAAACCTAATAAACTTATCATCATCAACATCAACAAACAATACCTCATAGAAAGCATTTTTTGGATCCTCAATTAGATGCAACATCTTCTTTTCTCCATAGAGTTTGACAAGGCTACCTTCAACGGGAATGGTGGAAAAAGACATATCCCCACTCCCTCAAACACTTGCAGCACACTTTCTTGACAATAACAAACCCCATTTATTAGGGCAATCAACAATCACAACATCCAATTTTAAATTCCTTCCAGGATAAGATGCAAGTTGCACCACAAAACCCTTCACACAACCAACTACTGACACTTCTCTTGAGTCCATAGTAGTACACTTTCCATAGGATGCTGTCACTTTGATATCCAACTCATTCATGACTTCTAGAGGCATTACATTACATGATGCATGAGAATGAAACATACAATTGTGAAGTAGCCTGTCCTTTATGATCAAAGTTTTGAAGAATGGATCAACATTCAATTGAGAATCAACCAAGGATGTCCCCTAGTATACCTCAGGTGTTTCTTCAAGATCCTATACTGTTGGTGGTGTTTCAAGGTCTATAATGATATGAGGGGGAGTTTCAACAACATTTTCAATGTTGTTTGGAGTAATCTTATCCTCCTTCAATCCTAAGTACTCAAATGATCTCTTTTTATGCTCAGGAATCCTAAGCAACTCAATGATTGGAACACTCACTTTGATTTGGCTCAATACTTGGGCTATGTCATAGGGAACATTCTTTGGCAAGGTAGCATTGGAATGGAGACAAACAGACTCATTAGATGGCAAGGGATTCTTGGCAGTTTGGGCATGAGGAGGACTATAATTTTTTCTTGGGACAACAGATCTTTTGGAAAGTGCTTCTCTTCTAGGATCTTCTTTGGGAATACTTGTAAGAAAGGGTGTTTTAAGTTTGGCTTGAGGCCCAACTCCCTTAACAACTTTTCTCCTAGTGTTATAGTCTTTCTCTAGAGCTATAACAACATTCATCAATAATTGTTTATCTTCCTCCAAAGGTATACCACCATCATACTTCTTAATCATCAAAGATCTTAAGTATTCAAAGTCATTGTTAGGAATTTCTAAAGCTTTCACTACATCAACTTAAAGAGTATGAGGGGGAAGAAATACTTGTACCCATTAGATGCAATCCCAAAAGGTTGTAGCTATCCTTGCATTTATTATCTTAGTTGTTGTTGCTCCTCCTTGTGAGCTTGAAGAACATCCCATCATGCAGATATCATCATTAGTACCATCATCATTATTAGCTTCACCATCTTGTTGGTCCACTTCACATGGAGGATGGGGCAGAAAACACCTATCACACCAATCAATATCAGCAACTTCCTCAACAACAACAACCCTAGCAGTTAGGGGATCAGGTAATACTCTTCCTTCACATGCTTGAGGATGTCTATTTATAGACCCCATGGGTCCTTTCTCTCTATCATCAGATCTCTGATCACCCCTAGGATGATTGGAAAATATGACATGGTTTTGTGCTTTTTTGCTGACCTTGTGAAGTCTGTCCAATTCCTTTCTCTGCTTGGGCTAACTTGTATGAGATTTCTTTGACAATCCCTGCCAAAGTTTTCACAACCTCCTCCAAATCAGCACCCTTGCTAGATTGAGGTTTTTAAAGGTTGATTAACTTTACACCATCTCTATTGAGAGGTCTCCCAATTGCTTTGATATTGGTTTTAATTTGAAGTTCCATGGTGAAATCTTGCCTTAGATTGGTAGGGTTCTTGTCTATTAGGTAATAGGCTTCCTTTTTATCAAATGCATCTGCATATTTAATTAAATAAGACTCATCACAAGGCCTCAGACTAATAGACAACCTTCTCAAAGTTTTGTTAAACCTTGTGTTGAAGTCATGAACTGATTCATTGGGGTTTTACTTGATATTCTCAAATTCAGACAAGAGAAATCTAGGATCAGTCTTGTCACCATATTGTAACCTAAATGCATTCTTCATTTCAGTCCAAGAATCAATTGAATTATCAGGTAGAGCCTTGTACCAATCCCTTGCATCCTCTTCTAGTGTATGAATGAATAACTTAATGTACACATCTTCATGCTCAATCTCAAATTCCTCCATCATGTTAACAAAAAAATTAGGTGCTGATCACCAGTTATTGCATTGTTACTTTGGAATTTTTGCAATCTATTTATGACATCTTGTGGGACAACATTTGGGTAACCATCCATTCCTCTAAAGTCTATAGGACCAAAGGTGTTAACAAAAAATGGAGGTCTAGGTTGAGCCATATTGTTTTGAGGTGGTGATCTTGGGGGTGACACAAGCTGATGAGGAGTGCAAGGTCTTTGGGGCTCAAGAATGTGGTTCACAAGATTGGTATTCTCTAGGTGCTGATTTTCTTGGAAAGTTTTATTTGAATTGAAACACAGAGGTGCAGATTGAAGAAGGAACTCACCAGGTATAGCAGAAGGACCTTCACTAGTTGAAGTAAACAAGTTTATGAGAGGATTGCTTGAATTAGAATCACTGGAAGAAGAATGATAATCCTCTACCAAAGGCTGATCTCTCTCACCAATGGATATACCTTTTCCTGATGTCTAACCTTTAACAACCTTCCAAACTCTTCTCCCCTCTAACTCTGAGTTCCTTGAATCTGAAAACAACTTCTTAGCAGAGTCTCTAATGAAGAGAGATCTTCTTCCTTCTAGTTTTGTAGAGATTAGAAATATCAAAATAAATGACAGAAACCTAAGATACTGGTATTTATCAAGATTAGAATAGCATGGAGTCACCGCTAAGGACTTTCACCCTAGCTGTGTAAATGCACTAAAATACTCTGTCAAATACCTATTAGTACTGAAAAATATTGCCAAACTTTATAGATCATACCTTCCTTTTCTTGAATTTATCAACTTGCAAGAGACACAAATGCAAATGATGTGATCAGATTGAACTATTGCTAGAAAGTGTTGACAAAATTGGTAGTGAAAAACTTGAAACCTTTATATTTACTTAATCCTTACAAAAATGATTATAAAATGATGCTTCAACAAGGTATTTGCATGCAAAATTTGCAAGGGACATTACCAGGGTTTGATATGCATTCAAATATCTCAAATATGTATGCACATGGATCAGATTGAACTAAGAATCTCCCTGGCAATGGCACCAGAAAGTGTTGTTAACGGGATAAATAGATATGGACTAGTAGTGAATCAGTAAATCATTCTCAGCAATACAAATTATTTCCCATGAATTTAGAACAATTCCCAACAACGGCGCCAGAAAGTGTTGGTACCCAAATTCGTTCTCCATTTCAGTCTGAAAAACATCAAAGATATGGCATGAAGCTTGAAGACAGATAGATCATGATGTATGTCATTTTGTAGCCAGGGATGTGATCTAACTGGCACTCATATTTGTGGAGAGATGGATAGCACTCAAATAGGACTTGATCTTGTCCTAACTGTTTTAGGTTGTGCCTTTCAACCAAGGTAAGAGAACCTATTTTGTAACCCTCAAATGGTGAAGGAGATGAAGATATCCCTCAATTTGTGCAAATAGTATGAAAATTCCTTGGGAAAATATGATCAACACTCCAAATCTGACTTTCACAAGTTGTCACTTCTATATTATGGAGATATTTTCAGTGCAAGGCAAGGGTTACTGAAGACATAGTATGATCCTAATTTGCTTTGTGCATTTTTGTAAATGGATTGTATTCTTTTGTTGACACACAATGCAATGCAGGGGTAGTATGGGGTAGGATTAGTTGTTTTGAATGAATTTTTGGTGGGAGATTTTAGACAAGACTAACCAAAATTTACCAAATTCTTTGAGGACCTTTGCAAGAAATTTGTAAGACCTAAAAAGTAGAATGCTTCAAAGGGGTTAAGGTACTCCTTCAACTAGGATATGTGCACCAAATGGAGGCCCAGATCTGCACTCTTCCACACAATCTTTGACAACCTGCCAAAAAATCTTGAAGCAGATGAACCAACAAAGCATCCAGAAATCTCTATTTTATCATGACCTAAGGTGCACCCAAAGGTTTACAAACAATCTTAGAATTCAAGGAAGGTAAAGTGATTTTAAATTTGTTTATCTCTTTATCAGATGAAAGCTCTTCTGAATGTGAGATTGCAAATGCCACTAAACTATCAACAAGAAATGAGACCATGTATGATCAAGAGAGATTTTAAACACAAGACTGCAACAGGAGCAAGAAACATAAATTGAAAACATTCTGAAACATAAGTGTATGCAAATTTTTCCAAGAGACAACACAAAATAATCTAGAAATGATCAAATTTATCAGCAGGGGAATGTTTCAAGAACAATCTCAGAGCTTGTTGATGGCTTTACAACTGAAACCAACTCAACATGATACAAATCTGATGCAAAAAGGAATTAGAAATGGTTCTCAGGTGGTTTCTCAAAGAATGGGCTTCTTCCCAAATTTTCCTGTGAAATTCTAAGTTTCTCCGACCATTTGCATGACAAATTCATGCAATATATAACTTTCCATTATAATTGTTCCTTTTCCCCTCAAACCTTCCCTCCAAAAGTGGAATATTTGGAGCACCTTTACTTTGTAATATTTTTGGAAAATGACATCCAACAGACTCGCAAAAAGTTGCCAGTTGTTCTTTCAAAAGGTGAATCATTACAAAACTTTCATCATTATCCATTATGGAGGAACATTTTTCATCTTCAAATCATGCATGTCCCTTTCATTTCATCATTTCATCCTTATCCCTAAAAAAATGACTCTGCCACTTCTTGATTTGATATTTTATTTTTTTACATGGGTTAGGACAAAAATTTCACATAAAAAAAACATCTCAAATCTGTAAATTGATCCTTAAAACCATTTGCATTAGTCCTTGCAGGCACAATCGACATGAATTTGCCAAAAATTCAATGAAAATTGATGCAAAATTCACATCTCCAAGCTTCCTGGAGCTCAAATGGTGGCCAAACTGAAAAAATGCACAGTTACCGTTGATTTTCCTTTCTCCCTTCAATCTGAGCCCTCCACATGTCAAAATGCGATTGGAAATGGGTTTGGGATCACTTTTTGACTTTTTAATATTTTTGGAAAAATGTAAAATTTTGACATTTTTCTCCGCCCCTCCGCCCTTGAGATTTGGTGCTGACATGTGGCACAAGGTGGGTCCCATTGGAATCGTGGCTCAATTCTACACATTTCCACCTTTTTTGGAAAAAGGAAATTTTTCCAAAAAATCTCCGTGGGTCCGCCCTCCCACAAGACATATGTCCTCATATGATTAGCTGAGGGGAAGCACTCTGACTTCATACTTTAACTCCTTTTTACCAAAGGAAATTTTTCAATATTTTCTCCACGAACCCGCGGCTCCGATTCAGTCCTTGATATGTATATATCACTGATTCATTACGGGCCAGTGCTTCAATTGTTTCACATAACTCATTTTGCCAAAAAGGCAAAATTTCCACTTTTCCTCCGACAGCCCACCGACCCGCTCTATGCTCTGATGTTGCGACGTGTCCTCTCTTGTTTGGCCCAATGGAACCACGGCCTTTGATTCTGCCCCTATCACGTGTCTCCCTCTGCTTTGTTGTGGAGCCACGTTTCAAATTATCACTCTAACTCTTTTTTCCAAAAAGGAAAAGTTTCCCTTTTTCCTCCGGCAGCCCGCCAACCTGCTCTGTGCTCTGATTCTACCACATATCTCTTTTTGATTCATTTGGAAGACCCACGGCCCCTTTACAAATTTTATCCCTTTCACCAAAAAAGGGAAAAAATTTCTAAGTCCTCCGCTAGCCTTCCATCTCACTTTTGATGAGAACATGACATGTGTCGACCTCTGATTCACTGAAGGCTTGCGCTCCGAAGCCGCCACATGTTCCATTTTACTTCATTGTGGGCCTACACTCTGAAGCTACCACGTGTCCTTCCCTGATTGGATGCAGGCCTTAGGCATTTCCTTTGTACTTTGAATTTTTATTCCAAAATGCCTTAAGGCACAAAACGACCCACCCGTCTACCTTCATTCTACATGCGACACGTGTACCTTTTCTGGGACCTACAGAGCTGTAGGGGAAATTTTGATTTTTTGCCAAAAACCAAAAATGTTAAGTTTTCAATCAGACCCGTCAAATCTTGTCCAACCACAAATGGCCACGTATGAGGGGATTCTTGAGCTATAATTTGACAGGAAAAGGACACCCGTATGACCATCAAAAAACATAGAAATTGCCAGGGATGCCCTAAATTGATTTTTTCTTCGTTGGTGAAGAATTTTTCGATCAAAAAACAAATGGGAAGTGATTTTAGAAAATTTATGACCATATCAAGTGATTTTTCAGGGGAAATATGCATGAAACTAATAAATTTGAGCTCTAAAGGCCGGGAAAAGTGGAAAAAATGACAGAGGTAATTGAAATGGGAAAAATTAGGGCACAAAACCAAGGCATACATGCATATTTCCTTCAAATTGGGGCAAAACAATAAGTTTATGAGCATTTCAAGGCATTCAATCTGGATGGGAAAGTTGCAGATCACCAATTTGGGAGAAAAACATTCTTAGAGCATGTAAACCAAAGGAAAATTTAGGGCAAAATGCCAGAGGATCAAAATGGGCACCAACATCAGCTAATGATGTTCTCTTGTTCAACTCCAAGGTTCTCCTAATGATCTTCAATAAGTTCTTATTGCTGGACTTAGCTTGTCCATTTCCTTGAGGGTTATATTTTAAGCATAAGTCAGATTGGTTCCATACTCCTTGCACATTGATATCAAGGGATTAGCTCTAAAACACATGGCATTATCAGCAACAATATTGACTGAATAACCAAATCTACAGATGATATGATTCAACAAGAAGTCCATAACAACTTGGTGTGTTGCTTTCTTGGTGGGGATTTCTTCTACCCACTTGGTGAAGTAATATGTGGTACAAGGATCCACTTATGTCCAACACTAGAAGGGTCTGAGATCACACCAATGAAGTCCATCCCCCATTGTTTGAAAGGAGCCTCAATTGACACAAGCTGCAAAGGAAGGTAGCCTGAAGCTTTCATTCTTCCAGAGAAATGCTGGTAGTTTTCACATTTTCTAATCAACATGGTTGCATCTTTGAAGAGAGTAGGCCACCAATAACCAGCTCTCAAGACTTTATGTGCTGTAACCCTTCCAGCAAAGTGTCCTCCACAAACTCCCCCATGGAAATTATCAATTATTTTGGGAGCTTCATCTTCAATTATACATTTCAAGAGGACACCTTTCAAGGTTCCTCCAAGCTAGCCCAAAGTTAGTGATGATGTATTTTTGAGAAGCTAGCTTGAGGGATATTTTCTTATTTTTATTCAAATGATCAGGAGAACATAGGTGTCTGAGGTAAAATATTACATCCCTGTACCACTCAGAACTTACCAATTTCTTAAGAACATATGCCCTTTCTTCCTCTACTTCATTCACTTCCACAGTCTGCAAGTTGCTTTCAGCCATGAGCTTAGCAAGACCCAAACCTCTCACCAGCTTTATGGTTTGGATGTCCATGTCATACTCCTGTAGTTTTTTCACCCATCTACATATTTTCCTTGAGATCTCCATCTTTGATAAGATGTATTTTACTATGGTGTGGGGAACATAAGCAACAACTTTTGAACTTAAGATATAAGGCCTGAAAACCTTTGTTGCTTTTAGCAAGGAAAATGATTGTTTTTCCATGATTGTATATTTTAACTTAGCAGCTTGTAAAGCCTTTCTAAAGAAGGAAATAAGCCTCTCAGCCCCATCTTCATCCTTTTGGAGAAAAAAAAATGCAATAGTATTTTCAAAAGTAAAAGAGAAAATTTGGAAAGGCTTCTTGTAATTCGGAGCTACCAAGACAGGTACATGTTTAAGTGCTTCTTTGATTCCTTCAAAATCCTGAATAGTAGCCTCCTCCCATTTGATAACTTGGTCTTTCTTTAACATGCATGTAATATGAAGAGTCAATTCAGAATTTTTTTTACACAAACCTTCTAATGAAATTGATCTTCCCAAAGAAGGATTGGATGCCCTTCTTTGTTCTTGGAATTAAAACCTTGCTGATTGCTTCTACCCTCTCAGGGTCAATCATGAGACCAATCCTTTGAAATAATATGACCAAGAAACTTGGAATTTTACACCCCAAAATGACACTTCTTTGGATTGAGAGAAATGCCATATTCTCTACATCCGATCAACATTCTTTCCAAGTGCTGCAAGTGATCTTTTCTACTCCTTGAAAACATAGTCACATCATCCTGATAAACTGCAATGAAGTCATTTATGTAACCAGAAAAAGCAACATCCATTGCTCTTTGGAAGGTAGTCCCAGCATTCATGAGACCAAAAGACATTCTTACATAGACATATGTTCCCCAAGGAGTGGTAAAGGTAGTTTTAAATCTTTCTGACTCCTTGACAACAACTTGATTATAGCCAGAGAAACCATCCAAGGTGGACAAAAATTCAGATCCAGTCACTAACTGTAGCATGTTTTCCATGTTTAGAAAAGGATAATTGTCTTTCAATGAAGCTCTATTTATATTTCTGAAGTCTACACAAAGTATTATATCTCCATTTTTCGATTTCTGACTGGCATAAGGTTTGCAACCCAAGATGAATACCTTGTGGGCTCAATGATCCCTCCCTCCTTCAGTTTCTTCAATTCATCTTGCCATTTTCATGGAGGGGAGTGGATTAATTGGCCTCTTATTTTTTCTGAATGGTTTGGCATTTTTTTCAAGAGGAATCTCATGCCAAAACAAGTCCTCTCTGTATGCTTTCAGCTCTGAATAAGACCAAGCAAGACAGTCTTGATATTGTCTTCAATAGTTGAACATAGGACTGTTTTTCTTCTCTTTGTTTAAACCACTCCCTAACCAAATCCTCCTTGGTTTTTCCTTTGTTCCCAAGTTATGCTCTTCCACATCCCTTGAGGCAGACATGTTTCTATTGATGATGTAATCAACATTGTCAAAATTGGACTCAAGTGCAACAAGACCTCTAGGAATGGTGTTAGTTTTCAATTGGATAATATCCTTTCCAAACAAAGTCTCTCTTCCTTCAGTCACACATACCATTGGTTCCCAATCAATATTTTGATGTACAAAACTCACCTTGATTTTGTAAGAACCTCTCCACTTGAGTATTATCATTAAACACTTGCCAATGCTTGATGTTGTCAGGGACAGCTAGCCTAGTTAATACTTCAACATTATACTCAAAATAAGGTGAAATAGTGCAATCTAAAAATCTTGACCCCAACACTGCTAACTTGTCAGCAGCAACATTAAAACTTTTGACATGATGCACAATATTGAAATAATCAAACATCTCAATTAGATCCCAAATTGCATGTTTGTACTTATTTCATCCACTGATTTTTTGTAGCATACAATTTTCTTATTTGTTTGAAAACTAGCTTTGAATCTCCTTTTGCAATGATGTCCTTGACACCATACTTCCATGTAATTCTCGGACCCAACAACAAGGCTTCATACTCAACAATGTTGTTAGGACATTCAAAATTAATCTTGAAAGAAAAACCAAACTCATTCATGCTAGGAGAAATCATAATTATACCAGCACCATTTCCAAATTTGGAGCAAGATCCATCAAATAGAAAGGTCCAAGGAGAACCTACCTATTCAAGGCACTTTGATTGAACCATCTTGTGTTCTCTTCCATTAGAAAACCTAATAAAATTATCAGCATCAACATCAGCAAACAACATCTCATAGGAAGCATTGTTTGGATCCTCAATTAGATGCAACATCTTCTTTTCTCCATAGAGTTTGACAAGGTTGCCTTCAATGGGAATGGTGGAAAAATACATATCTATTTGGAAACTCCCTCTAACACTTGCACCCCACTTTCTTGACAATAACATACCCAATTTAGTAGGATAATCAACAATCACAACATCCAATTTTAAATTCCTTCCAGGATAAGATGCAAGTTGCACCACCAAACCCTTCACACAACCAACTACTGGAACTTCTCTTGAGTCCATGGCAGTACACTTTCCATAGGCTTCTGTCACTTTGATATCTAACTCATTCATGAATTCTAGAGGCATGACATTACATGATGCACCAGAATCAAACATACAATTGTGAAGTAGCCTATCCTTTATGATCAAAGTTGTGAATAATGGATCAACATTCAATTGAGAATCAACCAAGGATGTCCCCAAGTATACCTCAGGTGTTTCTCCAATATTCTCTACTATTGGTGGTGTTTCAAGGTCTACAATGATCTGAGGAGGATTTTCAACAACATTTACATTTATGCTTGGAGTACTCTTATCCTCCTTCAATCCCAAGTACTCAAATGCTCTCTTCTTATGCTCAAGAATCCTAAACAACTCAATAATTGGAACACTCACTTTGATTTGGCTCAATACTTGGGCTATGTCATAGGGAACATTCTTTGGCAAGGCAACATTGGAATGGAGACAAGCAGACTCATTAGATGGCAAGGGATTCTTGGTAGTTTGGGCATGAGGAGGACTGTAATTTTTGCTTGGGACAGTAGAGCTTTTGGCAGGTGCTTCTCTTCTAGGAGCTTCTTTGGGAATACTTGTAAGCAAGGGTGTTTTAGGTTTGGCTTGAGGCCCAACTCCCTTAACAACTTTGCTCCTAGTGTTATAGTCTTTCTCTTGAGCTACAACAACATTCATCAACAATTGTCTATCTTCCTCCTGAAGGTATACCACCATCATACTTCTTAATTGTCAAAGCTCTTAAGTATTCAAATGTTTGTTAGGAATTTGAAAAGATTCCACTACATTAACTTCAAGAGTATGAGGGGGAAGAAATAATTGTACCTGTTTGATGAAATCGCAAAAGGTTGCAGTTGTCCTTGCACTTATTACCTTAGTTGATGTTTCTCCTCCTTGTGAGCTTGAAGAATATCCCATAATGTAGATATCATCATTAGTACCATTATCATTATTAGCTTGACCATCTTGCTGGTCCAATTCATAAGGAGGATAGGGTATAAAACACCTATCACACCAATCAATATCAACAAATTCCTCAACAACAACAACCCTAGCAGTTAGGGGATCAGGTAACACTCTTCCTTCACGTGCTTGAGGATGTCTATTTGCAGACCCCATGGGTCCTTTCCCTCTATCATCAGATCTTTGATCTCCCCTAGGATGATTGGTAGATCTGTCATGGTTTTGTGCTTTTTCCTGACCTTGTGAAGTTTGCGCAATTCCCTTCTCTTCTCGGGCTAACTTGTATGAGATTTCTTTGACAGCCCCTGCCAAATTTTTGACAACCTCCTCAAAATCAACACCCTTGCTAGCTTCAAGTTTTTCAGGGTTTATCAACTTTACACCATCTCTCTTGAGAGGTTTCCCAATTACTTTGATATTGTTTTCAATTTGAAGTACCATAGTGAAAGCTTGCCTCAAATTAGTAGGGATCTTGTCTCTTAGGTAATAGGCTTCCTTTTTATCAAATGCATCTACATATTTAATTAAACAAGACTCAGCACAAGGCCTTAGACTAACAGGAAGCCTTCTCAAAGTGTTGTTAAACCTTGTGTTGAAGTCATGCATTGATTCTTTGGGGTTTTTCTTGATATTCTCAAATTTAGACAAGAGAAATCTAGGATCATTCTTGTCACCATATTGTAACCTAAATGCATTCTTCATTTCAGTCCAAGAATCAATTGAATTATCAGGTAGAGCCTTGTACCAATCCCTTGCATCCTCTTCTAGTGTATGAATGAATAACTTAATGTACACATCTTCATGCTCAATCTCAAAATCCTCCATCATGTTAACGAAAAAAATTAGGTGCTGATCACCAGTTATTGCATTATTACTTTGGAATTTTTGCAATCTATTTATGACATCTTGTGAGGCACAACATTAGGATAACCATCCATTCCTCATAAAGTCTATTGGGCCAAAGGTATTGACCACAAATGGAGGCCTAGGCTGGAGGGTGATATTGTTTTGAGGTGGTGATCTTGGGGGTGACACAAGCTGATGAGGAGTGCAAGGTCTTTGGGGCTCAAGAATGTGGTTCACAAGATTGGTATTCTCTAGGTGCTGATTTTCTTGGAAAGTTTTATTTGAATTGAAACACAGAGGTGCAGATTGAAGAAGGAACTCACCAGGTATAGCAGAAGGACCTTCACTAGTTGAAGTAAACAAGTTTATGAGAGGATTGCTTGAATCAGAATCACTGGAAGAAGAGTGATAATCCTCTACCAAAGGCTGATCTCTCTCACCAATGGATATACCTTTGCCTGATGTCTAACCTTTAACAACCTTCCAAACTCTTCTCCCCTCTAACTCTAAGTTCCTTGAATCTGAAAAAAAATTCTTTGCAGAGTCTCTAATGAAGAGAGATCTTCTTCCTTCTAGTTTTGAAGAGATTGGCAACACTAAAATAAATAACAAAAAGCTAAGACACTGGTATTTATCAAGATCAGAACAACATGGAGTCGCCACTAAGGAATTTCACCCTAGTTGTGCACACATAAAAATGCACTAAAATACTCTGTCAAATACCTATCAACACTGAAAATATTGCCAAAGTTTATAGATCAGACCTTCTTTTTTCTTGAATTTATCAACCAAAAATGTAAATGAAGTGCAACTAGTACTGGAAACTGACAAAATTGTAGGAAAAACTTATATATTTACTTAATCCTTACAAATCTGATTACAAAATGATGCTTCAACAAGGTATTTGCATGCAGAATTTGTAAGAGACATTACCAGGGGTTGATATGCATTCAAATATCTCAAATATGTATGCACATGGATTAGATTGAACTAAGAATATCCCCAGCAATGGCACCAGAAAGTGTTATTGACAGGATAAATAGATATAGACTAGCAGTGAATCAGCAAATCAATCTCAGCAACGTAAATTATTTCCAAGGAATTAAGAACAATCCTCGGAAATGGCACCAGAAAGTGTTTGTACCCAAATTTGTTCTCGTTTTCAATATGAGCAGCATCAAAGATATGGCATGAAGCTTAAAGACAGATATATCATGATGTGTGTCCTTTGAATCCGAGCTGGGGATGTGATCTAAATTTATGAAGCAGTCTAGATATATCATGATGTCAGGGTCTGCTTCCTGTCAGCGCTCAGAATGTTGTGATCTAAATGGCACTTAGATTTGTGGAGAGATGGATAGCACTTGAATAGAACTTGATCTTGTCCTAACTGTTTTAGGTTGTGCCTTTCAACCAAGGTAAGAGAACCTATGATGTAACCCTAAAATGGTGAAGGAGATGAAGATATCCCTCAATTTGTGCAAATAGTATGAAAAGGCCTTGGAAAAATATGAACAACACTCCAAATGCATGACTTTCACAAGTTGTCACTTCTAGATTATGGAGATATTTTCAATGCAAGGCAAGGGTTACTGAAGACATCCATTTTCATCGACACCTTCTGTCATGTGCCTCTTATCTATGCCAAGGGTGCATCCATTTTAAATGTCGACACCCTTATGTCGTTGCCTCTTATCTACGCCATGCTGTTGGTGACGCAATAAAAATCAGGCTCTGAGTTTCTTTGATTTGACATATTCTTCTGTTTTTAGACAAGATCTACCCAGTGGGGAGATATTTACCAAAATTAGCAGGACCAAAAAAATGACAAGAAAGTAAGACACTAAAAAGTATGCTTCAAAGGGATTAAGATCACTCCTTCAACTAGGACATGGAGTCACCACTAATGGAATTTCACCCTAGATTGTGCAAATGCACTAAAATACTATGTCAAATACCTATCAACACTGAAAAATCTTTCCAGTAATGAATTAACATAGCATCTAGACCTTTCTTATTCTTGAATCTATCAACCAAAGGTGCACCCAATGAAGTTTGCAAACTACATGCTAGAAATTGATAGGAATTACAAATTGAGTTTGAAACCTTTTGATACACCTTACAAATATGAGTATGAATGGATCTTTAATAATGTGAGATTGCTAATGTCACTAAACTATGCAAGAGACATGAGACCAAGGTTTGATATGATTCAAGAAGATTTTCAACATATGTACTGCAACCATGGATTAGATTAAACAAGAATGTCCCCGACAGCGGCACCACTAGTGTTGGTACCAAAATTTTCTCCTTTTCATTTGAGGACCTTTGCAAGAAATTTGTAAGACCTAAAAAGTAGAATGATTCAAAGGGGTTAAGGTACTCCTTCAACTAGGATATGTGCACCAAATGGAGGACCAGATCTTGTCCTAACTATTTTAGGTTGTGCCTTTGACAACCTGTAACAAAACCTATTTTTTCACCCTAAAATGAATGAACAAAGCATCTAGATATCTCTCAATTTGTGTCATGACCTAAGTATGCACCCAAAGGGCCTTGGGAACAATATTAGAATTCAACACTCCAAATATGACTTTCACAAGTTGTCACTTCAGATTATGGAGATACTTTCAATGCAAGGCAAAGGTCTTCTTAATGTGACATTTTGCTAATGCCTGATCTATTCTATCATACTTTAGCAAATGATTTTGATCTTCTGTGGGTATACTGGTAAAAACAGATTTTAAACACAGGGTAGTGCAAAGTTGTTTTATGATTTTTGGGTGGGAGATTTTAGACAAGACTAACCAAAATTTACCAAATTCATTGAGGACCTTTGCAAGAAATTTGTAAGACCTAAAAAGTAGAATGCTTCAAAGGGGTTAAGGTACTCCTTCAACTAGGATATGTGCACCAAATGGAGGCCCATATTTGCACTCTTGCACATAATCTTTGACAACCTGCCACAAAATCTTGAAGTAGATGAATCAACAAAGCATCTAGAAATCTCTTATTTTATCATGACCTAAGGTGCACCCAAAGGTTTACAAACATTATTAGAATTCAAGGAAGGCAAAGTGATTTTAAATTTTTTTATCTCTTTATTAGATGAAAGATCTTCTAAATGTGAGATTGCTAATGCCACTAAACTATCAACAAGAAATGAGACCCTGTATGATCAAGAGAGATTTTAAACACAAGACTGCAACATGAGCAAGAAACATAAATTGAAAACATTCTGAAACATAAGTGTATGCAAATTTTTTCAAGAGACAACACAAAATAATCTAGAAATGATCAAATTTATCAGCAGGGGAATGTTTCAAGAACAATCTCAGAGCTTGTTGATGGCTTTACAACTAAAACCAACTCAACATGATACAAATCTACTGCAAAAGGGAATTAGAAATGGTTCTCAGGTGGTTTCTTAGAGAATGGGCTTCTTCCCAGATTTTCCCATGAAATTCTATGTTTCTCTGACCCTTTGCATGAAAAATTCATGCAATATATAACTTTCCATTACAATTGATCCTTTTCCCCTCAAACCTTCCCTCCAAAAGTGGAATATTCGAAGCACCTTTGCTTTGCAATATTTTTGGAAAATGACATCTAATAGACTCACATAAAGTTGCCAGTTTTTCTTTCAAAAGGTGAATCATTACAAAAATTTCATCATTATCGATTGTGGAGGCACGTTTTTCATCTTCAAAGCATGCATGCCCCTTTCATTTCATCATTTCATCCTTATCCCTCCAAAATTTGACTCTGCCACTTCTTGATTTGATATTTTACGTTTTTACACGGGCTAGGACAAAAAATTCACTTCAAACAAAACATCTCAAATATACAAATTGATCCTTAAAACCAATTGCATTGGTCCTTGCAGGCACAATCGACATGAATTTGCAAAAAATTCAAAGAAAATTGATGCAAAATTTACATCTCCAAGCTTCCTGGAGCTCAAATGGCGGCCAAACTGAAAAATGCACAATTATTGTTGATTTTCCTTTCTCCCTTCAATCTGCGACCTCCATGTGTCAAAATATGATTGGAAATGGGTTGGGATCACTTTTTTATTTTTTAATATTTTTAGAAAAATGTACAATTTTGACATTTTTCTGTGCCCCTCCGCCCTTGAGATTTGGTGCTGACACGTGGCACAAGGTGGGTCCCACT
The DNA here is from genome assembly GCA_019776745.2 of Taxus chinensis. Taxonomy (NCBI): domain Eukaryota; kingdom Viridiplantae; phylum Streptophyta; class Pinopsida; order Cupressales; family Taxaceae; genus Taxus; species Taxus chinensis. The sequence continues at coordinate 78,646,737 of CM034149.1, forward strand.
AGAATCGTGGCTCAATTATGCACATTTCCACCTTTTTTGGAAAAAGGAATTTTTTCCAAAAAATCTCCACGGGTCTACCCTCCTACAAGACACGTGTCCTCATATGATTAGCTGAAGGGAAGTGCTCTAACTTCATACTTTAACTCCTTTTTACCAAAGGAAAATTTTCAATATTTCCTCCATGGACCCATCGCCTTCAATTTAGTCCCTAACACATGTTTATTGGTAATTCATTGTAGACCAACGCTTCAATTTTTTTGCTCTAACTCATTTTGCGAAAAAGGTAAAATTTCCCCTTTTCCTTTGGTGGCCCGTCGACTTGCTCTATGCTCTGATGCTGCCATGAGTCCTCTCTTGACTGGCCCGATGGACCCGCAACCTTTGATTCTACCCCTACCACGTGTCTCCCTCTACTTCATTGCGGAGCCACATTTCAAATTATCACTCTAACTCTTTTTTCCAAAAAGGCAAAATTTCCCTTTTTCCTCCGGTGGCCCGCTGACCCGCTCTGTGCTTTGATGATGCCACGTGTCTCTTTGTGTTTCATTTGGCAGACCCGTGGCCCCTTTTACAACTTTTATCCCTTTCACCAAAAAAGGAAAAAAAAATCTAATTCCTTTGCCAAACTTCCATCCCTCTTTTGATGAGAACATGACATGTGTTGACCTCTGATTCATTGAAGGCTTGCACTCCAAAGCTGCCACATGTTCCATTTTACTTCGTTGTGGGCCTACACTTTGAAGCTGCCATGTGTCCTTCCCTGATTGGATGCGGACCTTAGGCATTTCCTTTTTACTTTGAATTTTTATTCCAAAATTCCTTAAGGCACAAAATGACCCACTCATCCACCTTCATTCTACATGTAACACGTGTACCTTCTCTGGTACCGACGGAGTTGGGGTGAAATTTTGATTTTTTGCCAAAAACCAAAAATGTTAAGTTTTCAATCAGACCCGTTGAATATTTTCCAACCACAAATGGCCACATATGAGGGGATGCTTGAGCTATAATTTGAAGGGCAAAGGAAACCCGTATGACCGTCGAAAAACACAGAAATTGCCAGGGATGCCCTAAATTGATTTTTTCTTTGTGGGTGAAGAATTTTTCGATCAAAAAACAAATGGGAAGTGATTTTAGGAAATTTACAACCATGGCAAGGGATTTTTTGATGGGAAATACACATGAAACAA